>CM060874.1:17719490-18229890 GCA_030737845.1 Acorus calamus | reverse complement strand
TTTTCTCTTCACAGTTATGCTTTCCATCTATAAAAAGACAGTTTTTTCTTATCTTCCAGGAATCTCTCCCTCCCCTTCCCCACCTCTCTCTCCCCATTGAAAACAATCTCCAATCTTCCGTTCTCCTCCTCTCTTTCGAGGTAATGATTTACAAAACAAGTGTCTTTTGATTTTCCATTCAAAATCTGCTTCTCTGTTTTTCATTCGATCGAAAAACACTCTATTGGGTTCTAATTTTTTTTTCAGCCTCCAAAGTTTCAATCGACTCCTCCTGCAGCCACGTGGGTTCTAATGTTCCATAGCTGTTCGGATTCGTGTCTTCTCAATAAAAATTTCTTTCACTAGAGACAGAGAGACCTTTTTTTTCTCTTTTAAAGCAAATAAATATTTGCTTGTATTTAGTCAATGGTTTTAGCTGATCTACTTGAACAAAAACAAACAATGGACTAATCATTTTTTATGGTTTGTTTTTAAGAGAACATCATAGAAGTGCAATCTCTCTTTCTCTTTTTCTAATCACATGTTACTGTAATTCTTGTACTGCATGCAGAGAAAGAGAAGGAAGGGCTGGAGAAGGAGATCTCAAACTTGTTTTTTTCGTACTGGTTGAATTAAAAACATGTCTTCAAATTGGCTTACAACACTGACATGTTCGACCAACCCGCGGAGCCCACCCCATCAATGGCTGAGATTCATCTTCCTCTCCCCCTGCCCCCAACGCGCCCTCTCCATCGCCGTCGATCTCCTGTTCCTCCTCACCCTCCTCGCTTTCGCCCTCCACAAGCTCTTCTCCCTCCGCCGGGCCCGCCGCGCCCATTCCGATGAGGCGCGCAAACCCCTCATATCCACGCCCGACGTCACGCGCGTCGAGACCGCCCTCCATTTCAAGCTCGCTCTGATCCTCCCAACCCTCCTCGCCGTCTCAAACACCGCTCTCTGCCTCGTCTCCTTCACCCGGAAGTCCCGCTTCGGCCTCCCGGAGTCGCTCTTCCTCCTCATCCAAGCCGTGACGCACGCGGCGGTCGCGGCCCTCGTCGCGCACGAGAAGCGCTTCCGCGCGTCCGCCCACCCCGTCTCGCTCCGCCTCTACTGGGCCGCGAATTTCATCGTCACTGCACTCTTCACCGCGTCCGGGATCGCGCGTTTGACCACGCTCGCGTTCGCGGACCCCGAATGGGACCCCAATCTGAAAGCCGACGACGTCTTCTCTCCGGTCGCGCTGGTCCTCTCCGCGTGCCTCCTCTTCATCGCCATCCGCGGCAGATCGGGCGTCACAGTCGTCGTCGAAACCGACCCGGCCGAGCGACTCCCGCAGAAACCCACCATCACCCGCTACGCCTCCGCCTCGGTAATCTCGCGCGCGTTCTTCCTATGGATGAACCCACTATTGCAGAAGGGCTACTCGACCCCTCTAAAGCTCGACGACATCCCGACCCTCGCGGAGGACCACCGCGCGGAGCGCATGCGCGGGCTGTTCGAGACGAACTGGCCCGGCCCGGGGAAGTCCCGGCCCGTGCTGACCACTCTCCTCCGCTGCTTCTGGCCGAACCTCTCCCTCACCGCCTCCCTCGCCCTCCTCCGCCTCTGCGTGATGTACGTCGGGCCCGTTCTGATCCAGCGCTTCGTCGACTTCACCTCCGGCAAGAGAAGCTCCCCCTACGAGGGCTACTACCTCGTGCTCATCCTCCTCTGCGCGAAGACCATCGAAGTCATCTGCTCGCACCAGTACAACTTCCAGTGCCAGAAGCTCGGCATGCTCATCCGGTCCACGCTCCTTCCCTCGCTGTACAAGAAGGGCCTCCGCCTCTCCTGCTCGGCGCGCCAGGCTCACGGGGTCGGGCAGATCGTGAATTACATGGCGGTCGACGCGCAGCAGCTCTCCGACATGATGATGCAGCTCCACTACATCTGGCTCATGCCGCTCCAGGTCAGCGTCGCGATGGCTCTGCTTTATAACTATCTTGGCTTGTCGATGTTGTCCGGGACCGTCATGATCGTCCTGATCATCGCCTTCGTCGCGGCGGGGAGCAAGCGCAACAACGGGTACCAGTTCAACCTGATGAAGATGCGCGACTCGCGCATGAAGGCCACGAATGAGATGCTGAGCTTCATGAGGGTGATCAAATTCCAGGCGTGGGAGCGACACTTCTTGAAGCGGATCGAGTCGTTCCGGAACAAGGAGTTTGGGTGGCTCAGCCGGTTCATGTACTCGATCTCCGGCAACGTCATCGTGCTCTGGTCCGCCCCCGTGCTGACTGCCACGCTTACGTTCGGGACTTGCGTGCTTCTCGGGGCCGGGCTCGACGCGGCGAAGGTGTTCACGGCGACGTCCTTCTTCAAGATTCTGCAGGAGCCAATTCGGAGTTTTCCACAGGCGCTCATACAGGCGTCGCAGGCGCTGATTTCGCTCGAGAGGCTCGACGGGTACATGATGAGCAGGGAATTGGAGGAGGGCGCGGTGGAGAGGGTGGCGGACGGGGGAGGTGGTCTTGCTGTGGAGGTGAAGGGGGGTTGTTTCGGGTGGGACGACGAGAGCGAGGACCCCGAGAAGGCCGCGCTCCGGGACGTGGAGGTGGAGATCAAGAAAGGTCAATTGGCGGCGGTCGTGGGGATGGTTGGGTCCGGGAAGTCGTCGCTGCTGTCTTGCATTCTTGGGGAGATGCACAGGATCTCGGGGAAGGTGAGGGTGTGCGGGAGCACGGCGTATGTTGCGCAGACGTCGTGGATACAGAACGGGACAATACAGGACAACATAGTGTTCGGGTTGCCGATGGAGGTGGGGAAGTACAAGGAGGTGATCAGGGTGTGCTCGCTTGAGAAGGATTTGGAGATGATGGAGTTCGGTGACCAGACCGAGATCGGTGAGCGCGGGATCAACCTCAGCGGGGGTCAGAAACAGCGCATCCAGCTCGCGCGCGCCGTCTACCAGGACGCCGACATCTACCTCCTCGATGACATCTTCAGCGCCGTCGATGCCCACACCGGCTCTGACATCTTCAAAGTAAGGAAGATAACCTTTGCTTCACTTCTTTTGTTTCCACTGCATTCATAATCACACGCAGCGTTTCAAACTCAGCTTTTAAAAAACACTGTATATATTTTTTATTTGAAAAAGCAATGATGTTTGTTTAAAAAGAAAATTTTTAGAAAATTTTTAGTTTTTCATGCGCATAATATACACACACACATTTGATATGTGTTTTGCATGGCTTTTACTAGGAGTGCGTGAGAGGAGCTCTGAAGGGGAAGACGATCGTGCTGGTGACCCACCAAGTCGACTTCCTCCACAACGCGGACCTCATCATGGTCATGCGAGACGGGAGGATCGTTCAGTCCGGGAGGTACGACGCACTCATGGAGTCCGGCACGGATTTCAAGGCACTCGTCTCGGCCCACGAGTCATCCATGGAGCTCGTGGAGCAGAGCAGCGCCTCCTCCTCCTCCGCCGGCGGCTCCGTCTTCGCCCAGCCGAAACCGAAGAGTCCCGCGTCTTCGCCTCGCACGGCCCCAACCGAGAATGGGTCGGCCGATGCGGAGGCGGGAAAGACCGAGAAGGGGACGTCGAAGCTCATAGAGGACGAACAGAGGGAGATGGGGCGCATCGGATTCGGGGTCTACAAGCAGTACGCGACCGAGGCGTACGGGTGGACGGGCGCGCTGTCCGCGCTGTTCATCTCCTTCATATGGCAGGCGTCGCTGATGGCTTGCGATTACTGGCTGGCTTACGAGACGTCCGGGGACAACGCCGCGTCGTTCAGGCCTTCAACGTTCATCAGCGTCTACGCCATCATCTCCGCCGTGTCGATCGTGCTGATCATGGTGCGGGCCTTGCTCGTCGCCTTCTTGGGGCTTCAGACCGCTCAGGTCTTCTTCAAGCAGATCCTCAACAGCATGTTGCACGCGCCCATGTCGTTCTTCGACACCACGCCTTCCGGAAGAATCCTTAGTCGGGTAATTCAATTTTTCCGTCTCCGATAATTTGATCAACCAATGCTGGCTGAACCTTTTGAATGATGCGGTTTATGTCGATTTCGATTGCAGTTTTCTTCGGATCAGACGAACATCGATCTCTTCCTCCCCTTCTTGTTATGGATGTCGGTGTCGATGTTCATTACGGTGCTCAGCATCATCATCGTCACGTGCCAGGTTTCGTGGCCGACGATCGTGTTCATAATTCCGCTCGGTTGGCTGAATTTCTGGTACCGGGTATGCACAATCTTCATCTCTCTGTTTTGAATTACATGTGCATGATGGATTTTGAAATTTATGACATGATAATCTTCTGATTCAGGGATACTATCTTGCCTCGTCGCGGGAGATGACGAGGCTCGATTCGATCACGAAGGCTCCGGTGATCCATCACTTCTCCGAGAGCGTGTCCGGGGTCATGACAATCCGGTGCTTCAACAAGCAGGAGAGGTTCTGTCAGGAGAACGTCGACAGGGTGAACTCCAACCTACGCAACGATTTCCACAACAACGGGGCGAACGAGTGGCTGGGGTTCCGGCTCGAGCTCATCGGGAGCTTCGTCCTCTGCATATCCGCTCTCTTCATGGTCTTGTTGCCTAGCAATGTCATCAAACCAGGTTCGTCGACAGAGAGCTTTTCACTTGAAACAACTTTTCGAAATGCAAACATTTGTTACATTATTGTAAAAGGTGTTTTTCACTTTCCTCAATAGTTATAACCACATGATTCTTGTAAAAGCAGAATTTTCAAAAGCTGTCCAAACCTGTAACATTCACTATGTGACTTTGAGGAACTGATGTTTATGTTTGCGTGATGCAGAGCTTGTTGGTCTGTCTCTCTCGTACGGTCTCTCCCTCAACAGCGCATTGTTCTGGGCGATATATATCAGCTGCTTCGTCGAAAACAGGATGATTTCGGTGGAACGCGTAAAGCAATTCACCGAAATCCCTTCTGAAGCAGCTTGGGAGATCAAGGAAAGCCTTCCTCCCCCCAGTTGGCCGACTCATGGGAATGTTAATCTCAACGATTTGAAGGTAACGCCTACTGTTTAATGCAAGTCAAATCGAGTTTGGAATGTTATGTTGAATGCTGAGTTCTATATATACTGATTTGCAGGTTAGGTACCGACCGAACACTCCTCTCGTGCTCAAAGGCATCACATTTAGCATTCAAGGTGGAGAGAAGATCGGCGTTGTTGGTCGTACTGGAAGTGGAAAATCGACATTGATTCAAGCTCTCTTTAGGATAGTCGAGCCTTCAGGAGGGAAGATAGTAATCGACGGAGTTGACATTACCAGGTTGGGCCTTCATGATCTCAGGTCGCGTTTTGGGATCATTCCCCAGGAACCTGTTCTCTTCGAGGGAACCGTTCGTAGCAATATCGACCCGACTGAACGGTATTCGGATGATGAGATATGGAAGGTATGTAAATCTTTAGATGACATTAACATGTGTGATTTATGTCTATTCTGTAGAAGTTCATACACAGTATTTGTAGATTGTTACATTTCATTTCTTGAATCTTAAGGTGCTAATGAAACCATTCATCCATACATTATGTAAGTAAGATCTATAACATCATCACCCATAAATATAGCCATACATTATACATAAACTTCATAACTACATGCATAAGGAAAATAACCAACACACCAAGACTCTATTCCCTGTTTGGGTAGCCGAATAGGTGGAGAATAGAGTAGAATGTGGTTGAATAAGTTAAAAATTTGTTTACTTATGAGTATAGTTATGTAAAAAATAGATGAGAATACGTTGATATTGGGATTCTAGGTTCCCTTGGAAATGTGTTCTTCACCCAATTTTTTTCAACGAGAATAACTAAAAAAATGTAACCAAACAGAAAATTATCTATTCTTTATCTATACCGAAATAATTATCTATCTCAAAATAATCGCTACCCAAATGGGGGCTATATGCATAATGTGTTGATTGTATTGTTGCAGAGCCTAGAACGATGCCAACTAAAAGACGTCGTGGCCTCAAAACCTGAAAAACTCGACGCTTCAGGTGCCTAATTCATCATATCCCATCTTGTTTGCTTTTACATTACGCGCCAAATGAAGCCTTTTTCATCTCTCAAAATCATAATGTTTTTCCATTTTTCCAAAGTGGCTGATAATGGCGATAATTGGAGCGTGGGGCAGAGGCAGCTCCTGTGTCTGGGCCGCGTCATGCTAAAGCGGAGCAAAATTTTGTTTTTGGATGAGGCGACTGCTTCAGTGGATTCTCAAACTGATGCCATAATTCAAAGAATCATACGCGAGGACTTTGCGGCGTGTACGATCATCAGCATTGCTCACAGAATACCCACAGTGATGGACTGTGACAGAGTTTTAGTCATAGATGCGGGTATGCATGATTTATGCTCTCTATATGTTATGCAATTACATCATATGATCATATCTTGTGTTCTGTAATAACAAAAATATTGCTTTGTTTGTGCAGGACTAGCTAGAGAATTCGATAGACCATCGGCATTGATCGAGCGACCATCGCTCTTTGGGGCCTTGGTTCAAGAGTACGCGAACCGATCTACTGATTTATAAGAGCTGCTACTTGTGCTGCTGCCACGACCAACAGCCGTTCTTGAACCTGTATATCATACATAAGGGAATCCAAAGCAAATTCAGGAATGTTTGGGGAATACTGTTTGCAATGGGGATGTAATCTATTCTTTACTAGAATGTTGGGGGGATCATAGCTTGTAATGGCTGTGTAATCTATTCTTCCATGGATGACTGATGCTTTGTAAATTATGATCAAAGCTTCCTCTTCCACTCTTAATTTTGGGGGAGCTTGCAAAATGTTGATCAAGTTAATTGTATGGTTAATCTCCAATGACTACCATTACATAATAAGTTTATCTCATTATATGGTTCATCTAACATAGTCTTGCCATTAAATGGTACATCATCTCACATGGTCAATGGATTGTAAAAAATTTCCTGAGCTTTTACATTTCCAACATTCTATATTCAATGGATATATAAATATATTATTCAATGAGTTTTAAGAATCCAAATACGATGAATGTAAAAAGGTTCCCTTTCTCCATATATAAACATGAGTTGTACTAATATTCCATTTTTATTAGACTCTTGAGTTTACATGGTATTTCAAGAGTTGTGCACTTCATAAGGAGATAGAAAAGGGAAGCAACATATCCCACATCAAGTTCATATAAAGAAAGAATCATTTTATATAGTAGAATTTGTAAATGTGTTAATTAAGATCCTTATATAATATTGATTGTATAATGATTATTATCATTTGAAATATGCTTTTTTTTACATCATGGCAATTCTCACTATATTTCATATATGAAAATATATACTTCCATAAAAATGAGATCCAACCCAATGAATTGTTAAGAAATTTTTACATTGTTTGTTTAATTAGAGATTATAAGGTGTTTGCGGTGCCTAGACACCGGGTTGGGGGGGGGGGGGGGGGTGGGCGCGGGGAAAACTGGCCAAAAAACACAAGAGACAGGGGGGATGGGTTATCGACGCGAAAAGTCGGTTTGTGTGTGCGTTCGCGTCCACCAGCAACTACCTACACCACCACTGTCTAAATGCACACACAAACGGGACCCTAAGCAAGGCTGTAGACTAGTATAGTTTGAACTTGTGACAGATTTGGAAGATTTTGGAGCCAAGAGAATATGCTACGCCTCCAATCCCCACTCATTTTCATTTTCTAAATTAACTAATTTTAATATGCTTTTATTAAAAAAAATACCCCTGACTAACGGAACATAATTTTAAAACATGAAAAATTTTCTCTGACAACCATCGAAGTAATGAGATTGTAAATCGGAGTGTGAAGGAAACTGCATGTAAATTACTATACATGGGTTTTATGATGTTTGGATAGAGAAATAAGTTATTTAACTTATTTTGGGTTTTATGAATATTCTAGGTAAAAATAATTATACTAGTGGAATAAGTGATTTTTTGTTTGATTATATTTTTTGTTATTCTTGTTGGAAAACATAATGATAAAAATTTTGTTGTTTGGTTGAACATGGATAAGTTGCGGATAAAATGTAAATAATGTGTAAAATATTTATAAAAGGTGAAAATTTTTTTTTAACTTGTGGGCCCCTTGATTTATAAGAGACGATGATAATTGATTTGACAGTGGAACCAACTTATTCTAATATCTAGAATAACCTAATATCAGGGGAGGTGGAATGACCATACCACTTAATTCCAACTTATACTGGCAAGTCTGGCATCTAAATACCAACATATTTCATCAATCCATACAAGTTTTTTATTCTAATATATTCCAACACTAACCCTCTATTCAAACAACCCTTTTGTCCATGTTAATTGCCTTATAAATAAAATAAAAATGACATGTTTTACCGAGATATATATCAATATTTTAAAAATAGAACAACTTATTAAACCGGAAAATTGAACAAATTAAGAGTCATTAGTTCAACCATTGGATCAACCGTATTTAAATTGTGATATTATCATAACATTAAAAGTAGTAATTATTAAAACTAAATAAATAAATTCATAAAAATATTAAATAGTTTAGATTTTTTTTTCATAAATATCAAGTTTTAATTTCAATACTTTTTAAACTTTCACTTTAACATCATAACATGATTTAATTATATAAAATATAATTTTTTTATTGGATTGCATACTTAACAAGAAAATAATTACAATTTCTATGAATAAAGAATAAGTCGATTTAATCAACCCATCGCGAGTTCTCAAAAGCCGTTGGTTCAACTGGTGGATTAATTGGATTTTATCGATTTTTCATACAATCGAGTTTTGAGGGTAAATCAAGCCAGAATTCAAAACGAGTGAAAATTTAACCGGTTCAATTAATCTAATCGGGTCAGATTTTAACATATTCTTTCATGTTTCAATCAATACATTATTGTCATGTGTAAACTCAGAGAGATTTCATCCTCCACTCACACATCTTGAAAATAGTCTCTCTCCGACAAGAATTTACAGTGATGACAGTACTTTAACTGTAGTAGGAATGAGCCTCTAGCACCCTACGTAAAATCCGATCTCCATGTATATACACACTTCACTGAAGACACATCGACTGTGTACCGTAGATAAAACGGTCAGACTGTCAGAGTCCGGTTGGTTGGGGATTAATTTCATCGTATTTTCTATTTCTCCTTTTTTTTGTTTGTTTATATTATATAAAAAACACGTCCGACTCCACTCGTCCTTTGAAAAATCAGCTCCTAGGGTTTCTCTCCTCCCGTCCCTCGAAACCCTAATATTTCCTTTTTTGTTCTCAATCGAATCCCAGATGTTCGAATTCTCTTCGACACCTATCGTTTCTTACACATCTTCATGGGTGCCCTAACTGAGAACCGCAAGCGCCTCGGCCAGAGCCTGACGCCCTTCTCCCCTCTCGATCTCCCCCCGTCGAAGAAGCCGAGGAGCTCTTCCCCTCCGCCGCCTCCGCCGCCTCCGCCGCCTTCCGCTCTCGATCGGACGACGTCGGAGGACAACGCGTCTCTCCCTCCACTGACTCCTCTCCGCCGCATCATCCACGGCCCCCAGAGGATCATAAAGGCCTTCGGCCTCGGCTCATCGCCGTCGAGCGCCGCACGCGCCAGCGGCTCCGGTCGGTTGGGCGGTGCCACCATGGGAGGCGTACTGAGCGGCTTCTTCCGCGCCAGGGAGACCGCGCTGGGCTCGCTCTGGTGCTGGAGGAATAGGGAGGATGTCGCGGCGGAGGTTAATTCGGGGAGTGATGGGTTGGAGGTGTACAAGAAGCTTGTCAACGATGCGGTGGTGGTGGCGAAGCCGCTGCCGCAGCAGCCCGTGGCACCGGTGGTGTGTGATTTGACTGAGATGACACAGGAGGATGAGGAGGAGACGCTGACGCGTAAGCGAAAGGTCGTGACTCGGAGGCTTCATGATGCGAGGACATCGGTTGTGGATCAGTTGGCGGAGGATGTGGAGGTCGTTCGCAGGGGTCCCGTGTATAAGGAGTTGCAAGAGGAGTCTAACCGCCGAGATGGGAGGCTGAGCCATTTGGATTTTCAGGTCAATTTGTATGAGAAGAAATTGGCTGCCTTCCGTTCGTTCTCGAAAAAAGAGGTGAGTTTTATATTTTGGGTGCATTTTTTTTATATTAATGGTAGGAACCCTAGCACCAAAGTTTATTTTTTCTAAAGAAAGATTGGTGTATTGTTCCATAACAAAGGACAAAAAGTGAAAAAAAGAAAAAGAAACAGGGAATGGATAAGTAGATGACAATCCAGTATATCAATTTCCTAGTTCCTACAGATGCCGAAAATCTCACATACAGACCAATAAACGAAACACACTATCAGAAGTTTAGCACTAAGGAGTCTTCCTTATTCTTTAAGTTGCAATTATCCAATAATCAGCACCACAGACTGAGCTCCTGCACAGTTAACAGCCCAATACTTGATAAATCGAATTGCACTATCTTAAATGTTGTTGAAATAAGGATTACTTCCCTGAAAAACCACAACATTTCTTGTTAGCCAATTGGCTCAACAACAAGCCAGCACCTGTAACTGTAATTGGGACATCTTGGCCTTAATGCTCCTATGTGCATTCATGTCCTCAGCAGCTCCTATAGTTATCCACAGGTTACGTGCCAGAGGACAGCCACAAAACAGTGCTCTACAGCTCCTTGTCAAGCATAAGCAGACAATGCGTCAGAACCCATTCGCCCGTTTGGACCTATACACCCTTGTCATCAATCATTTATTGTAGGCCAGCCACAAATCCCTGCACCTTTAAAGGGACCTCTCCCCAAATCTCCTTTTGTTTTACAGCAATATAGGAATAGAATATATTGTTGCATTTTATTGAGTGACACTCTAATTGATTCCATTAGTTATGTTTAAAAGAATTGGGTTTTGATGACTATTCTCATGAAATGGGATTTGAAAGAAAAAAAAGGAGATTTGTCATGCTACTGTGGTGAATAATTTTTGGAGACAGTAAATTAACTACTTATTTTTAGTATTCTTAAAAAAATACTTATTTTAGTCCATATAAATCAGAAAACATTAACTTTTTCAGAAAGACTACTGATGAAAGTGTGGAGTTGGATTGCAACATAAGGTTCCCATGTGCTCATTTGGCACCATGAGTAAATTTATTTATTTTTTCCTCTCATTATTGCATTTCTTGGAAATCAGAGAACTTAGATATTTATGCCAGTGGCTATGGTATATATAGTTGCAAAGCATTGAACATCACATGTGATCGTACTTTGGCCCCAGGTCCCAGATTATAGTGAACTTTTTACCCCTCTTACGAGCAAGGAAGAAGAAATAGTCTCCTGTGCTATGCAGCCTAATAGTCGGTATGGTGATTCCTGATCTATTGTTTCTGTTGAAAGATATTTGAGCTGACTTTTGTTGTTTCTGTTTGTATGTGCATATTTCTATTGCTAGCTATAATAAACCATCTAGGAAATTTCCTGTTTACAGGAGAAGAGTCTTGCTCATGCATGAGAATTCTGGCATTGAAATTACTGGAGAAATCATGCAGTGTCTGAAACCACGCGCATGGCTGAATGATGAGGTTTCTTTTTAATGCTAATTGTCATGAGTCAACTGCTTGCATGTGACTCTATGTAACACTGAACCTGCAGTGTTGCTGCTTTTTATTATACAGTTAATTGAATACATTCTTTCTTCTTTACAGGTCATAAATGTGTACCTTGAACTGTTAAAAGAGAGGGAACAGAGAAGTCCTAAGAAGTTTCTGAAATGTCATTTTTTTAACACGTTCTTTTATAAAAAGGTCAGTCATATGCTTTTATTCTCCAATAAGTTGGATTTTGGTTTTGCTGTTTAATCTTTGCTGGACTTATTTACCACGTTTTTTCCATCTCTATCATATTTATGAAAATCTTAGAAATTGTAGCATTCTTGGGCTGACGTCTTTCCTTCAAAATAAACAAGAGATATACAAGACTACAAGAGTTGATTCATAGTGTTTTTTTTAAAAAAAAAAAGCAAGGCAGACAATTCCTAGTCCGCTACGACTAGGGGCGCAACTCAGGCGGGTTGAGTTGTGTTGGCGCTCAACCCAAACCTAACCCGACCCTCGGGTTTGAGAAGCTCAACCCGAACCCAACCTGTCGAGTTTTATTCGGGTTCGGGTTTAATTTGGGTTGAGTTGGGTTCATGTTTGACTTGAAAATGTATTATTTTAAACAATTAAAATTTTGCAAGAGTTAATTTTTCGCACAACAAAAATAAAAAAGATGAAAATGAAAAACATTTTTATGTAGAGAATAAAGATATAGAAACTATAAAAGTAAAATATTATAGATAAAAATAAATTGTACAATTCAAATTTTATCATACGAATTAAAAAACTATAATTTTACTTAGATATGAAAACTTCGGGTTTGGTTGGTTCAGGTTATCCGAACCCTCAACCCAAATTAGGTTTGAGTTGCTCGGGTTTGGGCTCGGATTGAACCAAAACGCTAAAACCCCAACTTAAACCCGCCAAAAATTTTGGTTGGGTCATGTTCAACCCATCTAAGTTGCACCCCTAGCCACAACTTTATATTATTAAATCAAGGAGAACAAGAGTATGCTACAAGGTGAGAGGAACAGAGAAATCACAACAACAAAATAAACCTTCAAAAGTCAAAGACACCCAGGAGATGCTCTCGCTCAACATCCGAGTAGAGTAGGATTCTACATAGAGATGCCCAGGCCACCCCTGCTCATCCTGGAGCCTTAGGTTGTGATGGATAGATTCTCCCTACCCATCCACCCACTAGAATCACTGATTTAGCTCCTAACTCCTGCGAACACAGTCCCCCAATCTTTAACGAGGCCCACCGTAGTCTCCCACGGGTTTCAAAATAAACAAGTTGGCCCCTAAAAAATCACTTGGTTCCTCATGTCCCAAATTGCCCATGACCCCGCTGGTATGATGATTGTTGTTATTTTTCTTTCTTTCCTTCTTCTTCTCTTCCTCTTTTTTTTTTGAAAAGAGGGTAGGAGCAATTTATTAGTAAAAGAAGCACCCATACAATAGGAGACGGGATATCTTCGAACAAAAATTAAAAGAAAAAGGTCAAGGGATCTTTTTTTTTTGTGAACCGAACTTTGTTTAAGTTGGTAAGCACCTCTCACCTTTGGAAAGAGATCAAGGGATCAAATCCTAATGAGCACCATTCTTCAAAAAAGAAAATATTCCAACACACCGCATGTGGGATAAACATTGGAAATTAGCTAGATGACTTCTATCTCCACAAATGCCACTTTCCCAAGTGGTTGAAAAATGGGCTTTGATTTGATAAAGACTGACCATTGTCAAACATGCTCTGCAAGAGGAACCCCAATTGGGTTCACAAAATTTTTGTACTAAGTAAATCCAGAGGGATAATAGTGGAGACCTATGAGGAGCAAACCCACCCCAGTAGTAAGAATGTAATTCAATGAAACAATTTACAGTGAATTGCTCTTAAGTGTCGACTGCAATTGTAAGCTGATATGCATAATTGATGTGATGTATAAAAATCTTAAATGTTTTTATCTTTTTGTAGTTGATAATTGTACATGATGGCTGATGTCATGATCATTGAAGGTGCAGTGGAATGCAAACATTTATTTTACATGTCCGACTTTTCTGGTAGTATAGTGTTTTATTTATGTTGTCCCTTTTTTGGATGTTAGTCCATTTTGTTTTGTATATAAGATCATTTCTTGCCTGCAAACATGAAAAAAAAATGGCATTCACATCTAGATTGTTTCTTAATATTGCTTCTTCAGCTTATAAGTGGAAGGAATGGGTATGACTATAAGGCTGTCAGAAGATGGACTACTCAAAAGAAGTTAGGGTACGGCCTTATTGAATGTGACAAAGTAAATTTGTGCCCCTTCTTTTTATTCATTTTTAGCCTGTTGATTTCATCATTTTTAATGTTTATTGTCACCTTTGACATGGCTTTACATGTTTCAATGTAGATTTTTGTCCCTATACATAAAGAAGTTCATTGGTGTTTGGCTATAATCAATGTGAAGGAGAAAAAACTGCAGTATCTTGATTCACTTGGGGGAAAAGATACCCATGTTTTAGGAGTTCTGGTAAGCCTGCCGAGATTTATTTTATTGAAGAAGTTGTTTTTCTTTCCTTTTACTATTGCATCTGAGATATATTCAATAGAAATCAATAGAAAAGTAAATTAAGTTAGGCATCTCAGATCTTGTTAGAGTTTGGGTTCACTTCTCTCTTTAATTTTTCTTTTTGTGTAAGAAAGTTGGAGCTTCATATTAAAGAAATGTCATCCTAGAAATTGGAGACGGGTCTCCAAAAATATACAAAGTGAAACAGGGTTTACTTCTCTTGGTGACAAGATTTACATTAACGAGCCTATGGATTGCCGATACAATGAGTTTGCCAGATGAATGCTGATCAGGTTCTTGAAAACGTATTTTGATGGATATGCATGGTTCGTGGTGCCCTTTGTTGTTCGTTTCATTTTTTTTCCACTGGAACTGGGGGATCTGGAGGGGAATGGATGTTATTTGAGGTGGCAATGTTGGTTGGATGACTTAAGATCTGATGTCAGATTACCATGATTTCAAAAAAAAAAAAAGATCTGATGTCAGATCCCCCCATTCAGACCCTGTAACCTTATATCATTAATCAAAGGTGACATTGTCTACCATTTTCTTCAAAAAAAAAAAAGAACAAAAGATCTGATGTCAGATGGTCTTCACTAATGTGTTGCCCTTGTTATCGCTGCACTAAAAATGCAGTTGTTTATGCCACACAACACAACATAATAAAAAGTAAAGTTAATACAGCTTACAATAGAATGTTCAAATTGCTTTTCTTCCTTGATGCCATTTTAACTAGATTTTTATTATGAATCTTTCCACGTCTGTAAAATGATGATTGTTTTCTTTAATGGGATGAAGAAAGAGCTTGTATGAGAGGTAGTTTGTATAGCTTTTAGAAAAAAAGAACAATGATGAAGAAGTGTCAACTTTTTATTATCACACGATCTCAGAAGAATTTTGTGTAGTGAATATAAGGTTCACCAAATTTATTGATTTTGTTACTGTTTGCTGCAGTTATAACATATCATGCTCTGACATACTGCTTCTTACATTTCATATAGCACTGTGCATGCACAAGTAGGACATCTATGTTTGTCAAAATGCTACATGGTTTTTCTTGTCATGCTTTTGCTCAATATGGCTGATTGGAAAGTAACTGTTCCAGTGTTCCATAGAAGGGAGTTTCTCCGAGGTAGTTTCTTGAATGTTCAAGAGGTGGAACTAAATGCTGATCCCCTTGAATCACATGGCGTCCTACACTAAAGGTCCCACGAAATATAGAGAAGGCTCTCCATCATAACCACCATTCACTCTCATGTTGTCATGATATGAAGAAAGTTATTCAAGGAACCTATGAATTTATTGGGCTGCATGATTAAATAGTATGTTTTCATCAAATATAAACATATGCAGGATTAGTTCAACATATGGACATATAATGGTTCTTTGTTAGATCATGCTCCTACATTTTGTTGTATCCACATCAATTTTCTGTTATGTCCTCGTTCTGCAGTGATAAATAGCAGTTTTTTTTTATTCTATTTGTTTTTATATATCTAGCATGTTGTTTGCATTTTTTTGAGAATTTCCTTATATTACCTTATCCAACACAAATTTATGCATTTTTGTGCCACTGAGATTTGCATTTTCGAATTCTGATGAGCTTGACAATCAAATGAGTATTGAGGTTAATGTTCTATATTTTTGGTAGGAGTTAATGTTCTATATTAACGAATCACAGATCATTTTGTGAAATAAGCAAACTTCATTTTGGCATGTCATTCTGTTATTGATGACAGGCTAGATATTTTGTGGATGAAGTGAAGGAGAAGAGTGAAAGAGTCATTGATATGGCATCATGGGAGATAGAATTTGTGGATGGACTTCCTCAGCAGGAGAATGGGTATGCACATGATAATTCTTATTCTTCTTAACAATTTCATCAGGACATCCATCCAGAGTGCCCCCCACCCCCCCCTCATATCATAGGGTGCTGTTAGGGGGAAACCGGATACGGTCCTAATCTCTGACATTTTTTTTTGCACTAAGTGACCACTCTCAGGACTCAATTCCAAGACTTTTGCCTCATTAGTGTGAGCACTTTTGGAAAAAAATACGTTTTTTTTTTTTTTTGCATGTTAAGTTGGGGTTTGTATTATAAAATAGTGAGTATGTTATATAATGCGTAAGGTGCAGCTGAACTTAGTGCCATTCTATTTTCCCAATCAATGAAGAGATTTGAGATGGAGGATAATTTTTCAAATTCCTTCAACTTGATCTTTGCACACGTTCGTTATTTTGAACCATTGTATTTCCATCAACATCCTCTCTCCCCAGTCTATTCCATCATCCTTGAGTTGATAAAATGCACCTCATATAGGGCTTTTGAATGTCATTTAAACATTTTGCTTCTTGACCATTACAGGTTTGATTGTGGAATGTTTATGATCAAATATGCGGACTTCTACAGCCGAGGTTTACCACTGGCATTTGGTCAGGTAAGACACCATTTGTCTCATTCAGCCTTCCGCCGAAGTGAATTTTTAACCATTTCTTCATTGTTTCCCCCTCCCAGGAACACATGCCGTATTTCAGAAAGAGGACTGTCAGGGACCTCTTGAGGCGACAAGCTGACTGAATTGAAGGTGTTGTATAGAAAATATTATCCTATGCTTTTGGTATTCAAAAGTAGTGATTTTTGCAGAAAGTGAGGTGCATTTTTTTCCTACTACTTGTTTTACTTATGCAAGGGGTATTTCTCCATAGCCGCAATCAAAATGGCTCATTGTTGGTAATGGTTGTGTTCTTTGTTTTCAATCCCCAATCTAAGGTCGGGCCATAGACATGTTTCCTCCTTCTTCTTTTAATATTTTTATATAATTATTGAAGTTTTGTAATGGGTAGGAAAATCATAATAGGGGTAGAGAATGAAAGTTGAACTTGGGTATGACCCTTTGTTGAAATGGAATGAGCTTTTTTTTTATCATGAATGATTTGATCAATAGTACACCTGGTCTAAATCAGCATATTGGGGTTTTACTTCTCGGAACTCTTTCTCAGCCGGCTTGGGCAGAATGGTAGAGCAAGTACAAGTATGGACAAGTATCAGTGGCCTAACAAAAATGTGATCCTCGTGTTTGCTTGTGATAACTGTGCCTATCTAGTAGTATTTGTTCTTCGTGTTTGTGGTTATTGTGGCTTATTTAGATATTTAATGATTGCATCTATTCTTTGATGCATTGTCAATACATCTTATGAGAAATTTTGATGCATCAATCTCCTTGTAATTTTCTCACATATATAGAGTCTATTTTCTGGTAAAATTCTCTGGTGGCACTTGAGTGACCTGTGTATGTGGGCCTCTGAATAACCACTCTATTAAACTTTGTGCGTCTTTACTATTCATAATTTGCATCTTAAGGTATACGATTTGTTAAAAGTATGTTTTTTGAGGGTTATGTAAATTTCATTGAAGCATGTATTTCATTTTTTTTGTTTGATAAGCGTACATGTTTCATTGTAGGAAGTATATACCCTAAAAAAAAATCGAACAATTGATCGTTGAAGGGACTGCGTAATTCTTTGTCAGTTCATAGGTTTTTTTTGGGATCCCCCCGTTGCCTTATGTGACTGGTATAGTTTGCATTATCCCATTACGAAGCATAAATTTATTAAAAGACACCAAAGTGTGAAACTTTGTATATATAAAAAAATTTGGTGGAACATCTTGTGTATTTGGTGTTTTTCAATTAATATGCTGCATCACCAAAAGAACATAAGGGTAAGCCTGTTAATAATAATAATAAAAAAAAAACAAGCCCATCCTATAAATCACGCGTTATTTATTAAAAATAAAAAACCCTCAAGTCCCTGTATGGATATAGAATATGATTTATTCTTAGGTATATATTTATTCGAGTATAAGTGAGTATAAATAAAGATAAAATGATTTTGTGTTTGGTTAAGTTTTGAATTATTTTCGTTGGGAATCGTAAGAATAAATGTTTTGTTGCTTGGGCAAAATGTGAATAAAGTATGGATAAAGATTTATAAAATGTAAAAAAATAATGATAGTTGATTTGATAGGTGATTTATAAGAGGTGATGATTTGACAGTGGGTCCACATATTCTTTGGGTTGAATAACCTATGATAACTTTTATTCTAGGAATCCATATACCACTTTATACCAGTTTATTTTGGTATATTTTATCTGGGTTTATCCGGACTTTCCAAACATAATAAAATTTTTATCTGGGGTTATCCGGGGTTATCCAAGGTATATCCGGCATTCAAACATGGGCTTATATGTTTTGTATTTTTGATATCAAATAGACCATTCTTGGTTGACTTTAGGGTCAAGCGAGAAAATTCTTTCCAATAATTGTCTCGTCAATAAACAGGTGGATAAGTCAATGTTAAGACTCGAATATAATATTTATCCTTAATCCTTAACACAAGTAAATCATAAACCGTTATGCTATGGTGATTGAGGAATATTGGAATCAACGGGCTAAGAGCATCTCCAATCCTATACCCTAATCTTTACTCAAATTTAAATTTGAGTAAAAATTATCTAAAATCCTCTTCAACTATTTACCTATATCAAATCAAGCTTTTACTCAAATATTTATCCAAATCAAGGAAGACTCGAATCTTTACCCAAATTTTTAACATTTTTTTTTCTTTATCTCTACATTTTCTTTCAATGTGACAATTTTTTTCCTTCAACTCTATCTTTAATTTAATTATATTAAATGTTTTCTCACTCCTAAAATTTTCACCATATCTTGAAATAATAATAATATAAAATAGTATTCTTTCTTAAGTCTTCATCTTTGTTTTTAACTTCTTATATTTATTCGAGTAAAAAAATTATTACTTTTACCTTTTGAAAAAAAAATTGAATGATAATAATTTTTAAATTTAAATATTTTGAAGGAAAGAAAAATTGAAAAGTAAAAATGTTGGGGGAAAATGTTTTGAAAATGTTTATAGGAAACAATTAGAAGAAGATATGAAAATTTTAAAAAATTTGAGTAAAACACAAAATGATGATTAGAGACAAATCATATCAAATCAAGTCTTTTACTCAAATTTTAAATAAAATTTGGGTATAATTGGAGATGGCCTAAGTCGGGGTAAATCAATTTGCAAAAACAAACACGTGGATAAGTTAAACCTACCCTTAATCCAGATAAAACCTTGTGCAATGATCTCTAGGGACGAGTTTTTTTGTTTGAGGCCCGTTTGAAGGGGTGGGTAACCCAATCACCGTTCATTTGGAAATCAACGTTCGAAGAAACAAGAGACCCATATAAACCGAGTCGGCGGCGGCGGCACCAAACGAGTGGGGAAGAAGAAGAAGAAGAGATGGCCCACTCGAGGCGGAAGTACAAGAAGAGCCGGGCGAAGGTCCGGGTGGCCCTCCCGAAGAAGAAGCCCAACGTCTTCAAACCCGCCTTCTCCCTCCCTCCCCAGCTTTCCTCCTCCTCCGAGTGGGATGACAAGGCTTCCCTCCTCAAGAACTACCGCTCCTTCGGCGTCGTCTCTAACCCTAATTTGCTCGGCGTCCGCGCCCGGAGCACCCCCCTCGTCCTCCAGAGCTCTTCCCTCCAGCTCCCCCGCGACGTTGATGACCTACTCCACGACGAAGACCCCGGCAGCGACCTCGAATCCGACGGTTAGGGTTTTGGCCAGGGTTAGGGTTAGGGTTAGGGATTCTTCTCTTGATTTGATTTTTTGAGGTTTTGTTGTTTTTGTAGATCTGAAGACGGCGCTCGGGAAGAGGAGGAGGGACGGGAAGCAGGCGGCGCCGCTGATGCTGACGGCGATGCAGAGGTTGCACGTCGGGAAACTTGTCGAGAAATACGGGGATGACTATCAGGTTCTTTGCGATCCATTGATCCCTCTCGCAGTCTCTTTAACTCTATAGAAACCCTAATTTGGTCGGCTCTGTTTGGTTTTTTGGGGTGCTGATACACTCAGTTATTCTTGCTGCCATGACTCTTTATATGAAATCTCTAGTTAGTAGATAATAGGTTAGGAAAATTGTAAATGTATTTAATTATTTTAGAAGTTATGTATTTTATTAGACTAGTATATAACTTAAACAAATTCAAATATTTTGGCATTGTTACTCTTAGTCAACTCAGAATGTGATATCTCTAATGGATATATATACTCTACTGCATGAGCATATACTTTGTTAGGGAAAGTTTTATTCATTGAGTATGTGTTTCATTTATTTGTGGAATTGTGTACTTCATTGGACCAGTATGTGCTAAAAAAAAATTCAAATATGTTGGGACTACAAAAGTTATGGCAGGATTAACTGAGTGTAGCATTTTCCTTATGCTAATCTAGTATATATGGTGTTAGGTTAGTATATAATAGGTGAGAAAAAAATGTAAACATTCAATTCCTTCGAGTATATATATATGCCTTTCTTTTTAAAGTTACGCACATTATTAGACAAGTTCATACCTTAAACAGATTCAAAATATGTTGGGACCATAAGAGTGACCACATGAATAATTGTCTTTGACATTTTACCTGTTTTCTTTTGTTGATGAATTGAACTTGAATTGATGGGACAGGCGATGTTCATGGACACGAAGCTGAACAGGATGCAACACTCAGCGGGGACGCTGAAGAAGCTCTGTGAGAGGTACCAGTTGCCAAACAGCTGCCGCAAAGTTTTCATCGCGAAATAGCAGATTTTGTTAGGTTTGTGTGTGTTTTTTTCTCTTCTTTCTTTCCTTCTTGAATCCAGAATGGGTGTCTGTTTGTTGGTTTTGAAATGCTAATACTATCTAATTGAGCTTGCAAGCCTCTGTACTGTTCATGCTTACGGGTCTTTCCTTCTTTTCCTTTTTTGATTTTCGGAAAGAGGTAATGGTGTATGCTTCAAAGTGGAATTTTTAGTTTTAGTACTCGTTGCACGAGTAGAACAAGGCTGATTGGAAATTAACCAGTCCTTTGGAATACCAGCAACTTTTCTGAACATCTTCATGTACCTATTAGTCAAACATACTTATGTTCTAAATCCCACTCACTCAATCCCAGTCACCTTCTAAAATTATCCAAACAAATTACCCAATCCTCCTAACTAAACAGGGCCTTAGTACCTTCATAATCCTTGCATCCATTTAGTTTGGATGGTTTCACATTCTTAACATTTTTTAAAAATAAACTAATCCCCATTGTTGTTGCCATCTTCACACCTAACATAGTTTTTGTGTATTTCTTGTACTAATGATTGGAATGATATTGTATACATAACATTCAGATTTCTCAGGCACCTTTTGCTCCAATGAAACTGAAATAGAATGTAATATTAAACAGACCAACCAGAATGACTAGCCTGGATATCTGAACAAGAACAAATGAACCATGTTCATGTCTCTACCCATACTTTGAACATGTGAAGATACCATCGCATGGTGGATGCTGCAATGCGTAGATTGTAACTGCAAAAATCAGAAGGACAAATCAAAAGCTCTAATTCACACCTAACAGATCATGTCCTATTTCACAAGTATTTGGTCAATCAATCGAATGTTACCGACCGTTTGCAATTCTCATTACGTACTTTTTCCTGATAAACCAGAACTCGCAAGCTCTCTAAACAGCCCAGTATCTGCACCCACGTGCATCATATAAAATTAAGGAAAAAATCCAAATAAAACCGACACCACCCCCCCCCCCCCCCCCCTCCAGTCTAAAATCCATTTAATTCTAGGATTATTCTGTGAATATTTTATCCGATTACCCTTGGTTAAAAATATAGTATACTTAAAACCCTTTCAAATGCAAAAAAATCTTTTGAAAATGATGATTTTACTTCTCCTGATAAGATTGATTTTATAATCTAACTGGATGGGTAAAATTGTCATGTAAAGAAGATTTTCACATTTTTAACAAATTGTAAAGGTTTTTGATATACTATGTTTCAGTCATGATTAACATGAAATATTTGTATAATATTTCTTATCTGTTCACATAAATGTAACTCAAGAGGTTATTTGAATTTACATAGATGTTTTGAATGGGTTAAAAAAAACTAGGGGTTATATGGATTTCAGGCACCTATAAGTTATAGGGGGGCTATTTAAAATTTTCCCTAAAATTAAAATGTAAGATTATATAATTCATTTGCTTATATGCGAGGCATACTTATTTTTTTCAAAAAAATTAAAACGTATGCAAACTCCAAGTGGCTTGTAAACGGGGTTGTCCTGTCTAAAATTTTAAACATTCAATATGTTCTCCACACAAACCAAATTTTTTAAACCAACATTCTCCCAAGTCCCACCTGCAAGTTGCAATACAAAACAATCAAAGAACAGTTCTTCAAAAATATATATATAACACATTCATCAACCCTCACACAGTTGGCCAACAAGCTTCATATCACGCATTCAATTCCAACTCCCAACCCAGCAAAATACACCCCATGAAAAAAAGAGAAATAAAAAAACAATCTGCTGGAAGAAAAATACAATGAGGGATCTCTCAGGTATATTCTCTCTGACTATTTTTTTTTATCGCAGGATCAGACGGTGTATTTATGAATGAAGAAAAAAAATTGATTTGACAATGTAACCTCAAATGATATGTTATAATGTAATTAATACAGGTGGGTGAGCTGCTGATACCAGTAACCGCTGCCAGATACGCAGTACTGTTCTCCCTCTTTATATAACCAGATTAACGCAGGACCTTCTTCCGGCTCAGTATCTCCTGCTCTTTGAGGCGATGTTGGAACCTTGCAAGACGAGCCTGAAGGCTCACCAATCCCGCCGCCTTACGAGAGAGCACGAAGCTTAATTGTGTAACATAATTGTCAATGGCGCTGCCCGGTTGGTCCACTTCTGCCAACAACTTCATTTCCTAGAGAAACAGCCAAAACAGAAATCAAACAACTCACCAACGATCACTGATAAATTGGACGCAAAAAAAGTGAGGTTTTTTTTTCTTTCTTTCTAAAAGATGAGTCCAATTTCAGAAATTCAAAGAACTACTGTCAAATGTAAGAAGACAATATAGATAATCGGTAGATAAGGTAGCCACATGATACGACACTTACATCCCGCACAATCTCCATTGTATCTTCAATTCCTTTCCGATGGGCGGAAATTAAGGCCTCTTCCTCCTACAGATGGAAACAAAGAAATTTCAAACATAAGGTGAGTACTTTCCAAAGATTAACAAATAATCCCAAGGGTTGCCTGCTTACCTCAAGTAATGCATTAATTTCACCATCATTGTATGGAACTTCAAGCTCAGGATGCCTCGATGTGACATTGTTTAAATTAGACTCATATGTGTGTTGCTGCTTGTAACCAGTGGTGGATGCATCAAACACACTATCTTTTTTCAGCGAGTAGCCTTGTTTTTCAGGTTTTTCTTCCCTAACAGCTTTTCTGCGTGGAGGGGACACCTTTTGCACTTTCTCATCTTCCTGCACATCATGTATGTTCTGGGAATAGGGATATGATTTATGATTTAGAGAACCAGCAAAGCTGTTTCTCAAATCTGCCCTCTCTTTTTCTAAATTGAAAGTTGCGGCACTTTCTTCTCGTCCATTAAGGGGGTAGTTTGATGTCATACTGGAAGTGTGTCTATCATACTCAGAAGTAGAACTATAAGGAATATTTTCTGTAGTTCTCCGACCGATGTCCACCGTTTTCACATCTTGATTTGGGTCATGAAAATCATCTGGCTCAATAGAACCAGGAAATGTTGATGTTGACGAATCCTTTCCAGTTGGTGGCAACAAAGTGGAGACTTGGTCTTTTCTAGGATTGCCACTCTTGGACAGGCTTTTAACCCTGATAGTAATGTCATGAATTACTTTAATACAAATAAAAGGCTCATCATTTCAAAATCACTGGGTTTATTTTAAATAGACAACTTCATACCTATCTGCATATCTCAAAGTATTGAGTGTATGTTCACAAGAACCTGAATTTGGTGAAATGCAAGAAATCATAACAGTCTTCGAGTTACCAACGAAAGAATCACGAAGTACCTCCGTGAGTTTGCTCCCACGGAATGGGATGTGAATCTGATCATTGTCCAAAGCTCGGATACACTCTTTTAAGGCCAAAAGGCTCTTATTGATCTCTGCCCCTTCAATCCTACATCAAACCAAACATGAACCATCATATATTGAGAATCACACAAGGTAAACAACTGTCAGTAAGCATATGCATTCAGTCCTGTAAGTTTTTTTTCCGCTTGATAAAAAAAATCAGTCATGTATTAGCAATTACATCTTAACAGCACGGAGAAAAACATATCTTTGCTTCAGTGTTTCTACATAATGTTATGCATATCAACCCCAAGTTGTGTTATGTTTGCTATGATTTCACAACAGGAATGCATGAGGGGCATGATTTTTTTTTTCTGCTTGATAAAAAAATCAGTCCTGTAAGTCAGCAATATCATCTTAACAGAACGGAGAAAAACATATCTTTGCTTCAATGTTTCTACAAAATGTTATGCAGATCAACCCCAATTTACGTCATGTTTGCTATGATTTCATAACATGAATGCATGAGGGGCATGAAAGTACAAATGTGTGAGCAAAAACTACTAAAAATATTGAAATCCAAGCAAAACTTATAAAATTTTGAAACACACACCGTGTTTGCCGATCATTATCAGTTGTATCAGCACCACGTTCACTTCCAGCAAGATCAATGAAGGATATTTTCCCTATCACCTTTCCGCTCCTGGATTCATTTCCATCATTATGCCTCTTGGATTCAATTACCTCATTGTGCTTTTTGATTGCCAGTTGTAGAATTGCATGAGATCTAGATGACTCTTCATTGGCTCCAGTTGAGCCTGTACTTCTCGCAGCATTACCCTTCTCAATGAAATCTTTAACAACTTGCACATCTGACACCTCAAATTCTTGCAATCCAACAATACATACTTGTTGTCGACCATCTTCCCTCATGCAGAGCTTCCTGCAGAAGATTAAATATTACATAATCAGCTAGCAGGCCATGAATATCACAAAAACAAGAAGTACCTGCAACTCACATACTTTATATATTACCAGTCCTTGATAAGCCTTCAAAAAAAGTTCCAATTATCAAAAGAAACAAATAAGCATTGCTAAAAAGATGGCCACTTTTGCAGGAATAAAATTAAAACTAAATGATGATATCTACAAATACATCATTTTAATTAAAAATATATTATAACTATGAAGTAAGAAAAATAAATATAACTCATGGAGATGGCATAAAGGACGGTATCGATTTATATGATGGGGTAACTTTCTTTAGTGTGCATTCATACATTCATACGTATTGCTATGGCATTCAACAAAAAGCAATAATATGTGACCCCCAACAATGTCAAACAATGGAAAGCAACAATATCCAAAATCTAGAGGGCTAACCTTCTATCACTAAGAAGATCATATAATTTGCCACCATATATCTCAAAATAGCTCAACCACAATCTAAATTTCTGGCTGCGATAACTTGGATGATGCAATAATCTAACAATGTCTTCACATGCCCGGAGGGGCAGGGGTTGCATGGTGAATGTCTTGCCACTACCTGCAAAGGAGGAAAAAAAAATCAAATCATTTATTCTAATTGCATAATTCATCTTAAGCTGGTCAACTGAAATCAACGGTGAAAAAAAAATCAATATCTAGTAAAAGAAGAAAAAGATTGCACAAGAGTTGAGGAAGATAAATCAGTACTGAAATAGTTCCATCGACATCAGTCATGCCACACATAAATCAGATCTTCCATCTATTCATCTGTGCAATTTACACTCACAACACATTACATGTTATCATCCAGCTCTACCTTTAAAGAAAGTTTAGTAAAAGTTTACTTTTGATGTTGATTCCACCTCAATGATTGTGTTATTCATGAAATAAATTTCCCTAATAACAATATAACAAGCTTCAACAATCAAAATTAAAACAGTCAAAATAATGTTTGTTACAAATTTTATTAATCTAGTATGTTTTCTGATGGAGTGGTAGGCATCCTACCTCGATTTTATTAATGGAAAAGAATGCCCAATGTCAAAAAATATAAAAGCACAAAACCAAAAAGGACAACACAGACTGGTCCAGGAACCTACTGAAGACAAGTCCACAACACAAGGTCACCCTCCATATTCCTCAATGACAAACCTCCCCCATGAATCAATCACAGAACTGCCCCCCGTACAGAAATAACCCCAATCTTTAATGAAACACCCAACCATCTCCCAAATGTTCTCCACGTAGAGAGGAGCTCCTTTGAACAACACTTGATTGCAGATTACTCAAATCACCCACACTACTGCTGGAACGAAAGATTAGGAAATTTTAGCTCTCACACTCTATCACCCTTTTACCTACCTTCCACATCCCATCCAGGGTTAAGAAGTTCAACACCAACTCCATCGTAACTTCAAGCAGGGTTATGCTTCTCATTGTCTAAAAGAAGAACCAGAAGAACCATCAAATGCTCTGTAGTCTCGTCATCTACATTGCACATCACACAAACCCTGTTCTCATGTGGAGCACATTTGGTCCTGTAAGACTTACTCGACGGCCTTTCTTGATACATGAGCCACATGAAAGCTTTGACTTTCAAAGGGACCGTAAATCCCAATCTCTCTCTGATTTCGACGCTGTCACCTGAAGTCTTGTTCTACCTCTTCTCCACCAACTATAGGAACTACAAACCTAGAAAATCGCTTTGGGTTTGCAATTCCATACCACTCCATCCTGGACCTCCTCCTCAATCACCAGATCCTGAAGGGCAAGTAAAAGGGATACAAAATTGTCCACCTCATCATCATTCATGTTCCTCCTCATCTGAATCTCTCAATGGTCTATTTTAAATTCTATAGAATTGATCCCCAGATCAGCTTAAACAATCCAAAAAACGACAAAAAAAAATTCTTCTGGATCATACAAAAAAATAAACAATCATTCTTCCAAGAACACCACTGGAGGTTTTTGAAGCAAGTTGGTAGAATTCCTACCACCAAATTTCTTAAAAATAAAATTTGGCGTACAATGCCAATAACATAAAACCAAAGGAGAGAGAACTCGAAAAAAAAGACGAAATCGATAGACGAGAGTTCAACCAGTCCATTGACATCTATTACAACAAGAATTAACTACTCAAGAGAGTGAACATCACGGGGACCTAAACCCAAAAAAAATTGGCAAGTTTCTTTTCATTTTCTAAGAAACTCTATGACTTTCTTGTCCAGTGTTTCTAAAGGATAAATTGCTGCAATCATGGTAGAATTCCTACTTGTTCCTCAAAAAAAAAGTGGTGCAACATCAAGGCAGTGCAGAAAGCACAAATCGCAGGAACAGAAGCAATGAGAAGGTTATAAAGGTATGTGGGACACAAGATATATCAGAGATACCATGGATTTGTATTTTTTATTTACTAGTTATATATAAACATGCCAAATGCACATTTAAAATGTACAAGATGTAACAATAATATTGATATCAATAACACAACCTAGATGAAATGTTTCCAGAAAATTGAACCATCAAAAGAGCTCAATTCATTTACCATATAGGGTAATAAATTTGCATACCATGTAATCTATATTTTTTCATGTTATAATAAAAAGGGTTAAAGACATTTACACCCTTACAAACATAGATAATCCCGTATAAATCCTTGTCAAAGTTGGGGCACACATACAAGCCCTAAAAACTCACAAAAACCTAATTATCATCCATGGGTGAAATTTTCATTGAAATTTAATGAAATATTATTATAATAGTCCATCATCATGTACTTATGTAGATATTACAGTTCCCATAAACAATCATAACACACGCAAAAGACCAAATTACTTTTATAAAACTTTACATTTCTTCATTGGATAATTTAATCGTCTCATGGTATGGGTTAGAGTTAATTAAAGTAGGTTGAATCTAGGGATTTATACGCATTTTTGTGAGTTTTCAATGACTTGTATGTCTATCCCAACTTTGACAGGATAAAATTCATAAAGTGTGTCATGCTGATTTGAAAAAAATAAAAAGAATAAAACCAAAAATCTTCCAAACCCACCCACCCTCAAGAAAAAACACACAAAAGAAAAACGAAAACCTGCATGGACCATGTAACTATGAGCTGAATATAGGGGTGGTAAACGAGCCAAACGAGCCGAGCTTTAACCTGTTCAAGATCGGCTTGGATCGAGCTTGATTTTATGTTCAAGCTCGGCTCGTTAGGCTCATGAAAAGCTCGGTTTAAATTCGGCTCAGCTCGTTTGTTAAACAAGCTAAGTCAAAGCTCGAATCAAGGCTCGAGCTCATTTAGCTAAAAAAACTTTATTTAGCATTTGAAAAGTTACATTTCACAAATCACTACACCTTATATATGTAAAAGTAACATAAGCTCGGGCTCGGCTCGTTCCCCTTTTTTCTGTTAAGTAAACGAGCTCATCTAAGCTCAGGCTCAGGCTCAGGCTCGGCTCATTTACAAACCGAGCTTTAAGAATTGTTCAAGCTCAGCTCGTTCGTCTAATTGAATGAGCTTTAACCGAGCCGAGCCCGAGCTGCTCGGCTCGTTTACCAACCTATCTGAATATCTAGGAAATCCTAAGGGGAGGGGCTATTCCCTCACCCTCCTTTTCAAACCGTGGGTTTGAAAAACTGGGAGGGGGGAGGGGGAGAGAAGGAGAGAAAGGAGGGTGGCCGGCCGAAGGGGGCAACGGGGTGTGGGCGGAGGATGCCGGAGAGGGGGCGGGCTAACGAGAGAAAGGCAGAGAGAGAGGAAGGAGAGAGAGAGAGAGTTGGGCGCACCACCGCCCCGTCCACTCCCCGCCTCTCTCTCTCTCCCTTTCTTTCTCTCTCTCTCTCTCTCTACCCCGCTCCCTTTCCAATGTCCACCGCCTCCGGCCGACACCCTCTCTCTCTCTCCTCCTCTTTCTCTTCCCCCCTCCCAATCCTAAAAGCATCATTAGTGTAGAAATATTTCAAGATTCGAGCAGTTCATGATTAACAAGACAGTACACAATAAGCTTTACCATTAACAAGCAGTTCATGTTAATCAGTTCATGATTAACGAGACAATTCTAATTCCTCATTGTAGAAGTTTTAACATATACACATTAAAAGATCACCTGTTTGACCATAGGCAAAACATGTAGCTTTTGTTCGCTGGAAGATAGTTGGAATAATTGGCTCTACGGTAACCCGATATACCTGCTCAGATGAGGATAGAAAATAAATTTTTAAAAGTAAAACCAAAAAGAAGAATGCTTAGAAGTGATACAAATTCAGTCTACAAGTAAACTACAGCTGAAGACCGAATGACATTTACTGACATAAACTATAAAACCTCCGCAAGTAGAATCTATAGAAAAAGAAGAAAAAATACCTCATCATTACTAACATATTCATCCAGAACAGCATCAAAACAAAATTCATGCTTCTCCACATATGCAGTCAAATCCACCTTCAACATGACCCATTAAGACATAATCAGTTCCCAAGCAAATTAAAAGAATGTGAATAAAAGATATTAATTCTCAGGATTAATGTACCCATAGTGACTGAATATGACAAGATGGTTAAATAAAAAAAGGGTCATAAAAATGTGGACACGAAATTGTTTGTACCCGAATTACAGTCAAGCTCATATACGACTTATTTATTTATTTTTAAAGTCAAACACGTCAAAAAATGTATTATCAAAACAAATATAAGTTTCGACATGCTTAGCTTGTCATGATATCCAACAAGGGCATTGACAAATAAACGATGTCAACAAGAAATTCTCAGACCTTGAGTTTGGGTTCATGGACGGTCAGATATGCATTATCAAGTACTGTAACAATATCATCCTCTTTACGAGAAATCTCCTTCTTATTTAACGGTCTTTTGCGCACCTGTCAAGCATGTTGGAAGAAGATCAATACACATCTAATTAACATATAAAACAGACATGAGTACTGCATCACAAATAATATAACAACAAACAACATGATTATAATGTACCCAAATTTAGATATATAAATTTCCTTCAGTTTTTTCTCTAATTTTACAGAATTTAGTATAAAAAAATGGTATAGATAACACTGGAAATCGAAAATAGATAAATAAATAAAGACAAAGACTTCTCTAGTCTAACACGAAGCAACAAACCAATTTTTGTACAAATCACCAAAATCATTATAAGATGCATTCCTGCTCCAACAGAATAAATATAACATATACTAATATGTGTGTCCAGCACAGAATTGACAGTATAAATCTTCAAAAGGAATAATTTGGAAGGGCTATTAGAAAAAAAAAGGAGAAAGACAGCTAATGTCTCATGTAATCACTAATAAATATAATGCTTGTACAAGATTAGCACTAAAACCATAAACACTTTAATTTTCTGTAAATAAAACTAACTGCCACAAAAGATATTAAATCAGCATAGATAAACAATTCTTACCACAACTTTAATTTTTGCTAGGTTGCTCTCCTTTCCTATGCCCTCTTTTTCATTCACTGGCAATCTAACGGAGCCATCAACTTGCCCTCTTTGTTGCCTGCCAGTCATTGTATCGAACTCATCAATGCCCCTAGTCAGAGGGGGCATGAAAGGCGATGGCTCAAAGGATTCTGGCATAACGTGCTGCGAAGAGGATAAAAGCACAATTCTGTTATCAAAATTCAAAAATCAATAAGAAGATACAACCAATGAGCTACTGCACACCCCCCCCCCCCCCCCCCCCCCACTCACACACAAAAACTACAAGCACCAAACTGATTTAGTTCAGCCAGTTTAACCAACCTAGTGGCTAAAAAAAACATCTGTTTGTTCATCTCATCTTCTTGGTCATTAGAAAATGTAATTTTCAACATATCAAGATCAAAATTGATTTTAGAACAAATTGTAATTTTCAATGTATCAATATCAAATTTAACCACTGCAAATCAAATTGTAAACTAAATGCAATACCTCCGTAAGGAGCTCTGTGTCATCCATGGAGTGAAGATCCAAAAGACCTGCGCCAAACTCCCCCCTCAGTTCTGGTGAATAGAAACCGTCAATGCCACTTGAGCTCTGGGCCGTTGGCGTGTACGGTTCTGAACCAGGGTCCCCATTAAAATTCAAGTTCCTCAGCAACTTGAAAAGCCTCTGCTTCTCCTCCGCGGTCTGTCCTCCTCCATATCCCTAACCAAAACACACAAAACCACCACCATTTCAATAAACCTCATCAACCGGATTATTAATGTACACAATGCACAATAACAAAAACCCTTAAAAAAAACACTTGGATCTAAAATAAAAAAAAACAGATCCAGATCTCACGGTGGAGTTCGCAGACCTGCATGAGGAGGTTCGGGAGGAGGCGTTGGTCGATTCCATTAGAGGCCAAGGGGGATGCGAGGTGCTGCAGCCCCGCCGACTGGAGCCACCGTGCCATGACGGCGTCCCCGGCGTCCCCCGCGGTGGAGCCGGGGCCGGAACCCCCCGCCGCGCCGTGGTGGTGGTCGTACGGGGGCGGCGCTCCCGCCGCCACCGCCGCAGCGGCGGCGGCCGAGGCTCCGCCCTGCTGCACGTGACCACCACCCATGTGGCGCTGCGATCTACGTTGCGGAGCCAATTTTCACGATGTTTCCGATCCGAGCTCCCTTCAAAACAAAAACGAAAATCCAAGGTCAGTGAGGAGAATCGACTTTGAAACCCTAATTTTCGGTGAATGTATCAACGGATTCGATTACTTCGGTGGTGAGGAGAGCATCAACGGATTCGCCCGAGACGGCGGCGGTTCGACCAGGATCTTCGTCGCGGATCGGATCGAACAAGAGACGGCGATAGATAGACAGATAGAGAGAGAGAGAAAGGAAACCCTAATCTTCGATGAATGTATCTTTTTAGGGGGGATCACAAATGCGTGTGAGATGGTTTGTGATGATGATGGCGGAGGTCGCACGCGGGAGGGGCTCTCTCGATTAAATTTTTTATTTTATTTTTAGGGACATTTTACGGTTTTGGATCAGGTTGAGGACCCATTTTTTTTCCCAGAGATTTCAAATCTCTCTCTCTCTCTCTCTCTTCGCCTACAGGCGTTTAATTTTAAAATTTTACAGGGTCGCTCCCTCGTCCGTTGGGGATGTTACGGGAAAGTCCACACCTAAAGGGATTTTAATTTTAATTTTCATATATTTGCAAACACACCCCCATGTATATTTTTCTATACATGACCCAAAAGTAGAGATTTGGAGTAAAACTGATCTTTAGATATATTCTACTATTCTGAAATATGTTATTTTAAAAATTCAAAGAATGTGGAACTGCATGTGACTACATGTGCACACAAAAAAATTACTTGAAAAGAGAGGTCATTTATGTGTACTAAAAGAAATACCTTTTTGAGAGAGTATGAATAAGTGGTTTAAATTTTGGAAAGAAATTTCAAATAACCCCCTGTAAACCAATATAACCCCTTGAAAACACTTGTATAAATTCAAATAACCTTCTGAATTAAACTTATGTTCATTAATAAGAAATATTTTGTGTATGCTTCATTTTATTAACCCTGATTGAAAATATAATATACAAAAAACCTCTTACAATTTATTAAAAATGCGAAAAAAATTATGTGCATGACGATTTTACCTCTCCAGATAGATTATAAGACCCTATTCGGAGAGGTAAAATAATCAGAGAATTTTTTCACACTTTTAACACATTGTAGGGGGTTTTGATATACTATGTTTTCAATCAAGATTAATTAAACATAATATTTACAAAACAATCATAATTTGTCATCGCAAATTTAACTAAAGGGAGTATTTATACAGGTGTTTTTAGTGGTGTATATGGACTTTAGAAAAAGTTTGGGGTTATGTGGATTCCAGACTGTGTCCAGGGGTTTATTTAGATTTTCCCTTAAATATTTTCATGTGTTTGTGGTATTGTCCGTGTTAAAATTATTATGTGGAATTTATCCAATAAACACTTTATTAACGATTCATTTAATGCTACCACCCTCCACAATAAGTTATCAATTGATATTTTAATAGACAATATTAAGTAAGTTGGAAAGCCTATAAACTTAAGGCTTAATGCTTATGTGATAACACAATTAATCAATGATGCCATGACTTTGGACCTAACTTGAACTAATTATGGTAGGGTTAAACACATTTATGTCGTTGTAAACATATGTAATCTTATATAAGTCATTGTTAAAATTAAGACAAACGTACGAGTAATTGAAAACTCACAAGAACTCATATATATTCCCGTGTCAGTAGAGATTAATCATAACTCAATCAATCATAGTTAGCCCTAATATATAATATGAATGAATAAAGATATAAAAGCTTGTACAAGAGTAATTTGATTTTTACAATGACTATTTGTCTTTAAGACTGTTTATAGTGATTATAATGTTCACACAATTACATAGTCATGAAATATTATGATAATATTCATTCAAATTTAGATAAAATTTAACTCATAAATTTAATTTTTATGATTTTTCAGGAATGCGTGTATGTCAGACTGTCACAACTATAACAATCTCATACTGTAAAGTACAGGAGGTTATGTACCCCCCCCCCCCCCCGGTTATATAACCCCCCGTGTGTAAGGGGTGTTTGTTTACGAACGAACAAGAATAAACCTTGATAAAGTGATATAGGAATTCTAATTGCTTTATTCCACCTAAAGGACGTCAAATCAACTGCATCACCTCTTATAAATCACCTGAACTTTTTTACCTTTTATAAATCCTTATCCATACTTTATTCACATTTTACCCAAACAACAAAACATTTATTCTTACGTAAAATTTACAACCAAACACAAAATCACTTTATCCTTATTTATACTCATTTATGAACCGTAAAAACTATCCCCGTCGGTTATGTGTGTAACGAACGAACCCCTTCTGCGTGTCGGTCTTCTGCGAGTGGTTTGAAATGTAATTCTACCGACATAAAGTGGCAAAAGAATTAATGGTGGAGAAACTTTTGCATGAACATCTTGGAGCGGCTTCAACGATAAGTAATGAAAAGAAGCCCAAAATAAAGTCCTGTTTAGGCACGGACTTTTTCTTTATCCAAATCCAAGTACGTTATTACGAAACCTGCCATTGGCACAGTAAATATGTGGATCGCAATACGATGGACAATCTGAGCCGTTCGATCGATGGACCCCGGCAAGAGATATTTCGGGAGAGAAAAATGAGTGTGATTCTGTTCACCGTCTTTATTCGACAATCACGTTTCAATCATCCGGATAATGCGTTGATCTTGAAGGATTCTGAGATCCAACTTCAAATAATAGGGATTTTTAGTTTTAAGTCCCCGGAAATTATCGAATTTAACTATCGATCTCTCACTTCTTCATATTTTGATTTTAGTCCCTGCATTTAAATGATAATTTAGGAATAGGTTCCTCCCAGGGACTAAAAAATAAACTTAATAATTTAGGAATAAGTCACTCTCAGGGATCTATTCCTAAATTATCATTTAAATGCAGGGACTAAAACTAAAATATGAAGAAGTGAGGGATCGATCGCTAAATTCGATAGTTTCCGAGGACTTAAAACTAAAAATCCCCAAATAATATTAGACGTGAGAAATTATTTTCACCGCATGTGAGCATATGGATTTTCCCGTTAGTGTTCTTTATATAAGAGGCAGTTCTATCCCCACCACGCAGCTTGCTGTCCCCCCCCCCCCCCAACCAGAAAAAATTAACAAAAATAATTTGTTTGGTTTTGTAATCCACTATCCCCACCTCCCCTCTCCACCAACCGAAAAATTTAGAAAGAACATCCCCACCACCTGAAATCACTAAGGTGAGGATAATCGATACATGTGTTCTGTAAATCATTCGACAACCCTGAAGTCGAATAGATGTACTGGTGGACGACAACAGGTCAGTCGACCTGGGGGGTCATGGGCGACGAGAGGCCCGTCGAACAAACCATTAGGCAGCCTGTGTTATGGATAGAGTTCAACAGTCCTACTGTCGAACATATGTACTGGAGAACGACAACATGCCAGTCGACTTGAGGGATTTATGGCGACGGAAGACACGTCGAACGTTTACAATGTAGTGATCTATAACTTTAACTGTGAACATTCAAAATGTTTTAAACCATTCATACTAATTATGCTTACTAATTCAGTGCTTATATTTTTTTTTTATTGAAGTGGAGACTAAATCCCAAGACTAACAAAGTGTGAATGGTTTAAAACATTTTGAATGTTTACAGTTAAAGTCATAGATCACTACACTGTAAATGTTCGACGGGTCTTCCGTCACCATAAATCTCTCAAGTCGACTGGTCTGTTGTCGTCCTCCAGTACATATGTTCGACAGTAGGACTCTCGAACTCGATCCATAACACAGGCTACCTAATGGTTTGTTCGACGGGCCTCCCGTCACCCATGACCCCCCAGGTCGACTGACCAGTTGTCGTTCGCCAGTACATTTATTCGACTTCAGGGTTGTCGAATGACTTCCATAACACATACATCAATTATCCTCACCTTAGTGATTTCAGGTGGTGGGGATGACATTTCTAAATGTTTTGGTTGGTGGGGAGGGGAGGTGGGGATAGTGGATTATAAAACCAAACAAATTAATTTTGTTAATTTTTTCTGGTTGGAGGGATCAGCATCTAGGTTTGTGGGCCTAGACTTGCCCATATAAGAAGGGGCCTAGAAAATTTAAAAAATCTATCTATATTAAGCGTACGTGGGTTTAAGAATTAGTTTTGAGATGAGTTTAAAACCAATTTTATAGGAATTGTCTCTCAACGTATTATGAAAAAAATTGCTTTTGAATATTTATTTGTAAAAATGTATATGCAATTTTTAATTAAACTACAATGTTTTTTTTTAAACGAGTTTGGGGAAATCAGATTCCTACAAACACATAATCTTCTCAAACCCACATTCAAACGCTTCCTAAACAAAAGATACTGAAATGAATGGTATTGATCATACCACATCATCACTTTTTATTGTTTTACTTTTATTAATGTTATTTTGGGATAATGATGAAACAAAAATCTATACATGTATATATATAAATCATATATCATAACCAAATCCACCAAATCTCACTACATATTATTGTTATTTTTTCATATATATACCCCTAAAAAGTCACATTTTGACAAAATATTCCTGATAATTTGTTATTTACAACAATACCTATCGAAAAGTTTAAATTATGCATGGATATCATTTTTATTCATTCTAGGATATTGATGGCTTTAGAGTTTCAAATGGGAGATTTTGACAATATAAGATTGATTAAGAGATGTATATGTGCAAAAAACTCATTTCAATTGTAACATATCTCTTTATTTGTAATTTCATAATAAATTTCATAATTGATTTATTTAATTGTTATTAAAAATTTCTTTATATTATTTATGTATATATAATATGTTATATTACATTACATATAAATGGAGTGAAAAGAAGTTGATGGTGTTGGTTTAGTATAGTTTATTGAGAAATTGAGAGTGTGTGGATGAAGACTAGTTATAATCTAATTGTTAGATGAAATGTGTTTTTGATATAAAGTATAGTTTATATGCATTGCTTTATATAATTCTTGTTTTGATTTTGAACACATATACCTTTAAACTATATATATATATATATATATATATATATATATATATATATATATATATATATATATATATAGAGCACCGATTAAGTGTAGCGGCCGCATCGTGCGGCGTCGACCACGGGCCGTCGATCACGGGTTCATCGCATCGGACGGTCGGGTGCGATTCACGTCGACCGTTGGATGCGATGGACCCGCGATTAGACTGCTGCTGCACGGTGCGGCCGCCGCACCTCATCACGGTTGTATATATATATATATATATATATATATATATATATATATATATATATATATATATATATATATATATATAGATTTCCGATAATATGCGGTCGGCGCGGTCGTGCGGATTCGACGTGCGTCGTTCGATCGCGGGTCCATCGCATCCAACGGTCGACGTGAATCGCACCCGACCGTCCGATGCGATGGACCCGTGATCGACGGCCCGTGAATCGCGACCGCACGACCGCACGACCGTATAATATCACGACTATATATATATATATATATATATATATATATATATCGATGATAATATGCAGTTGGTGCGGTTGTGCGGATCCGACGTGCGTCGTCCGATCGCGGGTCCATCGCATCCAACGGTCGATGTGAATCGCCCCCGACCGTCTGATGCGATGGACCCGTGATCGACGGCCCGTGGTCGACGCCGCACGACCGCACGACCCGCATGATATCATTCCTATATATATATACATGAAAATTATTACGTGCGGCGAACGGCGGGTGCGGCCGCGACGTAGGCCGTTCGATCGCGAGTTTATCGCATCCGACGGTCGACGTGAATCGCACCCGACCGTCCGATGCGATGGACTCGTGATCGACGGCCCGTAGTCGCTGCCGCACCCGCCGTTCGCCGCACGCGATATATATATATATATATATATATATATATATATATATATATATATATACACACACACACGCTCGCGATTAGGTGCGGCGAACGGTAGGTGCGGCCGCGACGTGGGCCGTCCGATCGCAGGTCAATCGTATCTAACGGTCGACGTGAATCGCACCCGACCGTCCGATGCGATGGACCTGTGATCGACGACCTGTGATCGCTGCCGCACCCGCCGTTCACCGCACCTAATCGGTTCCTTATATATATATATATATATATATATATATATATATATATATATATATATATATATATATATATATATACACACACGCTCGTGATTAGGTGCGGCGAACGGCAGGTGCGGCCGCGATGTGAGCCGTCCGATCGCGGGTCCATCGCATCCAACGGTCGACGTGAAATCGCACCAGACCGTCCGATGCGATGGACCCGTGATCGCTGCCGTACCTGCCGTTCGCCGCACCTAATCGGTTATATATATATATATATATAGAGAGAGAGAGAGAAAGAATAGCAGGACATGAAGACTAATGAGAGTTTAGTTTTTAAATCAATAATCAATTATACATGAAAAATGTACGTCTTCAAGAGAAAGACAAAAAATTAAATAGAAAACAAACAAACAAATAAACAAAGTTTTACCTAAAAAAGAGAGAGAGAGAGAGAATAAAAGAGGCAGTGATGATCATGATGTGCCTCTGATTCATGTCTTATGTGAAACCATTGCAAAGCATTCCCAACATATATATAGTGTCTTTTGACAGTTACATGGTGAAAAACTATTTCACAAACTATTATAACAAATACGTGTATTGCTTATGAGAAAAGTTAAAATCTATAATATATACTCTATAAAATCAAAATTACAATAAACTTGTTACAGTCCCTCTTAATAACGGATTGCTAATCTAATTTAGACGGGCAAATAGATAGCATTCTATGGATATGGAGGCCCACCTAAACACAAAGCTTAGACAAGTTTCACAGTCCGTGATAGGATTTTGATCTGAGGTCTCTTTTATTGAGAGAGATGTTCCTTTACCACTTGGCTTGAATTTTATTTTTTTTGATATATCTGGTAGACAATTGCTACCCTAGTTGCATATATATCAACGAAGTTACAACATCTAATATGAAAATGAAGTAAAGACAACTTACTACTTTAGTGAAGACATAGATGAGAGATCTACTCCACACCAAACACAATAAAGCCACCTCATGATATGATTTGTAAAACCCCTCGATGAAGCTCAATGGTTGATGCCCCGGCGATGAATCACTTGGTTTGATTTAGACCTTTGATTGTGTTAATTATAGATCTGTCAATCACAAGGGGTAACATTTTTTTCTACTTTTGAGGAGTTCCCTTGCAAAAATGACTTCTAATAGGAGGGTTGAACAGTTGTTTGGGTTAGTTATTTGGGGAGTGGGGACCTACCACTACCAGGAGCTCTTTGAAAACAAATGAGTAGAAAGTGTTTGCCTTATGCAGCACTTCTCACAGTTGGAGGGTTTTTTTTTATGCTTTTAGCAAAAGATAAGCTGGTTGAGGGGCTAATATTCAGTTCAATGGTTAACTAGATTAGGTGGTGGTGTTTAATCATCCTTCTGAAAATGATTTTTAACCCTAGTTAGGTCTAATTCGAGTTTTGGGTCAACTGATTCATCTTGAATATAGACGGGATAAGCTTGGCCCCAATTGGACTCCCAAAACAAAACCAATGTGTTCACACAATTTTTTTGTATATAAAATAGAAGAATTTCTTTCTAGATTTAGGGACCCAATCTATATAGCCCGTTTAGGGTTAGGATAAATCCAACTCAAGCTCAAGCTTTTACAGGTCTAATCTAGATCATTATATCAATTAATCAATACATGCCTTGTGGAATTTCCTAGATCAGTTTAATGATCCAAGTTCTAAATCAAGTTTGAGTTTGGTGGTTAAAGAAATTAGCAAGCTTGATCAAACTTTTATCACACGCATTCTAGGACAGCTTAGTTGAATAGACACGCCTCACAACATCGCTTTTAACACTAAAAAAAATAAAATGGAGTTATCTCAATTTTCGTATGAATCTAAGTTTTGCGATCATTTGGAAGCTGAGTTTGAAAAATAAATTTTCACTTAAAACAACCCTTGAAAATTACTTTTTAAGAATTATACTTTTATTAGATTCCTAATTAAAGTTGTTTTTTATATCCAAAACACTCTTTTTTTTTTTTGCTTCTCTTAAAACCTGAGATCAGAGGCATGTTAATATGAGTTCACATTAAATATTATTTCTGTAAAAGCAAAACCTTCATAACAAACTATCTAAACTCATTTCCAAACATTTTCTTGACTGAACTCTAAACTTTTCTCTCTAGCTAGAACAGTGAAGGTGTCAAACTGTCAATGGTGCTAATAGGGAGTGGCATGGTGGTAAGGGAAGACCAGAATTTTCCGTGGGACCGGGGCAAACAGGCGGATGTAGCTTTCTCAGCTCGACCGTAAAGTCAGCCACGGGGAGTCCCTCCGATATCAAAAAAAAAAAAAAAAAAAAAAACAACTACCATTCATTGTAGTGGGGTTTTTTGGATCTTTGTTAATGACAAAAAGTGGATTCTTATCTACTACTGCAATTGATGCACTCACAACCAAACATGATTGGTATTGCAGAACAGTCATTCTGTCCCATATGGGACACCAAATCCTTGTCCCCAATTATATTATCTCACTGCACTCTCACACGTCATACCACGAGTTACTATTAATAACTCACAGGCAGACAAAAAAAATTAATAACTCACAAGCAGACAAAAAAAAAAAACTTGATCATTGATTGAAATTTGAAAATGAAAGGAAGTGAAGAATCTGAATAAATGAAAAAGTGATTGATGGAAATCAATTTTTTTTTACCACTTTTTCTGTTGATGAAAAAATAACAGAATTTGTTCATGTGAAATAACAGAATTTGTTCATGTTATACAGTTTTCAATCTATCTTTTTTTTTCAGATTTACTTAAAACGTCTACCCCATTGTTCAAAGGAAAAGTTTTGCTTTTTTTCCTCATCATACTTCAAATTTATGCATGCCCAAACACACCCTTTTAATGTCTTAATAACACAAATTCAGCATTTCTTGCATAGAACAATCACAGTATAAAACCTGTGTTTTCTCATTCCATGAGTATCAGAAGTCACCAAACTTAGATCAGTTAAAGCTTGAACTTGAATTGTGACCTTGGTTAAGAAATGAATGGAGAACAACAAATCTTTTTCATATTATTTACAGACATCCATCTTCAAGGAATTGCAAGTGGTTTTACTTTAACAAGCACAACAAATAAAAAAAAATTAACCTGGTGAGGTCAAAGAAAGAACAGATGAATTATCATACATTGGTTAAACTAATTGATGCTCAGATGCCCATAAACGCCTGACACTGCGACTGCCAGTGCTCCTTGGCCTGTTGAATGCGCTCCACTCTCTCGCTTTTAAGTCTCTGCGCCCAGTACTCTTTGCAGCTGTTAAGATGAAATTCCATGAATGATTATCAGATGATTTAAAGCAATGATTATTAAGTACATCTAATTGATAATACATGAACTCACAGACAAAAACAACGTACTTTCGACTCAGCAGAATGTTTAGCTCATCCAGATGCACGGCACCCTCAAAAACTCCAGCCTGAAGATGTGTAAGCAAGGCACTGTTAGATTGTGGATTGTTGGGTTTGTGTTGCATTCTGGTTTCTAGATACAAGGAAGAACTACAGCGGATGAATTGTCCTCAAGGGCAAAATATCGTTTGCCACTATGAATGGAAATGTGGTAGACAGTATTCAATTTTTTTTTTGTGCACTTTATTTTTCATGTGTAATGATAGCTCTGTAATTTTTGTACTATGTGTAGGGGCGTTGTGGTAATGTATGCAGTCCTAACATTTTGAGAGGGAGAATCAAGTCTATAATCTAGAAAAGTAGTGAAAAATTCTCTCCTCCTTTATGGATGTAGGCAATCTTTTGTCAAATCATGTAAATCTTCTCTTGCGTTGTATATTGTTTTTATCTTCTCTACTTTGATTCACAGCGATATTTTTTCAACGTGGATGTTTTTTAAGACTTTCGACATGAACTTAGAGAGATGTGCAAAAAATGTGTACCTGTCTGCAAAGGGGGCATTTTGAATGTGGGTCAGCGGCCTTTAACCCGTCCACGATGCTTACCGATGCAGCAGAGCAGGAGCACATGTAACAGAAGATGTGTCCACAAGTGAGAGAGACGGGATCAAACACTGTGTCCTAAAAATGTCACAATAGTCAGAAACTAAGAGGTGCATTTTTATGGCAGTGATTTAATAAATTAAATTATAATTAGACCTGAAACCAGAAATCTTATATAACAACCAATTTCATTGAAGCCTTGTGGAGCCTTTGTCGAAGAGATATGCAGACATGCAGTCACATAGATTACATAATGGGAAAGTTCAAAACACAAACTGTAATACACAAGTAAATGTGTTTTTACATAAACATACATTAACAATGATTATGCAAATGAAATTACAAGTGAACCCATGAAGCTTACTGAAGAACAAGACATTCAAATTATCAGAAAAGGCCTCTGGTAATTAATATTCCAAGGCATTAGTAGAAGACAAATCACATAACCCACACGGGACTGTCTCTTTGTCTAGAGACATGGGTTTGCTCCTCATAGATCTTGATTTTGAATTCTTGATGCACAGGGTTTGTAGATCATTTTACACATTTGGGGCTTCCCCAACTTGCATCAAGATTCCTCATCACCAAAAAAAGATTGTATGAAAAAAAATGATGAAAAATGGTAAAATTGTACTTCTCTTAAAAACTTTATCTGATTTACTGTAGAATTAACTCTACAGCACATCATAATAAATTCCTCAAAATATTACCCATGTCCTAATATTTCAAAACAGTAGGTTATATAATAGAACATAAAATCCTTGCACGATAGATATGTATATTTACTCACCAAGCAAATAGAACAAGTCAAGTCAATATCGAGCTTTAGCGAATCAAGGAGGGAACACGAGAGTGTGGGCTTTCCACAATCAAGTCCAAATGAACATTCTTCGAATAGCCCAGGAATGGCCCTAGTTTCAACCTTGTTTTCTCTCAAGTTGATATAAAATGCTAGTAACTCGCAAAGCCATGGAGATTTCAGCAGCTCGATGTGCATGCTCTGAGCTTGTGATTTGAAAGCCTGCCCTTGCTTAGAGTAATGTATCTGTGGTGAATAATTACCATCGGCGTTAGAATTGATTCGTACGAATGAGTAGTTTCAAGTTCTCGATAAAAGAGCATACCTTGTCATACTTCTTAAGTATTTTGTGGATGGCGATGGAATTGATGATGGCATAGGTAACCAGGTCCCTGCCTTCTTGAATCAAAGAACTGTGATTATTGCTTCGTATCTTACTTTTAAACCATAAAATGTACTTTCGCACACCCGAAGCTAAATGCAACTCAAGCAATTTCTGTGCTCTTTCATTGAAGCAACCAGTGATTGCAGACATCTCCTTAAGTAGGGAAGGGAAGAATGTGCCATCACAAACTATACAGCAAATCCACAACAAAAGCCAAGTTTAAAATTAAAAGAAAAAGTAAAAGAAAAGAAGGCATGAGACCTCATCAAGAAATGTTCAAACACAAGATGTTCATGGATTCAACTTAATGGTTATATGTGAGTATCATAACAACAACAAGAAGTCAACAACAACAACAACAAAACACCAAAAAAAAAAAAATAATATCCAATGATGGTGACCCCAACAGTTGGGGAGAATCTTTGAAACTGGTTTAGGATAACATATCGCCTTGTGAAAAACTTCTGATAATAATGAAATACATATTTATATAAAAAAAGAATCACACCACAAAATAGTCATATGAACAAGAACTAAATAAATAAATATTGGAGAATCAAACAAATAGCAATAAAAAAAGGCATCAACACGAGAGATCATGCAATTAATCAACATGAACTGTAACTACACATATATCTCAAAAAATTCCCTCCGATCCCAGACACAGCCGCCGCCATCAATGGCGATGGACTGTTTAACGGATCCGACCTTCCCAATCTCTCGTCCCTCGGAGGACCCCACCATCAGTGAACCAAGCTTTAATTAATTGGCTAACACCTCTCTCCCTTCAGGGTATTAAACCGAGGGAGCACCCATTTTAAATAAAATAAAATAAACATTGGGGTGTTCAATTGTCATTAGCATACTTGGGAACAATTCTTTAGTGCCCATGATTTTTATATCTTTTCAGAACCAAAAAACTTATCATAATGCACAAAAATATTACTGAACAATTATATAAAAAAAATAGAAATATAGTCTTCGTCTGCTTCACAAGAAATTCAAGTAAAAAATGCATTTTGTTTTCAAGCAAACCAATGTTTTTTCACTCAAATAATGATGATGATAATAATAATCATGGGTCATCAAAGAAACTAACAAATCAATAATAACCTCCGAAGAATGAAATCATCAGACCTTAATAAAATTCACATCCGAAGAATCCAAAAACTAGCACCTTTTATACTCTGTCACCACAGATAAACAAAACCCATCACTTCATATCAACCTCCAAAAAACACAACAAACTCAACAAGATCAAAACAGAAAGCAAAATCCAACATAGACCCAGACCCCAAAATCCAATTTTTAAGGATTGGGTCAGTCCCAAAACCGAAACTTTCCATCAAGAATCATACCTGGGCAATGATCAGACACCTGGAAGACCCATCAAGCCTTCCTCCCACCTCCTCATGATCGTGTGACTGCAACTCTCTTCGGCACCTCTTCAGTACCTTCTTGAGCTTCTTCAGCCCCACAACAGGCAACCCATTCTCCCTCCCTCGCATGTACTCCTCGTATCTCTTGCAGAACTTCATCTTTTGTAGAATCTCATGAAATTGAGCTTCTTTTAAAGATTTATATTATATTATATATAACATAGAATATTTTTGGAATATGAAGCGGAAATTCTCTCGAAGGGATCGATTTCTGTGGTCTGTGAACAAATATCCAAAATTTATTATTATTTCGGGGAGGGGTTTGGCGTGTATGCCTTCCAAAAATATATAGTATTTATTTCAATTTATTTTAATATCATTAAAAGTTGATAAATTATGTCCACTAATCATCATATACATTTTTATTAGAATTGTGAAAGCCAAAGAAAATAAAAATAAAAATCTTTTTTTTTTCTACTTATTCTCACAAAATATATATCTTAAAATAACAAGCCATCTTCATAGTTTCTAGTTTTAATTGAATAAAAATAGCCATCTTTAATAACATTTGAAAAACATATAAATTTAAGTAATGTATAACAATATGTTTCTGGTATTATGTAACGATGAGGTTGTTATTATAAATATCATAATAAGATTATTTTTGTCATATGTGTCCATCATTAGACATTAATGATATATATTATAAAAATAAACATCATGGTTTCGAAGGGTATATCCCGAATGGGTGGGACCACGGAATCAACGCGATGTAGGCCGTCCGATGAGCGGGTCCTTTCTCTCAGGAGATTTGCTCGCCACGTGGAGTCGTTTAAACAGCTGGCGAAAGACACGGACTGCGCCGACGTTTCGTGGCACGGAAGAAACTTTAATGACTAAAATACCCTGGTTATGTTCGGGATATTATCATCGTGTGCAGCTGAATTGAACGGCGGTCTTTAATGCCGTGCGGGGGGTTGGTTTGGTCAAATAGCTTTTGTATTTGTGATGATCACGGTTGTTAGCGTTGGACGGTCCAAAAAAGCTCACGCGAAAAGACACGTTTCCATGGGCGGGTCCACGTGAAAGTGGCACTTCGACAGTTTTAGCCGTTCAAATAAAGGAAATGTTTGCCACTAACGTATAATAAAGAGAGTTTGGAAGTTGCGTTTGATCTTATCTTTTATGCATGGGAAAAATCCATATAACCCCTTCTAAACTATCTGAAATTTATATGAGCCCTGACATTTCCTAAAGCTCATATAACGCCATGTAAACACTTACAAAAATTCAAATAGTCACCTTGAATTAATTTTTCATCGACATATTAGAATTATTCTTATAATATTTTGTCTGGTTAACCCTGACTGAAATAATAGTATACAAAAAAACTTTTATGATGTATTACAAATGTAAAAAATCATTTATAAATGATAATTTGATACATCTTAATAGAGTTTTATAATTTATCCAGAAAGTAAAATCATTACTTATAGAGATTTTTACATTTTTAACAAATTGTAGGAGGCTGTTGGTATATTGTGTTCTTAGTTATGGTTAATCAGATAGAATATTTGTTAAATACTAATTATCTATTAATAAAAATTTAATTCAGGAAACTATTTGAATTTACATAGTGTTTTCAGGAGGTTATATGGATTTTAGGAAAAGTCAGGGGGTTATGTGGATTTCAAATAGCTTATAGGGGGTTATTTAGAACTTTTCCCTTTATATATATAATATATGATGTGATGGTATGATTTGTTATATAACGTTGGAATTTTATAGTGTTTTCTTTCCGTGGTATGAATTGTTTTTTAAGGTTGATGGTCTGTATTATTGTTTTACTTTTGGGGGGTAGACTTTGATTATAAAATTATTTTACTGATATGTAACAAATGAAAATCAAGATTCAAAATGAAATGAAGTTTAAAAATACTCTAAACTGTGAATTTAATTTTGGTTAAGTCGACAAACATATCCTCTCTATGTAAGAGCAATGAATTCTTAAAAAAAATTACTCATATATCTAAAAAATTGATTTTCTAAAAGTGAATGAGTTTGTTAATTAGATATTTAATTTGTGGAAATAAGTGTGCAGTTGTGATAGTTACAACTTACAAGCGAATAATAATGTCTTAAAAATCTTTTTTCACATTAAACTGAGAAGAGTTAAAAATCTTATTCAAATGTCTTGTTAATTGAAAAATTGAAATGTGATATCATCCATGTAATCAATAGAGTAGGCTTAGACCTAACCACGTATTTTTGTGTTCTTCATATGATGATGTTCCGTTCTTGTGTTCGATTTCGTATTTTATGGATGGCTTCCGCGTATTCGTTTTTCAATAATTATTAATTAATAAAAAATTAAAAAAATTGAAAAAGTATTTTCATATCAGTGGTGATACCTAGGCCCCAAAAAATAAACCACACTCATAGGCCCATGAGGTGTCATCACCTTATTGGTTCTTATTAATTGATTTTTTGACTTTTCAAAAATAGTAAAATGTCAAAATACAAATCTGTCCTTAATTAAAAATCTATTCCATTAACCCAAATCCTCTCATTTTCTCTATTCGGTTACGACTCTTCCAAGTGAATCTTGAAATCCATTTATCCATTTCAAATTTTGAATTTTGAAATCCTTACCTAAATTACACCAAAAGTTATCTAAATTGTTTTAGTCAAAATTCTTCTTCAAACTTATATTCTTATTATACACATTAATTTTTTTTAAGAATGTTATTAACTGAACATTAAAAAATTCAGGTATTTATTGTATTCAAATTTAAATAAAAAAACATATATAGTTATTATATGAAGCAGTTACATCAATTATATTTCTTAAATATATATATTTCTCACAACGATTTATTACATTTACATAAAAACTGTTACATTTTTACATTTACCTAAATATTTTAGGTTCCATGCAATGTTTAAACAATTTAAAAACATATTCTATTTTCAAGAGTCAGTTATATTTTATAGAAAGTGTCAAACATTTTTTTTATTTTGTGATACAATTAACAAATGTATGTGTTTGACTGTTACATTAATAAATGTAACAAAAATAAATTACTATTTCATTTAAACAAATGCAATACACGAATAAATGTTACATTTCATACTGTTACATTTATGAATGAACAAAAATTAGAATATAAGTATGTTCGATGTCAGAAATGTAATATTAACATCATACAAATCATATATAATTAAATGTAACTAACCTTAAAACAATAGAACAAAGAAACAACAGATTTTGTAGCATCCTCCACCATTGTTATCATCTCCTCCTTTCTATGTTGATCTGATCATAGCCTATAATTAACTTTTTTTGTATGTTATAATACTCCTTGTAGTTGGGTTTTTTTTAGGAGATCTTTGGAAAGTTTAGGTTGGAAGACAAGAGACCATCTCAACATAAGAGTTTGATGAAAAAGGGTTTACGTTGCATCTGTCCAGACTCACCTTCACTTTTTATTTATTTAAATATCAGTTTTTATTTTTATTTAATCAATTATGATTGTCTTCTTATTTTATGAGGATCAATTATCAAAAAATAAAATAACCAATAAAGTATAATAGTTATTAGACACATTCCACGTGATGGGGCATGTGAAATTGGGTCCTAGGAAACATTATTCTTTTCATATCTCCACTCTAATACTCTTTAAGTCTTTATATATATATTTAATTTAAAACATTTTTTTACAAATAACAAACCGATCAGTTCATGAGTTCAAACAACATGTTGGTGTTAAAAATTGATGATTGGTGATTGATCTTCAAATTTTAAACTGGTTCTTGTTTATTACTTGATTTTAAGAGTGAGTAGATCAATTATATAAATATAATTTGTCCGGTCCAATCCGGTCTATCATGCAGAGGAAAAAAAATGTAGTACAAGTCTATTACATCACCCTAGTATATCCTTCATGGTTATAGGATAATGTTTGAAATCAAATCACAAATGCAAGAGAATTGTGTTTGATCTGTTTAATTACTACTATGGTCTAATTTGTCATGTGATATTGGAGTTTTGTGGTGCTCCTTTTTTTTCATTTTTGGGGAGTTTGTTGGAAAAGAAGACTTTGAGGGGGGTAACATGTGTGATGTGACGCATAAAACACTATATTTAATATATTTTGAAATGGGATATCTGGTAGATCCATTCAGTTTTAATTAATTCTTATTAATTATATTCATGTGTCAATTTACACATTAAACATATAAGATTTTATAATTTTTAAATACATATTAATTTCTTATTTAAAAATTGATCGATAAAACTGATAGAATTCTTATTTAATTTTTTATTTAAAAATTGATCGATAAAACTGATGGAACTCTGATACGTGCACACGTCTTGGTCTTCGACTTTATCAACTATTATGCCACTCTCAATTTGACATGTAAGACAATGACCAGGTAGCTTCGGTTGCAATTCTAGGCAAGACGAGTGCTGCACCAAGAATGTTATAATCATTATTTGTCTAATAATATTTTATTATAGGGATTTTTATTTTTAACTCCCCGCAAACCATCATATTTGCGATCGCCCCGTCCATTGTTCATATTTGTGTTTTACTCCCCACATTCAAAGGATAATTCCTTTTTACTCCCTGTGAGGGACCTATCTGTAAATTATTTAAATTTCTTTTTAGTCCCTGATAGGGAGTAAAAATGAATTATCCTTTGAATGCGGGTAGTAAAACCCAAATATGAAGAATGGAGGGGGCGATCGCTAAATACGATAGTTTGCTGGGGAGTTAAAACTAAAAAACCCTTTATTATAACATATCCTAACAATTGTAACCGCCACCCATCCAACTTGCCCCCAAGTAGCTTTATTGGGAGGTAATTGTGTTCCTATTCATCATTTTAGGGGGGGGGGGGAAACAAAGAGGCTTCGTTTCATTATCTCTTAAAAATTGGTGTTGCTTGGGTGATGAAAACAAGTTATCATACATTGATTACAATTGGGTGCAATCTGATTCTGAGTCAAGAGAGCATCTTTCATTAACCATCTTCTAAAGAATGTAATGTGATTTATTCCAATGATGTGAATTTAATTAAAAGCATCAAAACTTGTTTCAACCAAAAGTTATATTTAAGGCCTCGCCTCCCATTTTAATTATATAGATCCTTTCATTATATTAAAATGATATTCACCAATAATATTGAAAAAATATATATATCTTATTAATAGGATACCATTTCCTATCTTTCAACAGTGATTTAACAATTTCATTTTGATAGATAGTTGAATTAGAATTTATAGTAATTTTCTTCCACTAATATAAATAAAATAGATATTCTCGTATAAAATAATAATAATAGATCTATTTGACACTACACATGGCATTTATAAAAATAAATTTTTAAAAAAGATATATGGATAAAATTGGTTTATATAACAAGATTAACTTATTAAGTTGGAAAGATAAATATGAATAAAGTTCATAAAACTCACTGCACGTGGGCTTCCCTTGCCGCATTCTCTACTCCCCCCTAACAGGGGGGGAACCCTAGGTCCCTAAAAGTACCTCCAATGCTCTCCCTAAATGGCCTCCTCCACCAAATTTTGAGGAGGAAGCAATGAACACTATCTCTAATGTAGAGAAAAAATGAATAGTTGGGTTAGAGTTGCTGTAATGGAGGAAGTCACTCCATCCTTTTTAAAAACTAATTATGGGCGTATGCCTAGCCACATATAAATCCAATGCAAAAGGAATATATTAAATGTTATGTATAAATTTATATTAAATTTGTTTTGTTAAAGAACATTTGAAATAAACAAATCAATTTATTTGTAAACCAAGTTAAACATGTGAAGTATTATGTCCTCGAGAATAACATATATTAACATATTTTAAAACTAAAATTACAAGAATATCAATGAAATAGTAATATGTAAAATCATCATATTCTTCTAAAAAAACATGTATTTGACTACATGTCAATATATAATTAACCTTTTATAAAAGTATATATCCCATTAAATAATGTATATAATTTAAAAAAAATAAAAACATGTATAATTTGCGTTTTGGATCGTAAATGGATTGAGTGTAACATTTTCACTTGTATTCATGTGCACCCAATCTTATGTCATACATTGCCCATTGCCCTTTCAAATTTATTTCGTTGTCTTTATCCCAATTCCCAAATAAATACTATGGAGATAAAACTGTCATTCAAAATATTACCATTGCCAGAACAAAAAAGGTCAGATGTGTTTGAATTTTCACTTTTATTCTCGAACAAACAAAACCCAAAGGTAAGAATGGATGGTCATTTTCAGATTAAAGGAGAAAAAAAATGAGAAGAAAAAAAATGTTTGGACACCTATTTTGTCCCCAATGCTTTCGAATTTTCACTACTATCCTCAAATAAACAAAACACAAAAAGGAACAATGGATGGTCATTTCTGGATTAAGAGAAGGAAAAAATGAAGAAAAGTTGTTTGCATACCTATTTTGTCATGTGTAGTTGTGTACGGTGTACCCCTATCACACACAAAATGTAAAAAATGGGCTGAAAGTCTTGTGTACCCCTCACAAAAACAAACACACACAGGGAGTGGAAGTCTTTTAATGGTTTAAAAAAGGAATAAAATTGTTTGGTCTCCTATTTTAGCTCATTGTGATCTGTTGTGTTTAAGGAATAGTATTAGAAAAAAATTAAAATTAAATTTTTTTGGGCCCGCAGGCCTAAAGCCTAGGGCTGGGCCGGGCCGGGCCGATCAGGCTCAAAGTTCATGGACGGGTCGTGGACCTGGGTTTTATCCAGCAGACCGGCCCGAGCCTATTGGTCAGAAAAACCCGTGGGTCTGGGTCTGAGATTCACGGGTTGTGCCTAGTTTAGCCCATTGTCCATGCTTTCACGTAAAGAATATCTAATATTAATATTTATGGTTTTTATTTGCGTCCTTCTAAATTATAAGTAAGCTCTTCTTAAATAGGTTTTATTGGTATGGATCCATGTAGGTTTATATAATAAATAAGGCCCCCAATAAGTATGTCCACCTAAATTTTTTTTAAAATATTTGATTAATATTCTTTTAATAAACATACCTACCATCTCATATAAATTAACATTAAAATATTATTTTTTATTGTGGGAGAAAGATGACGGGAAATTTTCATAAATAACCCCTTGAAAAATTTTAATTTCACTTTTAACCCTCCCCTAATTTTAATTGCAAAAATTAACCCTCGATCCGGTCAGCGCTGCCACGTCAGTGTTGACTGGATTTTTTATTTTTGAATTTTTAAGGATAACACGCCTCCTTTGTAAACATGGAGGCGTGTTATATATAGCACGCCTCCCTGTAGGGCTCGTCGATACGAATGCGTGGACATATTATAATAGCGATTCTGATATACGGTTTGAAAGTTATGACCATTTGAAGTTACGACCATTTGAATATTAAAAAAATTTAGAGCTATAGATGAAAAAAATAAATAAATAATACAAATAATTTCAATAAACAAACCTACACAATGTATGAAAATGACATGGATGTGTACAATTTAGGTTTGAACTCAAACCATTTTAGTGCAAAAAAATATAACAAACAATTTCAAAAAAAAATGACAAAAAAATGAAAATGTTCATAACTTCAAATGGTTTGGGAGCGTCATAATTTCAAATGGTCATAATTTTCAAACCGTAGATCAGAATTGCTATTATAATATGTCCATGCGTTCGTATCGACGAGCCCTACAGGAAGGCGTGTTATATATAACACGCCTCCATGTTTACAAAGGAGGTGTGTTATATATAGCACGCCTCCCTAAAAAATCCAAAAATAAAAAAACCCAGTCAGCGCTGACCGGGTCGAGGGTTAGTTTTTGCAATTAAAATTGGGGGAGGGTTAAAAGTGAAATTAAAATTTTTTAGGAAGTTATTTTTAAAAATTTCCAAGAGGAAAATATTTTTAACTTTTTAATTGAACATGACTCATTCTTCATCAGATAATGAGATATTATCAAGGGTTTGAATTGATATTGGTTGGTATAGGATCTGGATGGGTTTATGTAAATTTGTGCATTAACTATATATTCTCATATTGTTTTTATATTTACATTTGATTATATTTATGAGAGTATGTTAATTAGAGCTATCGGTATCTGTTAATTCGACACTCGTAATGTCCCTACAGTAATGGCAGTATTCACACACACACTAACAATCTGGTATCAAACAACAGGCATCAAGAACAATCTCAAGGGTTCACATCATTATTGTCAGACCTTGGACCCAAAAAGCTAACTATAATTTCAGAAGCCACATCCTCATTAAGCTAACTATCCATCTTCATTTAAGTTTATTTTCTGCTATTTGAATCAGGACCCTCTAGATTTGGTTCGATTTACCATAATGTTACCTCTTCATCATGTCATCTCCTAATCGCATTGCACCTATACATATCATATCGTATATTATACCTATACATATCATTTATATACCGAGCTGTGATGGAGAATTCACGATGAACAATCACGTGGCGAGGGATTTGTGAGGGAGATCAACGGGTTGGTGAGAGGATTTGATGAGAGGGGCTTTTAAATTAAATGATGAAAATGTGAGGGGGCATAAATACAAGATGAGTTTATTTACGATTTAGATGGGGATAAATAAAGTCACCCAATATTTGTATAATTATATGTAAGATCTTACACGTGTTTTAAAACCACCGTGCCCTTGGTAACATGATGATGTTAAAAAATTTAAAAAAACAAAAACATACGCCTAACATTACGCTGACCCCTCTCAATACTCTCTCTCCTCTTCAACCCTAAATCCCTAAATCGGCTGTAACCCCAACGACCACCCGTCGACCGCATGCATCCCCGGCTATTCACCACGACCAACGACACAACTCGACACCCCTATTCAAGTTCCTCTTTCTCTCTCTATTATTTGGATTTTGTGAATGATTTATATTTTGGGGTTGATTTCATGATTTTCTATTTTGATTGATGATGAGCACAGTGTGATTACGGGTTTGATCCATTGAAAGATCGTTTGTGATGATTTATATGGTGTTTTTTTTATTGGGTTTGAAGGATTTTCAGCCAATATTTTCCTTTGCATAGAAAAGTTGACTCTTTTTATGTGTTAGAGTTTCCATTGATATCATGATTTGGTGTGCAATTCATCTGACATGTTAAATTAGTTATGCATGGATCCTTTTTTGTGGTTGTTGATGTAGGAAACTGAATTGGAAGCTACATTTTGTGAATGTTGTGTGCCAGAGTTTAGTTTGTTGTTCTGTTCATTTACAACTTTTTCTTTGCTTATTTATCTGTGATTTTTTTATGTTGGAACGGGATCAATGGCTAATAATTTGAATGAATATGTTTAATTAAATGGGGGTAGATATTCAAAATTTTAAAGAGATGTCATTTAAGCAAGAATGCATTTTATCTAATTCATCTATGGACATTCCATCTGATACACCAAAAGTAAGGTATCAGGAATGATTTTTTTTCTATGAAACAAAAGGGTTTTGGAGTACAACTTCTCTCCGATGCCATTTATATGCTGCAGTTTCCTTGTAGAGTTGTGATTGTTTTGAATTATTTGCATAGCCATGTATTTCCAAATTCAAAACCCCCTTTCTTTATTAACCGGAATATTTAAAACCCCCAATATATGTGATAAGCATGTTTGAAGACCTAATCAGAATAGTTTTTTCTATGACAGATATGGAAAATTTTGACAATGAAATAGGAAGTGCAGTAACTCAACAAGTGGAACACAATAATTTGAACGATGATGATGATGTTTAACATGCAGTAATATGGAGAATTTTGACAATGAAATAGGAAGTGTAATAACCACAAAAAAGGATCCATGCATAACTAATTTAACATGTCAGATGAATTGCACACCAAATCATGATATCAATGGAAACTCTAACACATAAAAAGAGTCAATTTTTCTATGCAAAGGAAAATATTGGCTGAAAATCCGTCAAACCCAATAAAAAAACACCATATAAATCATCACAAGCTGATCTTTCAATGGATCAAACCCGTAATCACACCGTGCTCATCATCAATCAAAATAGAAAATCATGAAATCAACCCCAAAACCTAAATCATTCACAAAACCCAAATAATAGAGAGAGAAAGAGGAACTTGAATAGGGGTGTCGTTGGTCGTGGTGGATGGCCGGGGACGCGTGCGGTCGACGGGTGGTCATTGAGGTTGCAACCGATTTGGGGATCTAGGGTTGAAGATGAGAGGAGAGAGAGTATTGAGAGGGGTCAGCGTAATGTTACGCGTATGTTTTTGTTTTTTTAAATTTTTTTGGACGACCGCCCGATCTCTCACGCGATCGGACAGTCATCATCACATGCAGGATCATGACTTATCCTTTCTTTTATTTTTATTTTTTATCACGATCATCCAAATGTGCCAAATCGGACGGTCATGACAATGTCTGCAAAAATGATCGCGCGAAAGGACTTCGTGATCCGATCTTTTCGTCTTCTTTTTTTTTTCTTTTTTTTTGACGAGAGATCGGACGGTTGTGACAACGTCCGCAAAAATTAAAAAGCGGGCGTCCGCCCCTGAACCCCTGTGTGTGTATATATATATATATATATTTTGTTAAAATCTAGTGAAGCATATGCCTCATTAGATAATATATACACCATTAAATTTTTTTCTACACTTATTAAAAATGAATTCATTAAACTCGAAATGGTACGAGATATTTAATTAAATGATGTTTATTATTTTTAATAAAATATAAAAATGTGGTATGAATTAATCACATTTTTGTAGTGGGTGAGGGACCACATATAAAAACCCACCATGCACGTGCCATGCACGTGGACAACAGATCAGAAGGTACTGGAACCTGGGGTCCACGAAATCAGCGGTTCAAATAGAGAGCTCAAAACGACTGTGATAAGAGACATTCGAGCATTCATTCATGGCTTCTCTTGCGCAGGTTTCATGTCACGTCTCTTCGTCTCCGCATCAAAACCCTCCCCCTCTCGTCCCCTTCAACAAAAGAAGATCTTTTTATTCCAACCCCATCAAATCTTCTTCTGGGTTTCCTTCGTCGGAGCTCAAATCGAAGAATCTCGTGCCCAGAGCGTCGGCGGCGACTCTCAACGAGTCCCCGGCTTTTGAAGGAACTCAGCAGGAGCTCGTCTCGGACTTGAAATTCAAATTGCTGGTGAGGGATTGGGTTACTTTCCATTTCTGACTACCGATTCACTGCTCCGTTGAACTTTCAGGGTTGTATCTTTTTGGTTCCTGTTGCGCTTGTGACGATGAATTCTGAATTGGGTGGTCTGGCTTGATTTTGCTCTCTGTTTTTCTTTTTATGCTTGTTTTGATAATCTTGAAATTTGGGTGTGGTTGTTTTTATTTGTTTGGTGGTTGTTTATATGTGGATTAATGAAATGATATGTATGATTATAAGCTGATTATGTTGGGTTTCCTCTTCTAGATTACCATCTTTTATGGGTCATTGATTAATTTAGAGGAATAAATTTGCTTGCTTCTTTTCTTTACTTCAAAACCAATCAGATATGTCAAACTGTGTATTGAATGGTGGATTTTGAATAACTGGAACTCTGGAAGCAATCACAGGAACAGTTTCTATACATTGCATCCGCTGATTGAAAGCAATTTTCTTTCCATTGGTCAAGAAATGTGTTAAGCACATAGGCATAAAGATGGCATGTCATAACAACTGCTATTCCATTTAAAATGTTCCTTTGAGAAAAATCACCCTTTTGCCAACCTTGTTGCAAACTTGCAATTGAATGAACAATACTAATTTGATATCTTTTTAAGTTAGGAAAGAAAATGTCTATACCCAGAAAGTAGTGTTTCAGTCATTTATATCATCCATGAATTTATCTCAGAGATCAAGCTTATTGTTATGAATATTCTTTTTAACTTCCTCATCTAGATATGTTTTAAGTTGGGAAAGAAAATGTTGGTATCCAGATTGCTCTGATACCAATTGTTGTGCACATCGCTGAACACAACAAATCCAATATCAAAACAAGTAACACAAAATCCAAGAGAAAATCTACTGTAACACAGAAGACATACAAGACTTACAAGGGACTCACTCGCTAAGCTACCCCTTTCAACCACTATGAGGATATCTCTACATTGTTAGTCTTCTCTATATGGTGATATTAATACAAAAATATCCCAAACTGTTACAATAAATTTACTCCGTAACACTTTATAAGATATACTAATTACTAAGAGATTGACTCTATCCAGAATTCCAGATATGTAAGACTAAATCTTATCCAACAAGCTGCACAGGTTTATAAGATAATAAGAGAAAGATCCCAAACTGCTTTGGCTTCAATAAAGTCTTTCATAGAAAAGAAGTATTGGTTGAGAACTAGAGCAGCTAATTTGAGTGTCACTGTTTAATTTCTGATTTATAATTTTCTGTAATCTTGCAATTCATGATCACTTTGAATTTTTGTTAAATCTTCTTGCTTCTTTATTTAGCGACCTTAATTTTTAACTTGGACTTCTGTTTCATAAAATTTTCAATTGGATGCTTTGTGATGATTTACTCTCATCTCCTCTTTCGTAGTAGTAGCTGGATTGGAATTTTAAAATTTGAATAAATGATTTGTGACAGATAGTGTTGCAACACTTTGTTCTTGCTATGTCCATCTGGATTGTGTTTTAATTTGATTTTCTGTTATTATCTTCATTGCCTTCTTTTCACTGGTTCTTTGTAGCATATGATCTACGTGAATGATCAATTAAGCTGGAGTGTTTGTTGGGATGATACTAAATTCTTTACTGGTTGTTAGTGAACATCCTGTAATTTACACTTTTTAGCATCTACTAGTGAACACCTACATGTCATTTTAGATTATAAATTATGACTTATTTTAACATTTGCAATTGAGCGAAAACTTTCATATATCACCTGAGCGTGTATTTTTTTGGTGACGATGAATCTCAACATTAGTAAGAAAAATCCAAGATGCACACAATCACCAACAAACATGTGCATGTGATACGGCACATATGTTTGACATCTGGTAAAACATTTGTTTGTTCAAATTATTTGATTGCGAAGAAAGTAAGCTTATCACAAGTTTATATGTTTATCCTCCCAGATTTCTGTGCCAATTCATGTTTCTCCTTTCCATTTTAGGGGCCCCTTATCTAAGTCTCATGTTTTCTATAGTTTTACATGTCAAGCCTTGGTCAGTATAGAAATTTGTATGTAATCTATGTACGAAATGTCTAACATGTTATTGATTGTTCTGGGATTTGGTTTCAGATGTCCAAACATATAGCTTAGATAAATTGTTGCTTTATTTCTCTTCATGATTGACTGGATACAAAAGTTAGCTGATATGCTAGCCAGAGCCATTGGCCTTTCGATTGTATTCCATTCAATATGGAATGATTAAAAATAAATTGAAGAATATTTAAAGGTGACCTATACTTTCTTCATTCAAACTAATTTCTTTATCCAGTTAACATGTATTCTTTCCTTTCACTATGACAAGTTTGTCTGAGTAGAGAAACATTTGCGAAATTACTATATATGCTCATTGATGAAATGAATACAAGGATCTGTTTCTAGATTTAGAGAGAGAGAGAGAGAGAGTCTTGGATTATAGCTATCCAATTCAAGCTTGTCCACTTCAGTGACTTTTCCCTACATTACCATACAATTCTTCCTTGAACTCATATAAGGCGATCCTATGCAGATTGCTGTTTCTGGGCTGAATAGAGGTCTTGCAGCCAGTGAAGAGGACTTAAAGAAGGCAGAAGCTGCAGCCAAGGAGCTTGAATCCATAGGTGGACCAGTTGATCTCTCCACCGACCTTGATAAACTTCAAGGGCGATGGAAGCTCATATACAGCAGTGCCTTCTCATCCCGTACACTGGGAGGGAGCCGTCCAGGGCCTCCAACTGGAAGGCTGTTGCCCATCACTCTTGGGCAGGTCAGCTTCCCACATATCAGTGATCAATATAGTTATTATCACCCACAGCTGACATTATTTCATTTAAACAGGTTTTCCAACGAATCGACATTCTAAGTAAAGATTTCGATAACATAGTGGAGCTTCAATTTGGTACTCCCTGGCCAATTCCGCCCATTGAAGCGACAGCCACACTATCTCACAAGTTTGATGTTATAGGTAAGTTTGCTGAACATGGTGACTACTTGATGTCTTTAGTTTTCATTAGAAGTCTCAAATTAAGTGGACGTGATTCTGAATGTATGTAGGACCTGCAAAGATAAAGATCACATTTGAGAAAACTACGGTGAAGCCGACAGGGAGCTTCTCGCAGCTTCCACCGCTCGAGGTGCCTCGGCTGCCGGACGCATTGAGGCCTCCATCGAACACGGGGAGTGGGGAATTTGAGGTGACTTACATGGACTCGGATACCCGGATTACAAGGGGTGACAGGGAGGAGCTCAGAGTGTTTGTGATCTCTTAAAGCAGCAGCAGCTGCTGCAACCTCAAAAACAACAACAAGAACTGGTATTGAAAAGAGAGAATGAAGCGCTCTTCTTACTCTCAACTGTCTTCTTTGTTGTCAGATTAACTAGATAAATTCTATTCTGTTAAAAGAAAAAATTCTATACTGTTAAAAGTACTGTAAATGCAATACTGCCTTTGTGAGAAACATTAGCAGTTTATGATTTTGGGCAATTTGTCAAACTGGCCCTCAATTTTTTATTAATGACAAATTGTGTAACGCTAGTTTTAATTGCAAAACTAACCCTAGACATTTTTTTTCAAGTCGGAAACTGATGGCAATGGGGTGGGTTTTAGTGGTAACTTGACCCGATCTGATCCTATTGATGTGATTTTGGATTTCATGTTTTTTAAAATCCGTCCTGATCCACAAGTATGAATTTTGAGTTGTAAAAACCGAGGTGAGGCGAGGTGTGTATGAAGTTGTGTAAAATCGGGTTGGGTTTGAATTACGTTAAATTCAACTCTAACCCAATCATTTACCTTCCCTCCCCGTCCATGAATACATACAAATACAAGTCGGTAAGATTTTGAGGATAACGTATCTCAGTTTGTTAGATAAAAATTTATAGATATTATTTTTATTCAAATTTGCCAAAATATGGATAAAAAATGTTATTAGGCTATATGCAACCACACTCTAAATTTTTCATACATTTAGAAGTCATTAAAGAAAAGAAGTCATTTAAAGAGTGTATACTTTAACCATTCTCTCTAAATTGCTCCCTACATAGCTTTTTTTACCGTTGACAAAGAAAGAGAAGAGTCGTTGGAGGTTTTTTTTTTAAATTTCACTGTGGTACGGTGGTACCCATAAATAGAGGCGTTGGAAGTGTTGTCATTTAATGTGTGATGTGGTGACCTACTAAATAGGGAGTTAAACTTGGCTTCACATTTAGGGTAGTTTAAAAACACAAATTAAAAAGTAGATTTGAATATAAAGTTTTTTCACATGCTTTTTGACCATGTATTTTTATGGGCTACTTTTTGTTTAATCCAGGAATCATGTTTGTTGTTGATAATTAAAATTACTTATTAATATTTGAAATATGTTCATGTTTGGTTACAAAGCCATAATTTAATAAAGCCCTGAAATGGAAATTACCCACTCCCCCCCCCCCCCATCTTCAAATTACATAACGATTACATAGACATTTGTTTTCATCCATGACCCCCTTTAGGAATCCATGAATTATTATTCATGGATAGGGTTCATTTTAAAGGGATGATGTTTTCAAGAACGCACAGCAGAGGAGAAAAGGGGGGGGGGCGCGATAGGAGAGAGAGGACTGGCTGGTGAGAAAATAAACAGAGGAGTTATTGCTTCAATGAGGGTAAAATTGGAAAATGACTAATCACCCATAGCTTTTGGATCCATCGATTTTCCATGAAACACACAAGGAATGCTTTCTAAAACACAGCTTTCGATGCATAAATTGGCAAAATTAACCAGGTGATTCCCAATTAAGCTAGAGTGTTTGACAGACAGTTTGAATACTTTTTTACCAGCCCAAAAGTAAAATCAATCCAACAGGTGTTTCCAAACAAGCCCTTAGAGAGACTTCCCCCCCCCCCCCCCCTCCCTCCCTAAATGTGGGGTAGGAGCCTCGGAGATGCTCTTACACTTGGAATGAAAATCCTCAGATCCTCGATTTTTTAAATTTAAAATCAGGATAGTTATCTATATTTTATCATGATATTTATGTAATAACTTGTTCTTTAGTCATTTATCCATTAATTGTCCCCTTAATCATATATGGTTATGTCAAAGAACATTATATACAACCCTTTTTTCAACACATATACCATGTCAGTCATCTATACTTATTGTATCTATACTTATTGTAATGAAATATATATATCTCTTTAAAAAGTTTATATTTTTTATAAATAAATTCATACAATTTAATGAAATATATATTTCATCTTTTATGAAGATATTTACCTCATCACATTAAGTATGATATTTTTTTTTTTTTATAAAAACTAAAATGGGAGTGGATTGCATTTGGGGTTGAAAAAATCGTGTCGTAACATTATTCTTTGTCAAATAGCATATAGGTTTAACAACCTCATGGCCAGGGCTGTATGCAGGATTGGGGCGTGCTCCTGGCAAAAGTGGAGGAGGTCTCGTTCAGGGACGGGGTGATGCGAATCACGGGGTGAGATTGGGGTGTTGAGAAGTTCCTAGCATATAGGTTTAACAACCTCATGGCCAGGCTGTATGCAGGATTGGGGCATGCTCCTGGCGAAAGTGGAGGAGGTCTCGTTCAGGGACGGGGTGATGCGAATCACGGGGTGAGATCGGAGTGTTGAGAAGTTCCTAGCATATAGGTTTAACAACCTCATGGCCATGGCTGTATACAGGATTGGGGCGTGCTCCTGGCAAAAGTGGAGGAGGTCTCGTTCAGGGACGGGGTGATGTGAATCACGGGATGAGATCGGAGTGTTGAGAAGTTCCTAGCATATAGGTTTAACAACCTCATGGCCATGGCTGTATGCAGGATTGGGGCGTGCTCCTGGCAAAAGTGGAGGAGGTCTCGTTCAGGGACGGGGTGATGCGAATCACGGGGTGAGATTGGGTGAGATTGGGGTGTTGAGAAGTTCCTAGCATATAGGTTTAACAACCTCATGGCCAGGCTGTATGCAGGATTGGGGCATGCTCCTGGCGAAAGTGGAGGAGGTCTCGTTCAGGGACGGGGTGGTGCGAATCACGGGGTGAGATCGGAGTGTTGAGAAGTTCCTAGCATATGGGTTTAACAACCTCATGGCCATGGCTGTATGCAGGATTGGGGCGTGCTCCTGGCAAAAGTGGAGGAGGTCTCGTTCAGGGACGGGGTGATGCGAATCACGGGTTGAGATTTGGGTGTTGAGAAGTTCCTAGCATATAGGTTTAACAACCTCATGGCCAGGCTGTATGCAGGATTGGGGCATGCTCCTGGCGAAAGTGGAGGAGGTCTCGTTCAGAGACGGGGTGATGCGAATCACGGGGTGAGATCGGAGTGTTGAGAAGTTCCTAGCATATAGGTTTAACAACCTCATGGCCATGGCTGTATACAGGATTGGGGCGTGCTCCTGGCAAAAGTGGAGGAGGTCTCGTTCAGGGACGGGGTGATGTGAATCACGGGATGAGATCGGAGTGTTGAGAAGTTCCTAGCATATAGGTTTAACAACCTCATGGCCATGGCTGTATGCAGGATTGGGGCGTGCTCCTGGCAAAAGTGGAGGAGGTCTCGTTCAAGGACGGGGTGATGCGAATCACGGGGTGAGATTGGGGTGTTGAGAAGTTCCTAGCATATAGGTTTAACAACCTCATGGCCAGGCTGTATGCAGGATTGGGGCATGCTCCTGGCGAAAGTGGAGGAGGTCTCGTTCAGGGACGGGGTGATGCGAATCACGGGGTGAGATCGGAGTGTTGAGAAGTTCCTAGCATATGGGTTTAACAACCTCATGGCCATGGCTGTATGCAGGATTGGGGCGTGCTCCTGGCAAAAGTGGAGGAGGTCTCGTTCAGGGACGGGGTGATGCGAATCACGGGTTGAGATTGGGGTGTTGAGAAGTTCCTAGCATATAGGTTTAACAACCTCATGGCCAGGGCTGTATGCAGGATTGGGGCGTGCTCCTAGCGAAAGTGGAGGAGGTCTCGTTCAGGGACAGGGTGATGCAAATCACGGGGTGAGATCGGGGTGTTGAGAAGTTCTCCTCCTCCTATGTTAGAAGCCTCTTCTAACCGGGAGGGTTCATTTGCTTTCGTATTTGCTCTTTCTTTTGCCTTTAAATTAATCTTCTAATCTCCCCCCATTCGAGGTTTTTTATTCAAAATTCAGTATTGAAATCGGGTAACAAACATCTATTTTTTATTATAAAAAAACAATCTCATGGAGCTGCACTCAAATCTTCATCCCCATCCAAATATTTCGATCAACAGGCCCATCACTCTACCAATAGCCTAGTACCTACATAGTACATAGAGCTGATACACTCAGATAGTTTTGCTTTGCTATTCTGGGTACAACAGTATACACTGTGAAGTATACACTGTTCACAGTGTATCCTATCCTATTACAGTGATGGGCTATATTGCAATGTATAGAATTGTAATTTTTTTTATTTTTCAAAGAAAAAATAACTAGAATATTTTAATATATATTTCAATAAATGATTGTATTAAATAAAAAATATAGACTGCAAATGGGGCTAAACATCAACTTTTCAATACCTTTATGTGGGTTTTGCCCTCTTATATTCCTCGTTTAATAGTTAAAACCTCATGTTCAAATGGGGTTTTTGTACAAAATAGCTTGTTTATGATGGTAGTGTAACGTGGATCCATATGTATGATTTCGTACTTCTTACTTCATTATTTATTTATTTTTTAGGAGAGAAATTATAGACATCTATTTCAAAATGTATTAAAACATACCATGTTTGAATAGAAGTAGGGAACAGAAGAATAAAAAAATATAAAGAATAAACATAAGAACCCAGTGATGCTTCTTACTTTAGCTTTTGTAACGCCCGTATAGATCACACTTGTGAACTAGCTATTATTTTTTTCCTGAAAGCAATCCTTGATTTTGTTAGTGCAACTAATGTTGGCACAATGTTACATAAATTTGTAACCATGAATCATTGTTGTGGAGTCTGAAAATCTCCGCAACATGAATGGTGATATGTCTTGATCCAAAATGTTTTACGTATATCCAAAAAAGACTGAGAAGACGTCAGAAAACTGTCTGAACCGGGATACCGAGGCTCTAGTTAGAAGGGTCTTTCTCACTCACCAAAATATTTGGATAACAAAGAATTTGAATATCCCTACCTGAAATGTGTGTGCTTTATATGTATAATAGAAACCAATAGTTGACCAATGTGATGTATATGAATAGTGACCTATAACAAATTTCAGATCCTAGGATAGAGTCCTTTGAGGGCTATTTTTTGCAATCTTAAGACTCATTAGGTAAGGGCTTAAGAGTTTGAGGATAAATTATTCTAATTTTAGGAGATAAAAAGTCATCGATTTTGTTTTTATTCGCATTCGTCAAAATTAAGGTAGGCATAAATGTTATTCTAACTTTTAAGTGGAACAAAATATCCTCATATTCAATTTAAAATCGGGGCAACTGTTTGTAATTTATCCTGATTATTATTTTATATCAAACATGATAAGTTGTTCTTCTCTTCACTTATCTTTATTAGTATCATTTATCTCATCACTTATCTCCACATGTCAAGATTGCGTGACACTTGTAATTTTATCATCTCACAATTATAAAGTTGGGAATATGACACATCATATATACCATACGCAACATGATAATGCCGTGTAATAAAAAAACTAAAGATAAATGATTAATAATAGATGTGGACAGTGGTCTGATTCATTGGTTTTTGGAGAAACAAAAAATAAATAAATAAAACATAATTCAGAATCTGAGACGAACAGCTTTGGCTTGTGAAGGTTCTGTCATCTGACCTGGTACACCATCCCTTTGTGTATCAAGTGAAATGGGCAAAGCCAATAGTTTCAATGTTACATGACATGTTTCAATTTTGAAAAATGATACGTCCGGCCCTTTTGTAGGTTGTAACTTCAATTGTAGTTCATATCAATTTTTTTTAATCATACATTCTCCCATTAGAATATATGATGTTATATAAAATGAAGTATGTACTGAGATATATTAATATATATTTTTTTTGTTGAATAAATGATAAAAAAAATATAAATCATACACTATAATAAAACCTCATATACTATGATAATACAGTATATTATATGTTATTATAATATATGAGATTGTAAAATAAATTAAGTGTATGCCATCATCTTAAGATATTAAAAAGAAACAAGGACCATTTAGTTTTTTGGCGAGAAAAAAAAATGAACCACTTTGATCATCCTACAAGCTAAGATCACATCACACGTTTGAATCTCAACTTGCTTCGGAATCAGAGTCCTTACCAAAAAAAAAAAAAAAAACTTGCTTTGGAATCAGAGAACGAGGGCCCATCACAAAGATGTAGTGCATGTCAAATAATTAAGCCCCCGTTTGAATCTAAGAATAAATTATTTAGGATTTATACCTATTTGAGTAACAGATAATATTATCAATAGAATAAGTAATTTTCTGTTTGATTGTGTTTTTTTATTTTCATTAAAAAAACATAAGAATAAATGTTGAATTGTTTGGTTGATGAAAAATAAAATTAAAATAAAATGTAAAAAGTTGATTTGACATGTGAGCTCTATTGATGTATAAAATGTGTTGATAGGTGATTTGATGTGATGAGATGTGATTTTTTTTATGTAAGGGTGGGGCCCACTTATCCATAAGAATAGATAAACTGAGTATAGTTTATCATATGGATTACTTAAAATCGTTATAATCTCTTATACTCATTTATACTGACATAATAATACTAAGTCATACTCTGTAAAAAACAGTCATTTTTCCTATTCATTTTTATATCACCCTTATACTCCCCTTATTCCACCTTAACCCCCCACCTAAACGGGGGGTAAAAGATCAAATCAGAATAAGATCCTCAATGAAATAATCACAATATTTCACTCTCAATCTATCAAAAAAAGATAAAAGAATATTACAAGTAATTGTGATTACGTGTCCCTGATCTTGATAGAATCTCTTATACCCAGTTTGGATAGCGGAATATGATTGGATGAAGGGTGGAATAAGGTGAGATAAGAATAGATAGGGGAAATTGGTGTTTGTTTAAAGAGTATAGGATGGGATTACTATGCCAGTATAAATGAGTATAGAGAGTATAACAATTCTAAGTAACCCCTAGGATAAGCTATACTTACTTTATCTATTCCCATGACTCACATATCAAATCAACTTTTTACATATTATCACATCAAATCATCTATTAACACCTCTTATACATCAAATGGCTCACATGTCAAATCAATTTTTTCACATTTTATTTACATTTTATTATTTATCAACCAAACAACTCAATCTTTATTTTTACATTTTCCAATAAGAATAAAAAAACATAACCAAACAGAAAATCTCATATTCATGTATATTTGTTATCTATACTGGCATAGTTATCTATCCAGAATAACTCAATTCCGCTATCTAAACGGGGACTTAGTTTATAGACATTTTCATCCATGTCGTGGTGTCAGTCTATTACATTATTTTGTCTCACATGAAGTCACGTATGGCCCATGTGAACCTAATCACCTTTATTGGAGCGCACGAGTATCTCTCGTTAACATTTGAAATTTGTTATTAAATGTTCTAGTATCATGAGCTTAAGCCCTAAAACTCTCACAATATAAGAAAAACCCCTAAAATTTCATTTGAATATTAACTTTATTTTCCTTTACATGTTTCTTTTGGAGATCAAGAGATTCAATAATATAAAGTTCTTCAAAATTAAGAAATAATAAAAACAAAATAAAAACATATTATTCCATATAGACAGAGACAGAACAAGAAACTCCCTCTAGTCACCATTAATTGATTGTATTATATCCATTAATTGGCTGAATTATTAATGGCATTTGTAAATTATCTTGTTATGCTGCCATGGTCATGCTATCTGGACTGCACAAATGTAAATAGTACTAGCTGCTATTAAAAGAGGCTATACACTCCATCACTTTTGTACCATAAAACAAGAAAAGAAAATAAGATGGAGGACAATAAAAAAATAAAATTGATCTTTCTTGGAAGGATGAGATCTAGTAAGGGTCAATTTGATTTTCATTCATTTATTTTCGTTCTTTTTACCGAAAAAGAATTTGATGTCTATTCTCATTTTTATTTGAACACCCAGAAATAATTCACTTTTGTATGTGTTCTTAAACATCCTAGATAAAATTTCACTTTTGACTAAATTCACGAGGACTAGATTTCTTTAAATGAGAAATTTTTATGTTGTACAAGAATCATCAAACTTGCCCTAAGCCCATGTTTGGATCGGGGATAAGGCCCGGATAACTCCGGATAAAAAATTTCACTCGTTTGTTTACCCCGAATAACCCCGGATAAATTATGTCAAAATAAACCCAGATAAAGTGGTATATGGATTTCAATCAACCACTGGAATTAAAGTTATCCATGGTTATTCCACCCAAAGAATATGTGGGCCCACTGTCAAATCAACTGTCATCACCTCTTATAAATCACCTGTCAAATCAACTATCATTACTTTTTTACCTTTTATAAATCTTTATCCATATTTTATTCACATTTTACCCAAACAACAAAACATTTATTCTTACATTTACCAACGAGAATAATTTAAAACACAACCAAACACAAAATCACTTTATCTTTATTTATACTCACTTATGCTTGGATAAATTTATACCATGTTTGGGGCTAAGTGTTGACCTACCATGTTTCCTTGCAAACCGGGTCACATCAGTGATGTGTCCTCATCACAGTCTCACACGTGTTCTCACCAATCCACTCAATCATCCAAACGATGATTGATCAACTCAGAAAACCTGGGCTCAGTGGCGGAGCCACCATAGGACCCGGGGGGGGGGGGACCCTCCTGAATTTTTTTAATTTATTTACATGTTCTTTTAATTTTTTTCTAGGTCTTTTTAATTTTTTGTGGTACGTTAATTTTAATTACGGTCCATAGATCATAGGCCTCACCTATATATGAAATTCCCTAAACAGCAACCACTCATAACTAAATAAAATAAAATTAAAACAACAATCTATTATCCATCTAGATCATCCATGTGTATGGTGTGCATTCACCCCTTTTTTTAATTAACTCTCCCCCCACCACATAACACAAAAATCATTTTTAACTCTCATTTTTCATTTACCCCCAAACCTCCTTCTATCCATATCCCACAAAAAGCTATAAAAGCATGGATTCCACTTCTCAACGTCTTCACCTAGGTACTCATCTTGAAAAAAATAAATTTTTGAATTTTTTTTATATCTCAACTGTTCTTAATATCAATATTCATCTCTAAATAATTTTTACTTTTTGTTCCATTAAATGTCTCACAATTGAGAATCTACAATTTATAATCCTCTCATCTCTTCCATCAATACTTTGAAGATATATAATTTTTTCCTTTTACCTTATTATCATTGTTACTAATTTATTTAAAGTTTAAAATATTTGTGTAAATATCTAAAATAATAAAATCATTTAACATTTTCATAATATGAAACCTCGTCGAAGTCAAATTTAAAGATGTGTATTGCTTGTTAAATTTATGTTTTGACATTTTTTTTATGAATTATCAATATGAAATATGATATATCGTTTTAAAATATGATAATTATTTTTTATAATTATTTAGTGATATGTTATATATGAATGTATGTATTTCATTTTATACATATTTTTAATCTATGCTATTGAAATAAAAAAATAAAATGATATATTTTAAAAAATATTTATATAAGTCACATTAGGCCCCCCTTTATAAAAATCCTGGCTCTGCCACTGCCTGGGCCTCCACATTTTGACCGGGTCTGTCAAACGAGATCATATCCCGTTGAATCCTACTGCCCCGTTTGTGTAGCGGAATAAGAGTGGTTTAAGGGTGGAATAAGGTGGGATAAGAATAGATAAGGGAAATTAGTGTTTGTTAAAAGAGTTTAGGATGGAATTACTATGTCAGTTTAAACGAGTATAATAGAGTATAACAATTCTAAGTAACCCCTAAGATAAGCTATACTCACTTTATCTATTCTTATGGGCCCACATATCAAATCAATTTTTTACATTTTATTACATCAAATCACCTATCAATACCTCTTATACATCAAATGATCCACATGTCAAATCAATTTTTTTACACTTTATTTATATTTTATTCTTTATCAACCAAACAACTCAACTTTTATTATTACGTTTTCCAATGAGAATAAAAAAACACAATCAAACAGAAAATCTCTTATTCATGTAGATTTGTTATCTATACTAACATAGTTATCTATCCTAAATAACTCAATTTCTCTATCCAAATGAAGACTACATGATTATCATTAGGTCACGGGGACTAGGGCATATCTTGTTGAATAACACACGATTATGGCCAAACCACCTAGATTGAACATCTCCCACCAGATGTCCCCAAATCTCATATGATCTCTTTGACGACGGACAGGGTCTGAGAATACAACTCCACGACATCAGAACAATCGAAGACAGGCCCAGCCCTAAGTGTAGGCCCAATAGGCAGCTGTCTAGGGCCCCACCCAGGGAAGGGCCCCACCCAGTGTTACTTCTTTGGTTTTGTTAGATGGGCCTCCCTTGGCCCACTACAAAGTATAGTTATTTTAACTCATTGAAAGTCCCATCTTAAATAGTAAGAAAGCAATCAATCCAACAATCCCAACCATCCAAAAAAAAAAAAAAACAAGACCCAAATGGTAAGAATAAATATGATCAATCAACAACCATCCAATGGTCATAAAAAATTATACATAAATAAAATTTTAAAATCTCATTTGAAATGTCAATATCACCCTTTCTAGCCTAACGTTTTTTTATCCTCTCCATTAGGGTCTCTCTCTCTCTCTCTCTTTCAAATTTCAACAATTCCAAAGTCAAAAGAAGCAAAATTTAAATATTTTACAATAAATTGATCTCTATTATAAGGTATTTAGCCCCTTTTAAATCTTAGTTTTGTTTAATTTATTTCCTTGGATATATGCATTTTTATAATTATATTCATATATTCTTACTAAATCATATATGAAATTATAAAGTTAGCATGAAAATCTCATTTTTTAAGATGATAAATTAAAATTTTCTAATTAGAAGAAAATAAATCATCCGTTCATGTTCTTTTAAAAAAGAGGGGATGAACAAAATAAATATAATATTTGAGGTGTAATCTTTTTTTTTTTTTTGTTCTAAAACTTTTAATGAAAACTAACAATTTCTTGGGTCATATTTAAATAAGATGAAATTTTTTTTTTTTGTGATAGGGCCCCATTTTAAAAAAATCGCTTAAGACCCCACCTAAATTTTTAAATTTCAGGACCGACCCTGATCGAAGAGATATAAAGGTACAAAGAAAGTATTATATACAAAGTAGAGAAAAAAAAATTTAAGAAAAAATCTCATCTAACTCGACTGTCAGAGAATCTTCTGTATGGACTTTTCCTCCTTAACAAGGCAAGAAGGAGGTCACAGTGTTAGAAACACATTCAACCTTGAATAGCAGTTAGGAGGATGGATCAAGACAAATCAAACACCAAAATACTGATCCGAGATTTATTTTATTTTGAAAAGTGGTACACTGTTTATAACTTAGAAGTCATGTTGAAAGTATGACCAGAGGAAATTGTCCACAATTCCATGTATGTAACCTTTATTCTGTTCAACCTGTGAGGTTTATTGGCTTGGATCTAATTATTGTGATCCCTACCCATACGTCTCATTCTCATTTTGGTCGGAGCTTAACGTGTCTCGCACTCCCCCTGCTCTATGTTGTCCCGCGGGTTAGATTCGTTTAAGGGTATAAATCAAGAACCCTTATTCCATTGGCCCTGAATTAAAGATGTATCATGTCATAATGCTGAATGCTGCCACTGCCGCCCATACTTTTTTAGAGAAAAATCCAAACAACCCTTTCTAAACTGCTTGAATTCTATATAACCATTTGAAAACACATGTGAAAGTCTTAATAATCACTTGAGTTAAATTTTCATTAACGAATGATAAATATTCTGCGAGTATTATGTTTGGTTAATCTGACTGAAATTCATATAATCATATAAAATATTCGTAAAATATCCATCATCTATTATGAAAATTTTATTCATGGGTTATTTAAATTTATTAGATATTTTCATGGGATTATGTGAATTTTAAGAAAAATCTAGAGATTATATGGATCTCATTTTTCAAGGGATTGGATGGATTTTTCTCTAAAAAATCTGGACGGGTGAGTTAAAGAACTAATTGAGCTCCCCATTATTGGGGGACAGCAAAAACTTAAACTCAACCGCGGATCATCCCAAGGGCTTCTCTGGAAGACCAAAACCCTCTAGCCGCGCACACAGCAATTCCTCTCCCAACGGCAGTCTCTCTCTCTCTCTGTTCTTATAAAAACCTTCAAAGCCAATCAGAGACACCCAACAAGGAATCTTAGAATCCAATAACAGTTTGTGTTTTTGTGTGTGCGTGTTTGTGTGTTAGTGAGAGAGAGAGAGAGAGATGGAGGGAACAACAGAGAGGCCAGTGATGGTGGTGGGTATCGACGACAGCGACCACAGCACCTACGCTTTACAGTGGGTCCTCGACCACTTCTTCGTCCCCCTCCCCTCCGACGACCACCCGTTCAAACTCGTCGTCGTCCACGCCAAACCCACCCCCTCCTCCGTCATCGGCCTCGCCGGCCCCGGTCCGTTCTTTGCCCTTCTCATCCCTCTCTCTCTTCTTTCTTCCTTTTGTTTCTCGATTTGGGTCTCTCTCTCTCTCTGAATCTGTTTTTTGGGTTGTGAAGGTTCGGCGGAAGTGTTGCCGTTTGTCGAGGCCGACCTGAAGAAGATCGCGTCCAGGGTCGTCGAGAAGGCTAAGGAGCTCTGCGTCTCCAAATCGGTATATATACACCTTTTACTGGTTTTGCTTGATTTGGTGCAATTTTTTTTTTTTTTTTTTTTGAAGTTTTAGATTTTTTTTATGAATGTAGAATGAAATGTTGGGATTTATTTTGTTTGGGTATCCCGAAATCATGACTTTTTATTTGGGTTTGCCTTTTTTTAATGGAAAAGGAGGGATCTTTTTTTAAAAAGTTGCGACTTGTGTGAATAATCACAAAGTACTCTAAATTTTTTTGAATTTTTAGAAAAGTATTCCGATTAGATACCCCTCGTATCTATCAGTCGAATGTACTTTGTTCGTCAATTGTGTATTTTGTGCATTCAGAATCCAGGATCCTTTTAGTTTGAATGATCCAATTCTATTCACACCAACATGAATTTTTTTTCATTTATTTTTTGTATTCATGCTAACGACAGAATGCATAAATAGTTTAATTTGTATTTTTACCTCACTTATTTTGAATGATTTACAAATGTACACGTACTGTAGTAAACAACACACTTGTCGAATATTTGTTGTACATGGACTTTGTGGACTGTATGTTGGTGGGATAAGGCTTTATTTATGGTTATGGAATGGAAAATGAGGTTTCTTGTTTGGGGTTGTAGGTGCATGGGGTTTTGCTGGAAGTGGTGGAAGGGGATGCACGGAGCGTCATCTGCGACGCAGTGGAGAAGCATCATGCAACTGTGTTGGCCGTCGGGAGCCATGGTTATGGTGCCATTAAGAGGTATTGTAGATTATTACGACTGTTCGATGACTATCCTTGATGTGTTAGCTCTCCAGTTCCTGAATCACTGCTTGTTGATGACACACCAGTAAAATTTTATACCTGAAACTCATGCCAAGCTTCAACCTGCAAGCAAAAGATTTTTATTTACCAATAATTGTGCAACTTATTCGACCTTCAGATGTGTTTCTTTAAGATGGATGGATCGCGTGTTCTGACATTTTATACTCTCTGTGGTGTTCCTGCAGAGCTGTTCTGGGCAGTGTAAGCGATTATTGTGCTCACCATGCTCACTGCACTGTCATGATTGTGAAGAAGCCTAAGGCCAAGCATTGATGTCTTTCAACCACTTATTATTAGTGTGTGCAATTGGAGGGGTGTTTCGCATGTTTATCATGTTATGCAAACTATCCTCAGCTGGGGTTGACAAGGTCTTTATTGTATCTGGGTAGAATGTAATGTGAGCCTTGGTGTCTATCAAATGATCAGGCATGTATCTACATCTAGTCCTCCCATTTGAAATTCAATGCCCATATGTATTTGCAATTAATGTGATCTATAGATCTCTCTTGGATTTTTCATTCTTAGTACCATTTAGGGCCCATCTGATTTGGAATTTTGGGTCACCTCTGAAGCTCTACTATATAGGTCTTTCACAGTTATTTTGTTAAGTGTGCATGTGCATTAAAAGATGGTTAATTTATTCCCATCATTAGATAGTCTAGAACTAGATTTGTTGTTCAGTGTGCATTAAAAAGATCCTTAATTTAACCCGATCATATGATGGTCTAAAATTGTTTTCTGTACTTCAATTTCACTGAAATTTGACAGTTTGAAATCCATAAATGACAGTATCATTAATTAATAAACAAATCAAGCTAATCATTATTATGTCATGGTTTATTGAATAATTAATTGGATTTACATATTTGGTTGGTAGCAGATTGAAACATAAAGCGAGAAACCTATAACTGTAATCAACAAGCCTTTGAAACAAACTAATTTTTTTCATTAAAAAACTAGTAAAATATCACTCATTGTTAAAACCAACCTGCCAGATTCAACAAACCTCAAATTAACAATATGATAACAAATCCAGCGATGGGAGAGTTTAATCAATTATTTTCACAATAAATTTTCATTTTAAAAAAATCCCCCTTTTTACCAATATATATCCTCATCAAGGTCACTTGCTATAGTTCTTTATGGCAAAGATTATGTGCTACCAAACAAACTTTTATTCCTCAATTGATGACATATATAACTTCCCTCAACACTTAAAAGACAAACTTCAAAAAAAACACACACACACACACTGGATCATATATATCCCAACAAACCAAAAACAGAAACCCAAGCTAAAGTACTGGAGACATAACACACTGATAATTAACACTAATACAAAGTAACAAGACCACCTCCCCAATGCAGGGCTGATGCCTCCCTCTCCTCTCCCCCAAATTTAACACTTGATCTCCTTCAACGCATGAGCGAAATACAAAAATGTTGGGTCAGTGGCACCCTCTTTATAGTAAGCAAACACCAAAGAACTGTCATCATGCATGCTCTCACCCACAAAGCTGCACAAACCACATAAGAAAACAACACATTAAGCATATTCAGAAAAAAAATATGGACTAAATCTAATGCAAACTTAGCTGTGCTGAAAAGAATGCGTACAATTGAAGGTCTTTGAGCTTTGAAAGCAAATATTTAGTTGCTCCCTCAATGTTCTTCTTGAATGCTTCTTGCTGTTCCCCATCCAGTTTTGCTGACAGCAGTTTGATGAACCTTTTGATGTACGTCACAAACTGTTTCTTGTCAAATGCTGGTTGCTCCTGGAGCCAGATCAATGTTGCACATTAGAAAAAGTGCCCATAATTACATGCCTGATGGAAGGGGAAAAGAGTGAGAAAAGAGTGAAAACCTGAAGGCGGAAAGTGTCAACGATGTCTACCACTTTGACTGCCTGATCATCAACTCCCTCATCTTCGTCGCCACCTTCAGCAGAAGGGTTTGCACCGATGTCAACGTCAACGGCTCCTTGGACCACCCACTGTCAACCAAGAAATGATAATCAAATTATAAATAATTCTCTCTCGAACTTTTACAACTACAACTTTAATTCTCAAAACACAAACATTGGACCCCATAATATATCAGTTTACTTCATATGTACATGCATAAATAATAATACAGGAGGCGCTGCAATGATAATCACACCTTTCCTTCAACCTCCCACAGAACGCCATTCTCAATTTCTTTGTATGGGAATGAGTCGGACAGGAGCTCATCACCTGAAATATTCAAACAAAAATTTCCAATACATTAAGGCTTGGATTTTATAATATTCTCAACTTTATCATACATGACCATAGCAAATAATACATGTGACAAGACACACAATCAGGTATTGTTTCTCTCATATAACCAAATAAGTAACACATAAATTGCAAATATCAGTAGTATGTTCTAATAATTGGTAACACTATTAATAAATCAACCAGTGATAATTTAGTATCCTGAAGACTATATGCACTGATGAGACTGTTCAGCACATGATGAAGTGAAATGAGGGAATGAAAAGGTATGGTAAGAAAAGCAGTATTGCAATTGTAGTAACTATATATGATATCCAGTGGAAAAGAAATCAAGTGAAAAATGGGATGAAAAGGTAGAGAGTAGTTGTTAAGAAAAATCTTATTGCAATTGTACAAAACATATACAACATCCATCAGATCACTTCCACCATTCAAAGAGTTGTACAATGCTGCAGCATAATGCATATATTTATTTGAAGACATGTAATGTAACATATTGCTGACCAGCACACAAGCAACCAGGAGATAATAAAACAGGTCACTACCACTTCAGCTAGTCATGCAAACTAAAACTGCCCATTAAACCTAAAATTCATGCTATTTCTATTATCAATGATATTTTTCATCTTCCAATTCATTTTCATGACTGCAATTATTACAAACCCATTGCATTGAAATATCCCGCTTTTTAAGAATAATAATAATACCCACTGTAAATGTTCAAAAACATGTCAAAAACAAATCATACACTTGGTTATGCATATGAGAGAAGAAAAAATGACTATTTCAAGATTATTTTCCATCTTTAATGATCAGCTAAAAGTATAGAAGTTAATAGCTGACAAAGTGAGCAGATGGTCATCACATATCAGGGACCAGTTCGTCCCTGAGGCATAAATGACAGCCAAAGGGGCAGACGTCCAGTCCCAGAACTTTTTTTGGTAGTATTAACACCAAAACTTTTAATTACACCCATTTAAAGTTATAGACAAACCAAATTAGCGTGCATCATTCTATATCTTACCTCATAAACTGATAAGAAACGCAGGCAGTTTGTCAAATCATCACATTTTGAAGAAACCAAAACAATATGTCCCAACTTCCATCTTTTACTTCTATATAGATATGTTGACTGATTTGTTATTTCAAGACATTCCCTATATCCCCACATCTTGTTTTCAACACATGAACTTAAATTGTGAAACTCACATGCCCCTCCATGTGTGAAGAACAATATAAACAGCAGATACAAATCACACGAGTCGGCAAGTAAAAAAATATAAATCGATCAAACCAACAAGGAATATCATGATTATTAACACACACACACACACAACCGAGGTTTACCTCACGCGATTGACAGAGACAAAACAAGATACTAAACCATCACAAAAGAAACACTCCAAGCCCAAAAAAGGGGGGGAAAGGAGAAAATTTTATACAGGAACAATTCACCGATCCACGGACAACAAAAAAAGATAATATTTTCCGAGAGAAACATCACAGCCAGAGATCCAAAAACAAAGGTTTCAACACGAAAAACGCATATTCAAACAGATCTAATGAACAAGACAGGCATCGAAACACGAAACATCAAGATCAAGAACTCATAAACCCTAACGATCAAACAGAAATTAAAATCGAGAAAGAAAAAGAGATTACCCGTCAACACATCCTGATAGACCAACATGATTGGTCGCTCTGCAGACCCTTCACAAAAAGAAACCCTAAATTTGAAGGGAGAGAGATTGCGAGAGGCGGAGAGGGGGTTAAAGGAGTCCGACTGCGGTATTTATAGAGAGGGTTTAGGTTCGATCGTGAAGGTGTTTTTCGTAATTTCGGCTGTCGATGAAGGGGCATATTTTAGGGATATACCGAGCCATATCAGCCGTTCAATCGGTGGGTTTTTGTAGGGACTGGAGAATAAAATCTGACGGTAAAGGAACTGCTTTTGGGGAAGAATAAAGTGGTCATAGAAAAAAAGTAAAAGATGTAATTATTGATATGAATGATAACATCATAGAACCACATCTCCAAAAAGTTGATTAAATTTGTATTAATGTAATATATATTTTTTATATGATAATAAAATAACAGAATAGATTTTGTAGAATTTAATTTAGATAGATTTGATAGATATCATTAATTATAAATTATTAAAATTTGAATATATTTATATAATTTATTTAAATATAATTTTAAAATATTATAATATATTTATGATATATCTAAATTTGATTTGAAATATTAAATTTTAAATAAATAAATATGATTAATTACTAAATTTATGGGATGTTGAAAATAGATATAAAATTAGGTCATTTTCTAATAAGAATTTAAAATAAATATATATGAATGATATTAAATTTATGAAATGGTAAAAATAGAAATAAAAAACTGGATCACTTCCCATTAATAAATATGTAATAGATATGGAAAAGGTAAGCATGATTTATTTTTATTTTCTGTGTGTTGTTGCATGCAATTCTTTTTTATTCTCATTTCAAATTTTGTTTACTGTAATAAGGTATATACAATATTACAAAAAAATACATATTTAATTAATTAGCCTATACAATTCATTAGATTACGTATTTTATTTTTATAAAATGCATATCTCAACTAAATGACATATGTTATTTAAAAAAAAAAATGGGTGCGGATTACAATTTTCTTTGAAATATCTTTTTGGTAATTCAGTGACCGGATGAAAGACATGACAAAAAAAATCCTTTCATTGTGTGGTGCTAACTTGGATGTGTCATGCTTGATTCAACCATGTTTAATCCCACTTTCAGAAGATGTAGCAATTTCATAATTGCATTCAACTAGAACTAAACCCTATAAAATTCGAAACCCAATCTCTCAAGTTTACTCTGGTACAACAATACCAACCCAATTAAATGATTAGTATAAAATTATATGTGTTTATGTAAGAATTGAATTGTCTAATTTATCTTAAGTCTCTTGATTTTAGTTCCTAAGACATTTAGACTTTTTTTTAGGTTCTTAAATTACTTTGGGTGTTATTTCTGAGTTCTTTCTGTTAGAAAAATTTTTTGCGAAATCAGATTAAACTAGTATGCAACCAGGGGTGGACATACGAGTTGGCCGGCGCATTTTTTTAAATATTTGATGCTACATATTATAATATTAATATTATATTATATAAATTACATTTATACATAAAATATATTCCTAACAAACGAGATATCAATCTAACAATTAAAATAGTATCCTGACAAATTAGATCTCAACCTAATAAACCAAATCGAACTCCGGACCATTTGGAAACGGGTTTAGACAGCTTTTGAGTTTGCATGAAGTTCTTTTTCCCAAACCCGTTTCCAAACAAAAAAAATTGGGACTAAAAGTTGCATATATATTTTTGTGAAAAAAGTGCTCAAAGCCTGAGTTTTCTAGAAACTGTGGATAAATAGCTTCTTGCAAAATCATATTTAAATCTAGTTTTTGTCTAAATCAGTTTTGCAATCGTATAATCAAACACATCCTCGATCTTATTATAAATTTTAACAATTCTAAATTTTAAAATTCAAATATTATCTTGAAAATTAATTGCAATTGAACAATAAAGAAAATTTATATCCACAAAACAACTCTTCTTATTTTTCTAGCAACTCTTCTTATTTTTCTAGCAATTCTTACAAAATCAAAGTATTCAACTTTAATAACTTTTTTCTTCTTCACATTTATAAGTCTTTTGAATATCACATTATTTGGTATATAAATAATTACATCAAATATAAGAATAAAAAATTTTCTATATAAATATTTAATATAGGCTATGTAGCCCACCCCAAAATATTGTCATGGATCCGCCCCTGTATGCAACAGATCAAAAACAGATAAAGAGACAATGAGTTTTAGAGATAGCCTGAATGGAAGCACGTTGTACGCTGTCTTAAAAACAGAATCACCCCCTCAATCGCACATGGTACTCGACGATCTGCTCCCAGATACAACCACCCAGCCTCGCTGATCTTCTCCTCTGTTGCAGCAAGAAGAAGATAATGTGAATCAATCACTAACTCGATCAATCGCCAAAAAGAATAAAGAAAAAATTTCTAGAACAAGAGAGAGAGTTGAGATTGCATATATCAAATGCAGTCCTTTAGTCTTTTTTTATAGAGGCTAAGGAAGAGATCCGTTCGAGCCGTTTCGAAGAAACGCTCTACCTGTTACGCAATCGTCCGCCCCTAATTACGCAAGCCCTTGGCCCCTTTGGACACCCAAGCACCAACTTTCTTCCTTATAAGGAGGATTGAGAAAACAAAATAATCAATATGGAACTATGTTTGAGGAGTCCCACACCAATAAAAACAAATAGAGGGAACACATTTTCCCTTCAAAACATTTTAAAACTTTTGAAACTTATTTCAAACATTTTTGAACAACCAAATGGAGGGAAACTCAAACTTTCAATTCAAAAGTTTATAACAATCCCCCTCAAGATTCAAAGATTTAAAGAAAATAAAATATGGTGATGTTTTACTTAGTGTTGACTAACTTCCATCTGAAAGGACGTAGTTAACTAGGTCTTGAACTAGGCCATTTTTGTAATGCCCCAGGTTTACACAGCAAAAAATTGTCTGTTTTGCCCCTAAATAGGTTCACGGGTTTAAAACGCGTTTTGGTGTGTAAGAGATGTGCTCACATATAAGCACATACTATCTTCTTCCATTAGGCGATGTGTGACTAAACATCAAACCCTCATCCTCATTGCAATCCATGGGCGTCTTGGGGCTGTTGGGCCTCCCCCTCAACAGGTCAGGTGTCACAATCACCCCCCCTAATGGGTCACACGTCCTCGTGTGGGGCTAAATCCACCATCGCGAAATAGACAAGCTCTGATACCATTCTATAACGCACCAAGCTTACACAGCAAGAAATTGTCCGCTTTGCTCCTAAGTAGACTCACGTGTTTAAAAAGCATTTGGGCCCATGAATTGAGTGAGGGTGAGGGTGTTTAGTCCAACATCGCCTAATGGGAGGAGATTGTTTGTGCTTATATGTGAGGACAGCTCTTACACACCAAGACGCGTTTTAAACCGGTGATTCCACTTAGGGGCAAAGCGGACAATTTCTTGCCGTGTAAACCTGAGACATTACAAATGGTATCAAAGCTTGTCCATTACACGATAGTGGGTGTGGGTGGCCCTACACGAGGACGTGTGGCCTATTAGGGGGGGCGATTATGACGCCTAACTCAGGCCCAAGAGTCCCATGAATTGGGTGAGAGTGAGGGTATTTAGTCTCACATCGTCTAATGGGAGGAGATAGTCTATGATTATATGTGAGCACAGCTCTTACACACCAAGACGTGTTTTAAACCCGTGAGTCCACTTAGGGACAAAGCGGATAATTTCTTGCTATGTAAGTCTGGGGCATTACACTTTTGTTCAGATTTCAATTAATCCCACAATATAGCTCAAGTACTAGACTAGGTTTTAGGTCGGTATAAGCATTACGATCATTACGCGTATCTGGTTTCAAGAGTACTCTAGAAATCAGCCTATGTTCTCATAGATCGTGGCTCTATGATCACACTCTTGTAATAGAATTCTCCAAGGATATACTGCGTGATCCTACACTCTGTCTTAAAGACATTGAATTCATTCAGAGCTTTTAACTCTTCCTAAATCATCACAGTCAAAGCACTGACACCATAAGAATAGTTTTAGATTTTAGTGCTTTTACATTATGTCACTTAACAGCTTGTTTGTCCATTTGAACCTATCTCATGGGATCTCCATTGATAAGGTAGAGTATCTACTATGGTGCTGCTTCATGGATTTTAGCCCCATCCCTCTCGATGCTAATACGACTAGCCTCCTCGCTAGTCTTTAGTTCATAACTTTCAAACCATAGATGAGAATCGTTATTATATATGTCAGTGTGTTTCTATCAACGAGCCCTACATGAGTAGTTAGTTACGCCACTATGTCAAATTTTAGAGCGTTCTAAAATCGTCTGGGGTTCAAATCAATTGTTGAAAGTTATTTTTATTATTTTTGACAGTTTTGAGTTAAGATTTTATTCATTTGTTTTAGGATCTATATTTAAATTTTAAATACTGATTTAAATTTAAATTTTAGTTATGATTAAATAAAAATGTATTTGTTATTTTACAGATTTAGATAATCTATTAGGATCATAATTTATTAAGATCTTAATCTATAAATAAACATATAAACCAATTGATTAATCAAATTTTGATTCTTAGAGTTTATTATTATTTTTTATTTTTTATTTATGGTGAACATCAATCACATGAAAATCTATCGTTTGATATTTCTTCTAAAAACCAATAGGTTGTTGAAACCCAACGGCCAACGCCTCCAAGCTTTCTACAGTAAAGTTGTAAATTTTTTTTACTGGTACATAAGCCTTTTGAGTCATTGTATCTTCTAGATCTGTCTCATCCCTACTCTTATATATATATAATATAATTAAGGATCACATGGCACATCAAAGCTTTCCGCGATTAGAACCAAATGATGACAAACGTCATATCAAGCTTTTTAACCTTATCGTGAATGGATCAGGTTCTTCTGTGTTTTTTTTCTTCCCTGTTTTGGATCAGGTCAAATTCCCTGAGAGAGAGTTTCTTTTGGGTCACTTTAGGTGACATCATCTCGTGTTGTTGTTTGTTATCATCTCCATTTCAAAACAATTTATTAGCAAAATATCCATACAAGAACATCTCTAACCCGACATATACGTTGCGAGATTGCAAAATTAATATTATACAAAAATGATAAGAAGTATTGTAAATATGGATGACTGATTTTAACTTTGACTTTGACTTTAACTTTGTCATCACTTATCCTAAAGGATTAGACTCAATCCTTTTCACTTTGTAAATGATAGATAAAATCAAATCCCTGTAAAATCTTATTTGTTGCTATCTTTTAATGCCTATAAATACAGGCCATCATTGTATTCATTTGATCAATTTTTAAGAAGATAGAAAATACAGAGTTCTTCCTTCATCTCTCTCCCATATTTCTCCTTTGGTTAGTATATTTAATCTTATTTTTTTATTTACATTTATAACACGTTATCAGCACGGAGCTCTATTTAATGAAAACCCATGATTTATTTTTGTATAAAATAAATTGGATCATGTATCATGTATGTTAATGACTGTTTATGTTTAGATCATGAATATTTCAATGTTAAATATTGTTTCATGTTTTATTTCAAAATTCTTATTATTTTCATAATTTAATGAAAATAAATTATGCTCGGTTTAGATTTGGATTATTTAATTTACGGCATGAATAGGGGTTATTGGTTTGAAGTTATGCATGGACGTTATTTATTTCTTTCTATGCGGCAACTTCAACCCGTATGCAAATATGTGTGCAATTTTTCCATACAAAGAAAATCCATGCAAATTTTTTTTAATCTAGATATATATATCCATGCAACTCGTACACAAAATATAGTAGATCCACGCAATTTTTTTTTTTTACAATCTTACATACATGCAACCCGTATGCAATTTAGTTTTCATACAATATTTTTTTTTATTGTATTTTCCATGCAATAGTACATGAATATACACTGAGAGAGAGACACAGCCATGTAATTTTATTCATGTAAACCGTGAATAATTTTTTTATGCAATATTTTTATTTATTTATTTTTCATGCAATAATTCCATATTTGTCATCTATTATTGAAATTTAAATTTTTTTTATTATTCAAATATAATACATCTATATGTAGAACCAGAAGTTCTCACAAATATTAATTTTATGTATAGAACCAGAAGTTCTCACACATTCTAATTTTATGTGTAGAACCAGAAGTTCTCACAAATATATTATAGTTTTAATTTCCTGTGTAGAGCCAGAAGTTCTCACAAATAATTAATGAAACCCGAAGTTCTAAGTAATTTTATATACAGAACCAGAAGTTCTTATTTTATATGGAACCTGAAGTTCTAATTAATTTTTTATATATTGAACTAGATGTTCTTATTTTATGGAACCTGAAGTTCTAGTCTTATTTATAGAACCAGAAGTTCTAATATTATGTATTAGACCCGAATTTCTAATTTCATGTGTAGAACCAGAAGTTCTCACAAATAAATTATAGTTCTAATTTTTTTTGTGTAGAACCAGAAGTTCTTACAAAATATTCTTACAAAATAATTATAGAACCAGAAGTTCTAACTTATATATTGAACCAGGAGTTCTTATATTATGTATAGAACTAGAAGTTCTAATTAATTTTATATAGAACCAGAAGTTCTAACTTTATAAATAGAACAAGAAGTTCTTATTTTATACATAAAACCAGAAGTTCTTACTATATATATAGAACCAGAAGTTCTAATTAATTATATATATATAACTAGAATTTCTTATTTTATATACAGAATCAGAAGTTCAATAACTTTATGTGTAGAACCTGAAGTTCTCACAAGCAAATGACAGAATATACATTTCCTATTAATGATGATTTATGTTTAGATCAGGTTTGCAAATAATTGTTTAGATCATGTATGTTTGATGATCATTATGATAGCTCAAAATTATTGAAAATATTTTTGAGTTTATTTCTCTAGTTTTCGGATTTAATGTATTTGAATTTTCTTTTGTATATAAATTGATTAATGTATGTGAATGATATTAATCTGAAACACAAAAATTAATCAATGATAGATATCATTCTGATAGAATTGTTATAAATGATTTTATGGTTTTGTTTTCATCTATTTCGGTTAAAGATGAAATGTCTCACAAATAATCCCGTAGGATATATTGGTTTTATCCGGTAATGTTTTGATAACGAAGATTTGAGCATGCATGCAAATATGATTTCTATATCATATGATCTGTTTTTTTTATATATAGCCCATGCAACACGTAGACAAATTACATAGCAAATATATATGGATGATATTGAGGATGGCAGTGATGTAATTTTATGGATTGTAATCATGCATGCATTTTTTTTATGGATTGAAAGTTTTATTGAAATGAGCATCATTATTCGTCAATGTATTGTATAATTTGTGGGCATTAATATAATCGGGTTGTATAATCTTTTATTAATATGTTATATTTTAACAACCCATAAAGCTTGATGTTTATCAATGTTTGGATCAAGTACTCCTATTAATGTTTTTGGGTTACATAAAGCCCATATATAAAATTAAATGCTCATTAAGTTATTTTTTGTTTTTATTATGAGGACCTGTTTATAAATGACTTTTATTATAGAGGTCTTAAAGTAAACAGAAATTTGTGAAATCTATTATCCATTTTAATGGTATGGATTAGGAAGTTAGAGCAAATATTGACATTTGTCTGGTAAATAGTGCAATAACTCATACCATTCAGAAAAACCAAAAGTTTTTATCTGATTTGGTATGCAATGCAGCTAAGGTGTCCACCATTGCTGGACCAGTTAATATTATTGAAGGCTCCAGAAGAGCCCATGAGATATTACCAAATGGTACCCACCTATTCATCTAGAATGCACTATATTCAAGCAATTATAAAAGAAGTTTGCTTATAGTGTTGGAAGCCTGAAACTTACACTAGAAAAACTCTCTGCATGGGGTTATACCATACAACACCTAGTGTTGTGGAAGAACTGAGTAAGAATCGATTATTTACAGACATTTTTTCTATCAAAGTCCTCGTATGATTTTGGTATAATATATTTTCATATGCATTAATATACACGTTGGAATGAATTGAGTACAATATTTCATTGATATATTTTCATATACTACTGTGTGCTTCTTATTTCTTATTTCTGATTTCATTCTTTATTCATGTGATAGCTTATTATAATTAGGATCATGGTTGAAATCATTATTGAAATTAGACATGAAGCGGAGGACAGTTTCATTATAACAATGATGGTTTTGAATTCATTTTATTATTATTTGGTTAACATAGATGTGTTAACATTATATAGTTTTTTTTATATTTAATTTGATGAAATTTCAAATATGTCATATTTTATCTTTCAGTAAAAATTATCTTTCATAAATACTTGATTCACTTTGATGTTTCACATAAAATCATATTCTGTATGACAATGAAAAATTATAATTACATGAAGGATCATGTAGAAGTGTCCCTAAAAAAAAAAAAAGTAAATTTTTTTATCCATGAAGGATTATACAAAAATTATGGTTACTCATGTCTGTAGGAATATACAAAAAATTATAATATTTCTTTTTGATCCTGAAGGATCTAAAAAAAAAGAAGGAAGGATTCATGTATCCCTGCAGGAACATGTAAAAATTATGATTAGTTGGTTTTACTATCATAAAGAGGATTTAAAAGATAAATACCTCGTTAACAATGGTTTATCGACCATTATGCCTTAAATATGCTCCAGTAGTAACAATATCGAGAGCCTATTGAATGAAAGTAAGGAAAATGTTTGCATAACAAACCCCTAAAAATGCAAAGGAAAATTATTGTCATTTATGTGGTATTGAAGAACATAATTTTGGTTACGTACCTAAAGTACGCCCAAATCTTTAAATTGGTTACGTACCTGAAGTACGCTTAAACTCTTGATCGATCATGTACCTGATGTACGACTAAACCTTTGTCGATTTTATATTTATGTCTTTATTTTCTTTACTATATGAAATGCAATTTACATTTCTGGATTTATCTTATTCTTCTCATATCTTTTGTAGAATAAAGTATGAAAATTTTAATATTATATCTTGAATTTTACAAAATTGTTTGAAAGCTTCAGAAGAGCAAACATCATATGATCATGGATTACATAATGATGCTTCAAACAATTAAAAATTCAATTGCATTCTCATTAAAGAACCAGAAGTTTCTTTCATTCAATAATGAGAATTTTTTTTTACCACACGATTCATGAATCATCATTTTAATGAGACAATATTCCCGCCGTTAGGGGGAGAGAAGAATGTACCTGAAGTACAATCTGTTCCTGAAGAACGACGAGAATTATCGTGGAATACTTCCACTCTGTCTCATCTAAACTCACGTACCGCTTAACGTGAAAATCAAATTCCTGATGCACGCCAGAAGCGTGACAAACCTATAGGTTCTAAAGATTTAGCTCCCCGGAAGTGGAATCAAATGAAAAACCATGCCCTGATAATGCTCCAGAAGAAGTTATACATAATGCTCCAGAAGAGATTATGAACAACAGATCCACTTTCTCTAAAACTCCAGAAGAGTATAATGTCCCTGAAGTGACACGAGTCCCAGAAGTGACTGTACAAACTCTTGAAGAGGAAAGTGTACCTAATAATAATGAGATCTCTATATTTTATGCGCATTCAAGAGAAATGTGGAATCGTAAAGAAATGATCATCGATGACATTTTTTCATTCGCAGTAGCTACTGAAATTTCAAAGGGCGATGATGATAATGAACCACGTAGCATAAATGAATGTCGACAAAGAAGTGATTGGCCAAAGTGGAAAGATGCTATTCAAGCAGAATTGGGTTCTCTTGAAAAACGTGGTGTATTCGGACCTATAGTACAGACCCCAAAAGGTGTAAACCCTGTAGGTTACAAATGGGTGTTTGTAAGAAAACGAAATGAGAAAAATGAAATCACTAGATATAAGGCACGTCTTGTGGCACAAGGTTTCCTGCAGAAACCTGGGATTGATTATGAAGAAACTTACTCACCAGTTATGGATGCAATAACGTTCCGTTACTTAATAAGTCTCGCAGTTTCTGAAAAACTCGATATGAGACTAATGGACGTTGTAACAGCTTATCTATATGGGAATTTAGATGCTGATATTTATATGAAAATCCCTGAAGGATATAAATTGCCTGAAGCAAAATCAAAGAGTATGTATTCAATAAAACTAAGACGTTCACTGTACGGCTTAAAGCAATCTGGAAGAATGTGGTACAACCGTCTTAGTGAATATTTGATAAAAGCTGGATATGAAAACAATCTCATTTGCCTATGTGTCTTTATAAATAAATCCAATAAGGGATTTGCTATTTTAGCAGTTTATGTTGATGACATAAATTTAATTGGGACTCCTGAAGAGCTCAACGAAACTGCAGAATGTCTGAAGAAGGAATTTGAAATGAAAGACCTTGGGAAAACTAAATATTGTCTCGGCCTGCAGATCGAACAAAATTCTAGTGGAATATTGATCCACCAATCAAAATATATAGAAAAGGTATTGCAACGCTTTAACATGGATAAAGCGCATCCCCTAAGTACACCCATGGTCGTTCGATCCTTGGACGTTAAGAAAGACCCATACCGTCCTAAAGATAAAGACGAGGCAACTCTTGGTCCAGAAGTACCATATTTAAGTGCTATTGGTGCACTGCTATACTTGGCTCAATATACGAGACCAGACATCGCCTTCTCAGTCAATCTCTTAGCGAGATACAGTTCTGCTCCAACTCGTAGGCATTGGAATGGTATCAAGCATATTATGAGATACCTTCGTGGAACCACCGATTTGGGTTTATTTTATTCAAATGATAAATCTAATGATTCGCATCTAGTTGGCTATGCAGATGCAGGTTATCTTTCTGATCCTCATAAAGGTCGATCACAGACAGGCTATGTGTATCTTAATAACAATGCTGCTATCTCATGGAGATCTACAAAGCAAACATTGGTGGCTACCTCATCTAATCATGCAGAAATATTGGCGTTACATGAAGCTAGTAGAGAATGTGTTTGGTTAAGATCATTGATTCAACATATCCAAAGCACATGTGGATTGTCATCTACAACAAATATTCCTACAACCATATATGAAGACAATAGTGCATGCATTGCTCAAATCCAAGGAGGTTACATCAAGGGAGATAGGACTAAGCACATCTCACCGAAGTTCTTCTACACTCATGAACTCCAAAAGAATCACGAAATTGAAGTCAAACAGATCCGCTCCAGTAATAATCTTGCAGATCTCTTCACAAAAGCTCTGCCAAAATCAACCTTCCAGAAGATGGTGCGTGAAGTTGGCATGCGTCGACTTAATCATCAGACAGTCTGAAACTTTCCTAAATCAGGGGGAGTAACTAATAAATGTGACAATATTCAACCATGGACATCGATTACATATTGTACTCTTTTTCCTTCGTCTAGGTTTTGTCCCACTGGGTTTTCCTAGCAAGGTTTTAATGAGGCAGTATTGAACGCGTCCAACATGGCTAAGATCAAGTAATTGTACTCTTTTTCCTTCGCTTTGGTTTTTTCCCAATGGGTTTTTCCAAGCAAGGTTTTAATGAGGCAATTACCTTAGTATAATGGTTGATGGTCATCCAAGGGGGAGTGTTGTAAATATGGATGACTGACTTTGACTTTGACTTTGACTTTGACTTTGTCATCACTTATCCTAAAGGACTAGACTCAATCCTTTTCACTTTGTAAAGGATAGATAAAATCAAATCCCTGTAAAATCTTATTTGTTGCTATCTTTTAATGCCTATAAATACAGGCCATCATTGTATTCATTTGATCAATTTTTAAGAAGATAGAAAATACAGAGTTCTTCCTTCATCTCTCTCCCATATTTCTCCTTTGGTTAGTATATTTAATCTTATTCTTTTATTTACATTTATAACAAGAAGCTATTTATTCACAATTATAAAAAATGTAAATTTTAAGTATTTTTTATATAAATCTTCTACAAACACGTAAGTTTTTCAAACACATTTTCTAAGGGGCCTTAAAAACATCATCTCCACTTAACTTTCAAATTTGTCCCCATCCTGATTCTTGAACCGACTTCCAAGTTCTCCTATTCAGCTCTATTTTTTTCTTTGTTTTAATATGTAAGACCGTCTCAAATGTAATCTACATAATTTTGTTTTATGTTTTTAAAAATAATATATTTTATCTATATATATTTTTATAAAAAATAAACTATATATGTGAAACAATAAGTTCCAAGCAAACGTCGTGTATTTTTAAGGGTCGGCAACAGGCCGGTCCAGCCCGGCCTGTTGAAACAGGGCCTAGGCCCACGTGCTTGCTTGACCAGTGGGGCCAGGTCGAGTCAGCCCGCTGCCAAAAGAACAGGCCCAAGCCCTACCCACGGGCCCAGGCCTGACGGACCGGACCTGGGCTTCAGGTCTACGGGACTAAATTTTAAACATCTTAATTCTTATTTTTAATTTTAAATTGTTCATTTGTATATATATGTTAAAATAATACAAAATTGAAGTATAATGTTAAGAAAAAATATTTACATTTATTGAATTTTTAAAAATAAAAATATTAAATGAACTAATTACTTAAAAACTAAATAACTACATGTATCCAACTAGATCAGCACTTACATAAATGTCAACGATTTGTATAATTTAATCACAATTCAAATAAAAATTACATGTTACACATTTATTGTATTGCCCCCCATCTATCGGCCAGCCCGAACAGGCCTAGTTTGGGCGTGCCTACAGGCCAAGCCCGGGCCCTAGAATCAGGACCGAGCCCAGCCCCCCCTAAAAACAAGCAGACTTTTGGCCTTTCGGGCCCGGGCCGGGCTTTCGGGCCTCGGAGAACTTTACATTGCACAATGATCTAAATTATTGATTAATATTTTGAACGGTTTTGATTTGTTGATACAAATGTCACGGTGATCAGAACTAGTCAACTAGAGCATTTGACACACACGCATATGACATGGTTATTACGTACAATTTTTTTTCTGGTCTCAATCAAGTATACAAGCCATCACATTTATCGAGTTTTGGTTAAGTTTGTAAGCACCTTTCACCTCTGAGAAAGAGATCAAATGATAAAATCCTACAAAGTGTCATTTTTTTTAAAAAAAAATTGTGTGGAACTCCAAAATATACATATAGTTACCTTAGTAAAAGTGACGGCTACCCTTGAACCAGGGCCGGTCCTGAGAATTGTTTTTTCTGACGGGACCCTCAGCGAACTTTTAAAATGGGGCCCCATATACATTAAAAAAATATTCTCAACTATTTTTTTTATTTTAAATTACAAATATTATAAAATTACAAATACAACATTATATAGGCCATGTCTGTAATAGTTTAAATTTACATATTATATATTATAACTTATAGATTATAGATTATAAATTTTTTGATAAGCAGTTAACATGTTTGTTGTAGCTGTTGAAAAGCAAAGAATAAGCAGTTATGAATGTTTGTTAGAATAAACTGTAAAATAGCTTTTGCTGTGTAATTGTCAATATGTGTATAAGTTAAATTTAATTTCTCTTTAATAAAAGAATATGGTTTTACTTATAAAATGATGATGACTCACTCATCGTCCATTAGCATTAAATAAAATATAATTTTTTTAAATGAAATATTGGATTCCACATTAATTAAAAAAGCAGAACTTGAGAGACAAAAACATAGAACTTGATTTTTATTAATAAAAAAACACAACTAGAATATTCTAGCTGTAATCTAAATTTTATTTGATTAAAAAAAATTACAATCCAAGGTTTTAATTTTACATGAGTTAAATTTCAAAAAAATATATATCTTATGAGTTATTTCAAATTTTTAGTAGATGAAAGGAATATCTAGAGAAGATGAAAAGATTTGTCATTGTTATATAAAGTGAAAGGTATTAAATGTTCAATAGATTTTTTTAAACTTTAATCTATAATTTATAATATGAAAACATCCCTAATCCAACTTAGAGATTATGATTTTTTAAAGTTTTTTTTAGCTTAAATAAGTTTAAACAAACATACAACGACTGTTTATTTTAAGCTAAAAGCTATAATATGCAACTTATAAGTTTTAACAAACATGTACATAATCATTAAAATTAAAATCTCTTAAATAAAAATTTATTGCAACAACTACATTAGAAAACACTTATAATAATCCATACAAGATTATATTCGTATTAAAATCAATAAAAAGAAGATACAATAGTAAAAAAAATCAAATAAATATCATTTGAAAATTATTCTTCTCTCATTTTTAGCAAAAAAGGTACTAATTAAACTTATATAATCAAGTTTTTCTACTTTGTTTTTTTCAATGGATAATAGAGCTGGTCCATTCAATCTTTATTGTGACACGGTAGATAGGAATTGATAGGTTGGGTTTTCAGTTTTGGATACTTGGGGGTATTTCGTTGGGCCTGGGCAGTGGGCCTTTGGGGTGTGATGGTATGCAATGATCCATCCGTCCAGGTGTGTAATGGTATGCAATGATCCATCTGTCCACCACCTATGCAATCAATTAAATATTTTTTTAATTGGCTGATTGGGTTAAAAAAATTGGATAATATTACACCCAGCCCCATTTTTAGCCTCAATCCAATCTACATGTGTTTTAAATTTTTTAAAAATAGTATACATCATCTAATAAGGTACATGCTTTTATAAAAAAATGAAGCATATCCTCCAATGAATTACATGCATGAATCTATAGAAAATATAAATTTTTTTTTGAAGTATATGTCTTGTTAACGTAAACATATCTATCAATGCATATATGCCTGGAATTAGGGGTGGAAATGGATCTGGGTGTAACAACGTCAAAAAAAATTTCATGGCTAATGGGCTTAAACCTCTATGGGTATGGATGGGCTTGGAGCCCTCCTTGGGTGGGGGCCCTAGGCAGAGTGGCCTTGGTGGCCTCCACCTGGGGCCGGGCCTGCCTTGAACGACGGGTAAAACTATTCCCACCTCCCACTTAATTTACCCATAACCCAATATTATCAAAAAAATAATGAGGAGCACCATTCTTCAAAAAACAATTATGATGAAAAATGAACTGTGTGTAATAGTGCTGAGGGTCTTCAAAGTATATAAATAGTTATCTTAGTAAACGTGACAGCTCCCCTTAAACGACGGGCAAAGCCATTCTCACCTCCCTACTTATTTACCCACAACCTAATATTACAAAAAAATGATTTTTTTATTACCTACAACCTAATATTTCCACCTTCTATGTCCATTAATCCCACTACTTAGTTTGACTTTGACCTAGTCAAAGTCTTCTTTACTGAGACGACAGAAGGTCGTTGATCTATACAAGTAAGTGTCGACCTGAGCATGTCGAATGGGTAGCATGGAATTTGACATAATCTTGTCGAATGGGAAAAAAGAAATTCGACAGAAACCTGTCAAACAGTTCAGAATATCAGCTATCTTATGAAAATCAATCACTTGTACAATCATTAAAAGTCTTTACAAAGAACAAAAATATTATTTAAGTCTTTCCGGAAATGATTCACCTGTATAATCATTTAAGTATAAGGAACAAAACTGTCAAACAAACAGTCATTTAAGCCAAGTAAACAATAAACATTCCATATACAAAAAAACCATTTCATATACATACTGAAATGTTAAACAACTCCATAGACATGAATAACATGTTCAAAAAATAAAATAATGCTTCTTATATAAATGAAACATTTACTGTTTATTTAGCTTAAATAACTATTTGTTTGTCATTTTTGTTCTTTGTACTTAAATGACTATACATGTGAATGATTTTTAGAATAACTTAAATAATTTAAATAATATTTTTATTCTTTGTAAGAACTTAAATGAATATATAAGTGATTGATTAAAATCAAAAGATAATTGCTATTATGCTCTTGTTGACGCTACGGATGAATGAACCTTTTACCGTCCAATCAAACAGAATAGCGAGATTAATAGACTGATTTTTTTATATATTCGATTGTGGGTAAAATAAATAAGGTGGTGGGAATAGCTTTGCCCTTGAAACGAACCCACTCAAATCCAAGTATCCAACAGAGTAAAAAACGGGACCGGATCCGGTCAATGCTCGACCTCGGTCAGTTCGGTCAGTACTGAACTGCATCACTTATAAATCGAACTGCACAACCAATTGTTCGATATATTTTTTACTCTCTTATTAGATTCAATCAACTATTGGAGAAAATATGAATTCCTAAGTATCATCAGTATCCAATAAAAGAATGAAAATATACCCAACATTTAATTGTGCAGTTCGATTAATAAATGATGCAGTTCGATTTGAACGTGGTGCAATTCGGTATTGACCGAACTCGGCACTAACTGGATCCGGTCTCGTCAAAAACCGCTAAAACTCCTCAACCCACAGATCGAATCTGAGCCGTCCATCACTACCATCCGACCGTCTCATAAAACCCCCCACCACCCACAATTAATGCCTCCCGACGCAAATAAATAATAATAATATAATAAATATATCAAGGTTTGTTTTGAGGGGTCCCGTCAGAGTCAAAGAATATCTGCCCTTCTTTTTTCAGTTTGTTTGTTTAATATACATCCCTGTTAAAATTTTATTTTGCATAAATGCCCTTCTTATATCCACCCTGACAAAGATACCCTTTAAAAACAGTGAAACCTTTAAAAATAGTGCAATGGTACTTTTTCGTTAATCACTGTTAGTAATCCAAGCAAAATCATGGTTGAATTATTAACTATACCCCATAAAATTACCTGTTTACCCTTCACCTATCTGGTTTTTTTTTCTTATTTCTCTGAACCGAAATCATTTACTTTTTTTTAAGTAAATCAAAATTTTTTCAACTCGAAATATCGCCAAATCATATATGTTTTTAGCGATAAAATTATCCTCAAATGCTGGATGTGAGGACGGGCTATCCAAGGACCTCCTCTTGTTCTTTGTCGAATACCATCAACATTCAGTAGTCGCAGGCATTAGTGATGGTAACAAAGGAGGAGGGGACTGTGATGGCACGCAATTGACGCTCACGATGGTGCCCAGACATGCTATGGCTTGGATAAATTGGACGGTGATTGTTGTATCAAGGCAAGGGGCCATCAGATCTTAGGGGGCAACTCTAAAGTCCATTTTTTCTTGTAGAGTTTTATTTTTGTTATTCACATTGTTCATGTGAAGATTTAATTATTAGTATCGTTAAATTTAAGTTTTTGTTAATTTATTTAATGATTGAGAATACAAATTATATTAATTGCTTTTTCAATTTTTTTTATTTGTTTATGAATGTGGTCCTTCTTGTGAGGTTCTTATATTAGAGAAGGGAGATATTCTACACTTTTCAAGATTGAATATATAAAGTGAGGGTGGCGAAAATGAACAAAAATGTGATGTGTATATAGAAGATCTAGGAAGACAAAAAAAAAAAGAGTTTGGCCATAAAAAGATAGAAGAAAGAGAGAAGGTGAAGGAAGAAAGGGATTTTGAAGGTTTTTAAGGGGTATTTTTAACTTTTACATCAAGTTAATGATGCTTAACTTTTTTTTTCTTACTATATCTCACAAATGCTAACCACAGGGTATTGTTGTACTATTTTTAAAGTTATCAAGGGTATTTAAGTATTTTTGTCAAGACGGATGTAAGAAGGGTTATTTAGAAAAATCAGATTCTAACAGGGGTTTATATGAAAAAAATCCTTTCTGTTTTTCCCCACTTTCACACACTTCCACGCACACAGAGAGAGGGGGAGAGAGAGTGTTTTTGTTGATCTCCGATCGTTGGTCGTAAAAAAGGTTCGATTTTGATCGATCGGATTGATGTTTAGATGGGTCATGGAGAATCAGAGAACGACAAGGGAAGCGGTCAAGGCGGAGAAGCGTCCGTTTTCTGCTCGATCTGTCTCGACGCGGTGGTGAGCGGCAATGGCGAACGATCCACGGCGAAGCTGCTTTGCGGCCATGATTTTCACCTAGGTCGGTATCACAAAACAAAACAAAAAAACATTTTTTTTGTGTGTTTGTTTGATATCTTGAAATTTTAAAAAGTTTGATCTTTTAATGTTTCTGGGGGATATAAACGATTTATGTTTACGGGCGATTCTTTTTTTTTTCTTTCACATAGTGGAATTGATGTATGTACAATGCTTGATCAATTTGAAAGATGAGGTTTTAAATGGATCATGAATGATTCAAAAGATCCTTGGGTGGTTCAAGTTTTGAATTTTTAGTGTTTTCTATCTATCTTTCTTGGTTCGGTAATATCATTGTATTGAAATAGCTTCAGGGCATTAGATTTTGTGCTAATGATTGACTATTAGAGTTTTCACAATGCATAATATTGATTGGAAGTTGTTGAGATTGCTGGCAAATATTTTGGGCTTCACAGTGTGAGTTATTGAGAATGATGGCACATGGATTGGAGGATTTGATTATTTTTTTAATGGATCCTGGGATTGACGAATGATGATTAGTGACTGACAGAGGGGGATGTTTGGTTTATTTTTCTAATTCAGAGGTCATATGGATGCTCCAGGAGGTTCTCATGTGGAAATAGCACTTCCATTTCTAGCATATTGAACATGCTTCATTGCATGTTATAAATGATTTAGTCCTAAATTGTAAATAAAAGCACACAATGCTCTTGTGAATAGGTCAGAACATGAGGCCAATCTAATAATTTAAAGAATGAAATCATTTTTTTTTTTGAGAGAGAAGATTGGACCATCTAATTAATTAGAAGTGCCCCCGAACAAAAAAGGAGACGAGGGATCCAAACAAATAAAGGATTCAATCCTAATTCACATTATTGAATGATCTAAGGTTTGTATGCTATTTTGAAGTCGTTGGGGAATTTTGACCAGATTCAGTATGGGACAGGGTTGGGGGGAGGGGGGTGGGTTTCAATAGGTATGGTTGGGGTGGTTCCTTGGTTTGATTCTCCTCTCCTATTTTGTGCTGTTTCAGTGTGTTTCTTTTGTTGGCAGACAGACACCCATTCTTTCACCTGCCTCTGTACTGGAGTTTATCCCAAAATCAAAAGTAATTCTTGGCGGTAAACTCCCAGCCATTCTCCCCAAAAAAAAAATGCTGATATATCTTGGATTCATAACTGGGAAATGCCTTTCTCATCTATTTATGTGAATAAACTGATAAACCATCTTATATCTCTGGAGGAAAGCATGTAAATTGCATGTGAAAATCATGAAGGTGACACCTTTCGACAAGTTTCAGGTATTCTTCCTCAACGTGCAATGGAAGTGACCTTTGTTCATATGTCTTTTAGTCTTTGGGTCAAGCCATTGGCACTGCTCTATTGATGTGTAATTGTGTATGGAGGTCAGTGTCCTAAGTGATGGGCCTTTTTAATCCGAGATCAAACCTTATGTACCCATATTTAACATGCAATAGAAAATTAGAAATGACTTTTGTAGGCCATGTGGGCCATCTTAATCTGCACCAAGCTCTAAGAAATCCTCCTCAGTGTGCAATGGAGGTTATTGCCTAGGCTATGACATTCTTGATCACCATCAATCCAGACATACTGTCACATCAGACCATAGGTTCATTTTTTTAAATCCTTCATTCTAGTCACTTCTAATAATTCACAGACGCGGGACTAAAAAGAAATCCAACATTTGTTATATTATACATTCAGATGAGTGGGTAGAAGTAGAATAGGAGCTGTTACAGTATGCTTGATCATGGTCATGCATTGCTATGTAAAATGTGTGTTTTTTCATCTTGGGGGAGTTGGTATTATAATATAATTGATATAATCCATTCAATCGATTATTTGTATTGATAAATGCCTTTTTTTTTTTTTTTTGTAAAAATCATATTTCAATTTTATATCCTTAATGCTTTGCATGCTCCTTCAACAGTTTTTGGAGAATAGATTTATCTCCTTCAACATTTGTTAATTCATTAATGGTTAAGTAGTGTTGTTCTCATTCAGTGATATGAAATTGTTAAAAGTTTATATAAAACACATTCTCTGATAAACAAATACATTTTTTTTCCTGATAAAAAATCAGAATTTTTTTTAAAGTATGAAACACCTGCTACCTTTCAATTTACACTATAATGCATTAATGTTGTAAATATCCGTATCCCTTTAAACAAAGCATACATCCTCTACTTGATTTAGGTATTTTGTACTGTGAGCAATAATTTCGTTGAGGATGTCATTGTTTGATGGCTGCCACCTTGTGGTTATTATTATTTTTTGTTTTATTTAATGTGACTAGTTATTAGTTTTTAAAGACAGATGCAATTCCACTCTTTGGGAACAATGTTGCAATAATTTTGTTCTTTTTTTTTTAGTTTTTTTTTTATTGGTATCCTTTGATTTTTTTTAAAGTTGCTATCCTTTGATATTTTTTTTTTTCAATTTCTTTTTTGTAACATTTCAGATTGTATTGGTTCGGCATTCAATGCCAAGGGGTTAATGCAATGTCCCAATTGCCGAAAAATTGAGAAAGGAAATTGGCTATATGCAAATGGTTACCATTGCTCTCCAGAGGCTAACATGGATGATATTGATTGGACGCATGATGAGGAACTCATTGATTTCTTCGAGCAAGTAAATTCATTACTAGAGCTTACTTGTCCAATTAGTTATGTTTCACTGTTTTGAAATCATACTTTTTTGGTCAGAGAATGACTATGGTGATTTCAATCTTATATTTGAAACGTTGCCTGTTTATAACTGTTCAATTTGTGTTATCATTCTTATTATGATTCATTACTGCAAGTGTGTCAAATGTCAATGCATGTGTTATTATGATATTGAATCAACGTAAGTAGCAGAATGCTATATGGGCTTGAATTGCATTATATTATCTAGCAGAATGCTATAAAAATGGAATTGCACGTCTGTGAGGGATCATGGATGTGTCGAATGCTGTTGATTATCAAAACACAGTTTTGATAGGCATTTCAACTGGAAATTCAATCTCTAGCACCCTTTGTACTGCACAAGCTCAGAAACTTTATGTTCAATGGCTCGATGAAGTGTTGGAGGACCAGACTTTTCTTGGACAACATGATGATTTCAATGCTCTCCAATCCAATGGAGTAACTGTCAAATAATAGCTAGAGATATTGATGAATCCATCGTCGATGATTATTCTAAGTTTGTGGGGAAGTATGTCTAAGTTGACAAAAAAGATAATGCGGAGAAATTTGCAATTGTGTGTCTCACCATGAGAGTTTAGTGCATGAATATCTGAATGTGCTGGAGTGGCAGTGCAGCTTGGTGCAAGATTATGGTTTGCTGCAGAATAAAGTTTTAAGTTTGGCAAAATAGCGAAAATGAGATGGTATCCTTTACAGAGGATGCTGGTGATTCAGATGCTGAAACTACAGAGTATCACTGCCACCAAGAACAACATCATTCGGATTGACCTTGGTTGCCCTACCATGGATCCCAATTGGTATCAACAGTATAATTGCTATGGCCACAAGGGTGATGACAATATCACGTTCTTTTGCAAGTATGCTAGTCACAGGAGGAGGCTAATTTTTAAACAAAACTAAAGTCTGGAGGATTGGATTAAGAGGTGTATGCTTATTATAAACACTTAAAACAGTTATTCAAGGATAACGAATGGTTCCCTCACTGGTCAGATGTTAATCCTGAGGAGCTGTGGCTTGGGCTGGAGCCATTTTTTTTTATGAGAGGAGGTTTAAGGGGGGTGTCTCTAATATGGAAGTTGAGAATAGCATGGGCCTGGATGGATTTTTGGAATTGGATGATTTTTTTCAAATGGCTTGAGTTTTTTAAAGAAGAAATAAGTTTGAAGTGCGTGATGGTGAGGATGTTAAGATAGGTAGATTGGATACTGGAAAATCCACCATTAAGATTGTTTTCTAGGATTTTCTCGGTGGATTTGTGCAAATCCGATGGGATTTGTCATTCTTTCCAGGAGATATATGGGCAGGTTGATTGGTGTCCAAGACTTGGAAGAGACTTGACTGAGCAGGAAATGAAGGTGGGATGCATGTTGGGTAAGTAAGTTACAGGAAGTTCAGAAAGTTTATATGTTTGCTGTCCATGATATAGGTCTGATTCTGGCACCCGGAATCAAAATTCACAGCCATCATCTAACACCTGATAATGCTTCTCATTAGCCAATACTTAGTAACCTGTAAATTGTTGTTGTCTTATAGAATTGCAAATATGTTGGCTTGTCTGTGCCCTGTGGTGGGACTCGGGAGTTAAGAGGCTTAGTTCTGTCGTAACTTTCTTTTTAGGTAGGATGGGGCAATCCGAAATAAGAGTCAGACATATTTGTATATAACATAAGAGTATAAGACTGCATCTTTTAGTAATGATTTGAAGCTTTCTATAGACATTCCACACAAATAACGTGTCCAATGAAGGGAGATCAGGTTGTGGTATGTGTTTATCTTCGAATAACTGAATATAAGGCTTTTATACTTAATTTGTTTTTGGATACTGATATTAGTACAATCATTAATGAAGGAAAATTCAACACTATATTAAGGCATCCTTGAGCCTCCTACACTTCATGCAAGTACCTCTTACCATGATACTTCTTGTGTCAACACCATTCCCTCCATTATGGCCACCACCTATGGATCCACCTCATATTGATCTGATGGATGAAGTGTTGGAGGACCAGACTTTATTGGACAACATGATGATTTTCAGTGCTCTCCAATTCAATTGAGTAACTGATAAATAGCTATAGAAATTGATGAATTCATTTTCGATGATTTTGCCAAAGTCGTGGGGAACCATGTCTAAATTGAGAAAGAAAATAATGCGGAGAAACTTGTGTCTCCAACAAAATAAGTTTGAATATCACTTTAACTTTCCTGATACGGTTTCTTCCCCATGAGTTAAAGTGCACGTGTGCATGGATATCTGAATATGCTGGAGTATCTTTGCAGGTGGTGGAGGAACGGTTGATGTGGATGGTTGGCTGAACAATAAAATTTTAAGTTTGGCAAAATTATGATAGTGAGGTAGTATACTTTGCCTAGGATTTTGGTGTTTCAGATGCTGAAACTATACAGTATCACCACCATCATGAACAACATGACTCAGATTGGTATAGACAGATTAGGTTGGCCTCCCATGGATCCCAATTTATATTAACAGTATAATCAGTGAGGCCACAAGAATGATGACAATATCAAGTTTTTTTACAAGTATGCTAGTCACAGATGAAGGCTTAATTCAATTAACAAAATAAAAGTTGGGAGGATTGGATTAAAAAACAGGGAGGTTGAAGGGCAGGTGTATTATAAACAATATAAAAGATATTTAATGAGAATTTCATGTTTCCATCACTGGTCTGATGTTAATCCCTTATGAGCTATGGGTTGGGCTGGAGCCAATTTTTGATGAGAGGTGATTTAAGGGGAATGTCCGTGGAATTTGAGAATTGCTTGGACCTGGATGGTTTTTTGGAATTGGATGATGCAAATGGTTGAGGCTTTTAAAGAAGAAATAATTTTGAAGTGGTCATGGTAAGGTCAAGTTTTGTTGGATGGTTAGATTGAATACTGGAAATTCACCATCATGATTGTTTTCTATGTTTTTTCTGGGTGGATATGTTCAAATCCATTTTGATGTATCATGCTTTCCAGAGGGAAAATGTTAGGGACAGTCCTATGAACAGTCCCCACATGTTTTAATTCTTTAAAAATAGTAAACATTGTCTAATGAGGTATATGCTTTGATGAAAAGTGTATATCGTTCCATTTCGAATTGAATGAACTCATTTTTAGCAAATGTAAATTTTTTTTGTTGAGGTATATACCTCACCTAAAGAGGAATATACCTCGCTAGATGGTTAACAAGGTATATGGGACTGTATTTGGGGTTGTACAACGGACTGCGTGTAACAGCGCTCTTCGAGGAGATAATATGGGCGGGTGGATTGGTGTCTAAGACTTGGAAGAGACTAGATTGAGGAGGAAATTGTGGAGATGGGGTGTGTACTGCGTAAGTTATAGGAAGTTCAACAATCATTTGCTGTCCAAGATATAGGTCGGATTTTGGCATCTGAAAACACACTTCACAGCCATGTAAAACCTGATCTGCTTCTCATTAGCCAATATTCGGTATGCGGAGGAGAAATGTTCTTCAAAAGAAAAAAGAACGAAGAAAAGGCGCTGTTGCAATATTAACTTGTAACTTGGTGGTTTTTTCTTATAGAATAGCAAATATGTTGGATTGCGTGTGGTGGGACTTGGGAGTTACCGGCTTAGTTGTGTTTACGACTTTCTTTTATGGAAGAGGTGGGGTAATTTGAAATAAGAATCTGACATTCTTAATGTACACAATTTGTTTTCCATTTAAGTTGTAAATTTGCGTTTATTAAAAAAAAAAGTTGTAAATTTGCTTTCGAATTTTTTTTTTGTACTGGGTTTTCATCTCTGCTCATACTTGAATTGAATCACATTGTCAATCTTGGCATCTAGTATTTCTTCTTAGGCCAGTTATTTATAAGTTATATTCAGTATTTGAAAATGTTTTGCAAAGTGAGTAGATTTTGTTCTCTTAGACATGCTGCTTTAATTTTCAGGTACATAGAGTTCACTGGTGTCCATATAGTAGATATGAACGGATTTCTTCACCAATTGAGTAAGTATATACATTAATTATAATATTATATTATGCACAAGTTACTGAATTGATCACTAAATGCTTAACATCAGCAAACTACCACCACCAACAAAAGAAAACATATTTTGGAGTAATGTAATTTGGTGAAAGAATTTACAAAAATAGATGGACTGTGATAAACATTCACTTGGGCTGGACCCTAGCATGTGAACGAAGAAAACCATGCAGTCAGGGTTTAGTATAAATGTCTTTAAAATGATTACACTTTTTTTTTTTTTGAAAGGAGAGTTATGTGCTATCTTAGTAAATGAAAGCCCCCCAAACATAACAAGTCAAGAGATCTCTGTACAAAATAAAGATAGCCAACAAATTTTTGGGAGAACAATGGGCACGACAGTTGGATCCCCTTGCTCCTTCAATGATCTCAATGGCGTGATCAATGCAACCTCTTTAAATTCCAATGGTTACTCCCACAAATAGTATGTTAGATCATTTGGCTCACTTGCAATGTTTGTGTCTTCTAACAAAAGTGATTTCATTTGGATAACACGTGGGGAGATATTTCCTCACTCATTAGGGTGTATTTGTGCCAAAAGTAAAGTGAGGGAAAGTTGTGGAATATGAAAATTCTCTTTTTGACCATCCAAAATCTAGTGTCTGTGCCAAACAATGGAAAAAAAAAATTCCATCATTTTTCCTCTCCTATTTTGTCATATTAGGAAAAGTGGGAATTTTTTCCTTCCCCATAAGTGAGAATTTAAAAGAAAGTGATGTTTTTCCACCACATGCACAAACACCATGAAAATTGATCAAATGGAAATATTTTACTTCCCTCACTTTCCATTTGATCCAAATTCCCTCACTTTCTTTTATATTCCCTTCAAATTTGTGCACAAACACACACTTAGAGATTGAGTTGCTATTATTTTGGGAGTTGATATTCCCCATTTGGGAAATCTTTGGTTTGGGAGGTGATTACTCAGAGACAAGATTTCTTGGGGCTTCCCATTATCTTCCTTTCTTTCTCATTCTTCTTCTATAATTTTGAAAGAAGATTCCGCGTCTCCTTTATTCAGGGGTTTGCAATTTTCCACCACTTGAATTCATGACTTTTCGTAGGTAATTGTTGAGACTTGAATTCATGATTTCATGACTTTTTGTAGGGGTTTTATCTTGTCAACCACCGTGCTACAGGTCCAAGCCCCATAATGAACAAAATTTAACTCTTCTAATTTTGAATAACCCAATCAAAATGAAACTTCGAATCGAAACTACTCAAACCATGTGTCACCCATAAGGTGGAAGTAGACTCCATATCAAGGATTCACTTGACCCATGATATAAGCAGAGCAGAAATCACCACCCATGTATTCTCTACGTAGATCCTTTGTGTTGAAATAGGTTTGTTGCAAGTCAACCTTATAACCGCTTGGTGAACAAGCCGTTGAAATTAGGTTACATTACTTCAGTCACTTTTTTTTGCATCTCTTGTGGAACCATTTCCACATGCTTTTAAGATCTCTAAAAGAGCAATTTGGCTCAAGACCACACCAACCTTTCCCCAATCAAAGGGCAGCAAAAAAAATAGATGATACCCTATGTCCTCTCTTTCACAAATTTCACATGTTCCATTCTCTTCTTGTGCCCATTTCATCCTTTTAGCTTTGGTGTGGACCTTGTCAAGGGTGAGTATCCGCATGAAGCTTTGGATCTTCAACAGGGCAAGTGCGCCCCAAATAAGGCATTCGTGGTGGTGGGAATATCGTGGAGGATATTTATTAACAAATAGTTGACAATAGAAGAATAACATTGAGACTGCCTGTTTTTCACCCACTTGGCAGACATTGTTAGATTGTTGAAGAAGAATCAGCTTTTTGAGCCTATCATCTTCTGCCAATAAGCATACAATTTTGTATCGATTGTTCTTATGTAATATCCAATATCATGCTCTCCTTTTGCTGCAAGTCCTGCCTGTCTCTTTTTGAGTGAAGAGGTAGAAATTAATAAACCATTTATGGTGGAAATTAGTTTGGTAAATTAGATGTGTGGAACTAGAAATGATAAGATGGTGTTAGAGGTGAAGTTTAGTTCTAATCCGATAGGCTATTTAGTGAAAAAAAACAATGTCCAAGGCTCCAAGCATGAATCACTGATTGCACCTGTAAGAGAGCAATTAGATTAGGGTTGTCGATATTGTATGAAAAGCTGGAGACATGAAAAGGCATGGATGATGGTGTTAGCAAGGATTTGAAATAAAATAAACTCAGTACAAGTGACAATCTCTCAGTTTTTTGACAGTTGAATATATTTGAACAAGTTTTTTAATGGTTCTGTGTGCATGCCCAATACTTCAATTCCACTATGTAATACTGATCATCTGCTGTGACTGGTTTTGCATACCACTGTTTGATCTTCCAACTTATTTTTGATGTTTCATTTGGTTGCAGGGAAGCTGAATTTCCTACATTTGGTTGTGAGTACATCATTCTTTAACTCAACTTCTTTCATCTTTCTTCCTTTTTTTTTTAATAATTGGGATAAGGCCTTTTAAATCTTTTGGAAGATATTTGTGCAGATCATGATCTGTCAGGGCATCAAATCACATTTTCTGAACATGCAGCCACTTCATCAGCGGCTCAAGCATGCCCTCACGTGGCTTTCTTCCAACCGTTGCATCCTTCATCTTCAAATTCTGCGGTTTCCAATGAAGCTGCCATTGACGGGTGTACGTTTCAAGGCCCTTGGAATGGCACTGCATCGAGTGACACCCCAACCTCCCATTCATTCGCGTCTGCTGATGTTCATTATTCTGGTTGGGAACATAATTCTGCTCCATACACCCCACCTACTAGCCATGTTAATGGTGAAGATCAGTTCTTAATGCCTTTCTCGTCTACAATGGCAGGATCTTTTGAGCATCCATTTATTCGTGGGCCTGGGTAAGTGTTAGTCCACCATGTGCCTTGATACTTTTCAGTTTTTACTTGGTTATTTATATAACCCCGCTATCTTATATTGTCCTCATATGAATTGATTTTTATCCAATCCTTTGCATCCTATCATTGATGTTTATCAGTGCTTTGAGATAAATCAATAGGGGTATTGGTTCGATCTCATTAAATAAAATATAATTTGCACATACATATATATCCTTGACAAGACCCTCATCTAGACATTCAATGAGAAATAATGAAAAGTAATGTCATCGTTTGCTACTTGTTTATTCTAAACCGAAATATATATGAGGAGGCCAACCATACATTTATCTGTAACACGCTGCTACTATTCCTCCTATCAGCCATTGATATCTGAAGCCAACAATTTTAGAAATGAAACTAAGGGCTGGTAACTTTGGTTTTGAAGAAGAATTTTTTCTTTCCAGCAATCCAGAACTGGTAGATTCTATAGAAAGAGAAATTTGACGTGGAATGTCCATGAATGAACATAGGAATGAAGGATTTTATATGCAATTTTTCAGGTTGTTCCAACAAAATAAGAATGAGAATGAATGTTAAACTGACCCTAAATGTGTAAATTTCCACCATATTTACAATGATCATGACCGGTGGGAAGTGCCTGTCATGATTTGTTTATCACTGGTGCTTGATGCGTGGTATAGTTCACTTGTTTGTATTGGCAACTCATTGGATAATCACAAATATGGAAATGGTAAATGTTAATGCTATGTTCTTTTTAAAGCATATACTTGGCTAATGAAGTATATTCTTTTATAGAAAATGAAGTACATGCTCGTATGAATTGAATGCATGTATTTTATGTTTTTATTTTGTTTTCCTTTTGTTGGGGGTGTTTTGTTTATGTGCATTAACTTCATTTTAATAGATTGGGGTAGAATGCCAACCATTTCTCAATAAAATAAAATAAACAAAGATATGTTTTACATTTATTTGTAATGGATACTGGAGTATAAACTTTGTTAGTGACCTGACGTCTCCAAAAATGACTGCAAAAGGAACCAATTGTATCAACTCCCACATAGAAATATGACTTGGTTCATTGATCTATTATATCAAGCCTAACTTGTTCTATCTTATTGTGATTTTTTCAGTTCAGGTTCTCACGCAGGTAGCTCACTCTCAACAATTCCACCCTCCCGGGAAGTGCCCACATCATACCGACACATCCATCGCCAGATTTCCGACTGAGGCCTGACACCATGTGGGGCAGCATGGCTTCATCCGAACACAGCCCCCTCTACTTCTGCCTCCCACCCTGTCCTCCTCTTCCACTGAACCTAGGAGCTGAAAATCCAAACCATTTCTATGCATGGGAGAGGGACCACCTCACTCCCTATCCTATGGCCCCTCCTGACAGACACCCGAACCGGTGGACCTCCCCGTTCGATCAAAGTGCAGGTGAGTTCAACAGACTAAATTCACGGCGACATATGTTTTACGATAGCAGCAGTTCACATCGGTCTGCCCACCCCCCTCGGTTGCATCGGTTCATCTGATGCGACCGTGTTTCGCCTTTGATACCTTGAAACATAAATTTTTTTTTGCTCAATTTATTCCGCGCGTCTTTTGATTTTTTTTTAATTATTTTTCAGGGCTTAAACGATCTATCTATGAATTTCTTGCTGGATGTTGAATATAAACTATGTTTTTTTTTTTTAAATATCATCTATTTATGGAGAGAGAGAGTCTTTATCTGATGACATGCATCCCTGATTACTATTGTTCCACATAACCATCTTTGGATAATGTATCATTATCCGGCATGGATTCATATTCTGGGATAGTTATGGAGTAATTTATGGTATTTATTTTTGTTGAGTAACCTTTACTTTTGTTTTTAGTGATAAATTAGGGGTGATGTGAATAGACTATTCTATTTTTATATCACCAGAATTTCTATCATGATTTACGTAAATTATCACGTCAGGTTTTATTGAGATCTTATTATTACGCGTAAAATTAGGATAATGTTAGGTGCAGCTTTAAATGCAATCTTTAGTGTTCACATATTTTAATTTTTAAAAAATAGTAAACCGCTTAATAGGAATATTAAACAAATTAGGCATATGTTTTAATAAAAAATATATATCATTCCATTTCTTGAATAGAGCTATTTTTGGTAAATTTAAAAATAATTAATGAGATATATGCTTTACTTAAGGAGGTATATACATTGTTGGATGATAATAAGATATATGAGATTGAATGATTAATAAGATATATGAGATTGAATTTGAGGCTGTAAAAATGATCGTGTGTAATGTCAATAAAATTAATACTAAAAAAGTTGGGGGGACCAATAGGGATCCAAAAAGCATTGATACACTTAGCCCTCGTTTGAAACGGGGATAAATTTTATTCTACGGTATAAATTTATTCAAGCATAAGTGAGTATAAATAAGGAGAAATTGATTTTGTGTTGAGTTGTGTTTTGAATTATTCTAATTGGTAAACGTAAGAATAAATGTTTTGTTGTTTGGGTAAAATATGAATAAAGTATGTATAAGGATTTATAAAAGATAAAAAAGTAATGATAGTTAATTTGACAGGTGATTTATAATAGCTGATGACAGTTGATTTGACAGTGGGTCCACATATTCTTTGGGTGGAATAACCTTGGATAACTTTAATTCCAGGGGTTGATTGGAATCCATATACCACTTTATCTTGGTTTATTCTGACATACTTTATCCGGGGTTATCCGAGGTAAACAAACGGGTGAAATTTTTTATCCGGGATTATCCAGGTTTATTCGGGGTCTTATACCCGATCCAAACATGTGCTTAGTTTATTTTGCACTTTAATCTGTAGCTCAAAAGTGACCCCCCAACTGTTTAATACACTCCACTATTTGAGTGTATATTGTAATAAATAGTATATACTCTACTAGCATAATGTATAAAAATTTAAAATTTTTATTTTTTCAAAGAAAAAAATGTTAATTTATCTAAATATATACTTTTTTTTATTTATAATAACATACATTTTAATGGGAGAGTTCACACAACAGAACATATCATTTTTCGGGACTCAATTGTGGGCTAGAGGCCAATACGCTTCACCGCGGAAGCGTTAAAAGCGTTTGAAGCCGTAGTGACGTTTATTGTGGCTTTTTCACCATGGAATCCACCCACTGCGAATCTAAACAGAGCTCAATCACTTTCACATATTTTACATCAATTTTAACCACTGTTAAACAAAGTCCACTCATAAAATCAAACACACCGCAACAGTTATTCAACATGAATAACAATACTATTCCCTCTTAACGAAGCTGGAGTACCAATTCGCGGATAACCTGCGTTCTCTCTTCAGATTCTCATCCTTGAAATCCACGTGGTATAATCCGAACCGTACGTCGTATCTGGTCATCTCATATACAATCTCATACGTCTAAAAATGATCACACAAAGTATCCTCTTGTATTTGAACCATCCCTGTATGTCATAAAAAAATGTTATATCTTTGCAATCCCTTTTGCTGTCATCATTTTTTTTTTGAAATATATGAAAAGGTTTTTTGCATGTATACCATTTAAAAATATGATATTTATTTTTATACCACTACAAATACTATATTTATAATTATACCATTAGAATTTTTCTTAATGTAAAAATGTGTTTTTTTTATCATTTTAACCAAAATGAACCTTAACTATAGTTAGTTTTTTAACTATGAAGTAAAAATGATAAAAATAAGCTTAACATATAATATTTTTTGTTATAATGTAAATAATTAAACATAATAACCTAATTAATTTTATGTTCTTTTTAAATCAATTGTGAATCATTCAACCTTATCCCTTCTTTCCTTATCTTCCGATCAAGATCTATTTTTTTTAAAAATTTGTATTTTATAATATATATTATTAATTATTCTCAAAATAATTTAATTTAATTTTTACTAATGTAAGTATTAATAATTATTATATCTTTGTTAATAAATAGTTTGTATGATTAATTTTTATGTTTTTGGATTTTAGATGAAATTTATCATTTTCATGTTAAAATTAATATTTTTTATTTTTATAAATATTGTATTTGGTAAGGTTAAATATGCAAAATAATAAATAAGAGTAATTTAGTCTTTTCTCTAAGACTTTAACGGTTTTAATGAAAATTTGGATGTAAGTTAATTATGATGGTAAATATACATAAGTTCTACATATTTCAATGGTATAAAAATAAATAGGTTATTTGGAGTGATATAAAATTAAATAACATGATTGTGAATGAAATTCAAGCAAAAAACCCTACATGAAAATTAGAAAATATAAAAACAAGTACACATCCAATTCATTCACATTTCACGCATATATATTTTAATAGTTAAATATCAAAAAAAAATTAAAAAACACAAGGATTACAATTAAAGGGGTTTGAAATGATTGTCCCGAACTTTTTTCTTATTTTACATTTTTCACTCGAAGAAAAATGATAGATGCAGCCTTGGAATTGGCCACAACTCCAGTCAACAAATATGTATAAAGTCTACATTATACAATTAATTCCATAAATACAACTTTCATTGTATTTTCAAAGCCTTTTGTCTCTATCAAACATAAATACAAGCCCACGTATATGTCCAATAGCCTCATTTAGTACTCTATGAACTACTGTCAGCTACTATTGTTCTCCCATTCAAGAAAAAGTCCATTGTTCACTACTGTTGTTGACAGCAGTGAACTCAAATACTTACTCTTTAAATGACAATCTGAATATAGTCTACAACCAGTGATGAACCCTGAGCTACAAGCCTTGAAGTATACAAAAAACACTCAAAAGAATGGTTCAAATCATCAACAGTGTAATGAACAACACTACCCTCATTTCTTTTAAATAGTTCAATCCTCATTGAAGGCACTAGTGCATATAGATGCTGGAAAACGGGACAACGGAAGGAGACAGAACCGGTGCGGGTGCTTCAAGGATCAACAATGTTGAATGCTTTTAGACAAACTTCTCCCTTTTTCGGTATGAACCGCGAGTACACCAGGGATTGATGAAGTGCTGCCTTTAAGATACAATGAAGCCCACTCTTGGTGTTAAAAACAAAGTGTGTACTCTCTATCTCAATCTCTTAGAACTCTCTGTATTTAGGGGCTGATGATGCTAACTCGTAATGGAAAAACAAAGAAGATGAGTTGTTGTTTGATTTAGATTTAAGTGTCTGAATTTATAGGCTATATAGTGCTTTTTCATTCAAATGAAACACCCTTTCATGAATGGAGAGTTATAGTAACCGTCCGATCGGTGGTCCACCGTTTTCATGCGATCGTGCGGTCCTGATTGAGATGCATCCCTTCTATGGCACCCCTTGATGATTATAACCACCAACTGTCAATCCAATGATGCACATTGCATTTGAACATTCCTTCATGATGCCCTAAAACGCCCAATACGCACATGCGCACTCGCGCGACATGCGTGGTGGTGCTTCGCACCACCCCGCATCAAAGGTTCACCATAAGGTGTCCACCAAAAAGACTTCACTAGAGTAGATTGAGCCCTCCTTATAAACACTCAAAATCTTTTACAAACAACTGATGTGGGACTAAAGAATAGGATCACTTTCATCTTCTAAATGGGGGACCACTAAAACCCAAGTGTTTTAATTCTTTTGAAAATACCCAACAATAGATCCTTATAAAATCCCCAAATCTTGAAATTCCCTTTGTCCTTTCCCCTCCAATATCTATGATATGGGACATTATCAAGTTCATATGTCCTCTACAACTTTTTCTTAGTATGTGAAATGAGAATATCACTTTCATGCCTTAACAATCAACAATTTTATTTGAAATCCATTCAGTTGAGGTCATGTTAGTACCCCTCAGGTTCATAGAGAAATATGTGTATGAGGGAGGGGGGTTTAGGGTTTTGATTTGGGATGTAACACTGTCATACAAAACTAGGCATGAATCTTCGAACTACAGTCTCCCTCTACACACTTGATTGTTAATCTAGATAACTCACTTCTAACATATTTTACTGAAAATTCATTCCTAATAGCATGCTGCCTCAATGCATCCCTAGAACATTCAATGTTGTGGAATGTGACCCCTACATTCATAGTGGGATCTTCTACATCATGATTATCAAATGAGCCATCATTTTCTGTTACAGATTGTGCTGTATCAAAGCTATACAATTCATGATAGCTTGACTCATTGTACACATTCCCATGGCCATCATCTGCTTCCCCAACATCTGTCTGCTTGTCATCCCCAAACATTTGTCTCCCTGTCATACCTAACATCGGTTTGCCTATCACACAATTCATTTACATCTTTTTCCTTCTTCCTCTGCCTCTCATCCCCTTCCCTAGCTTATATTTCATCTAAATATGTAAGGCATACTAGGGCTGCAACTCGGGCGGGTGGGTTCGGGTTGACCCCAACCCGAACCCATCTTGAATTTTAAACTACTCAACCCTAACCCGACCCAACCCTATTTTCTAACATAGTGTGTAAATTAAATAAATCAACCCGAACCAACCCGTAAAATTAGTTAGGTTTACCTAAAATTTGGATTGCCTAGATTAAAAGCTACAAAATGAACGGTCATGATTTTTTTAACTATTAATTTGTGGGTTCGGGTTGGGTCGGGTTGTGAGTGAGGTCAACCCGAACCCAACCTGATTTGTTAGTCAACCCAAATTGGCCAACCCGAACCCGAACCCGATTTAGCCAACCCAACCCATGTAAAAATCGGGTTCAACCCAACCCAAGTTGTAGCCCTAAGGCATACTGATCTATGTATGGGAACTTATATAACAAGATCACATGATCTTTCAGGACTAGATTACATGAACTTATCAATTTTCACAAGTATATCATCCATGTTATAGCAATCCTTGTCTACCTTGACCTTCTTCTGCCTACCTAACCTATATGTTTTTTTTCCCTGAGCTCTTATCTATCTTCCAAAACCTTCAATATCTAAACATTATATCAACATGGGTGTCATCTGCTAAATGCAATACAAAATAACATCTTTTCTTAAACACTCGCCATTGAATAATTAGACACACTCCATAGCATAACAACAACAACAATGCAACATAATATCCATACACATCAATGCAATACAATTTAAATACACATATGGTATAACTAAGCATACATAAACAAATATCATAACTCAAATTTTGATACCAAATTTAACAATTTAAAACTCCAATCCTATCCAAATATTATTCAAATTGGCAAATCCCAAAAACATTCACACATAACCCTAAACTCAATACCATGCCTTAAACACTCTCCACAGAATAATTAAACACACTCCACAACATAACAACAACAACAATGCAACATAACTTACAAACACAACAATGCAACACAATCTACATACACATCAATGCAACACAATTTACAGACATAGTATAATTAAGCATACATAAACAAATCTCATAGCTCAAATTCTGATACCAAATTTAACAACTTAAAACTTCATTCATATCCAAACATTAATCACATTGAAAAATTCCAAAAGAAAATCACCAATAACCCTAAATTCAATATCATACCTCAATCAAACAAATGAAGGCCAAATTTAGAGGATTTACTTACAATGTTTGTGTCTAGCATGATAGGATCATTCATGCTCGTCTTGGCAAGTGACTGACTGGACCACGAGAAACCAAATTCCCATCGGGAGTCCTCACTACGCTCCCCAACGAGTGTTTATGCTTTCACATTGCTGAAAATCGTGGGGATTTCAAGTTCTAAGAGAGGATCTTAGGTTTTGAAAGGGGGGATATTTATTTTTTAGGGTTAGGGTTTCCGTGGGGAGGCTGTGAGAGGGAATTTGTTTGGGGATTTATGATTAGGTTTAGTCAGGGGTAAAAAGAATATTTCATGAGGTATAGTTAGGTTGATAACCATGGTTAGTTCATCCTGGGTACCGGAGACAGACGAAAGGGCATAGAAGCAATACAAAAGAAGTTTTTAGGGGTATAAATGCAATTAGCTTTTTAAGGGGGTATAACACAAAAATATGTATTTAACAAAGGTGTACGTGCAAATCTCCCTAACTAAAAACACAATAAAACATAAAATCACTTATTCCACTCGTGATCTATTCCTTGAATAGTCATAAATCCCAGAATAATTTATGTCTCTATCCACATGTCACCTAAATGTTGCAAAAATATTAAATCTTTTCCACAAGAAAGCTTTTTAAAAATCATTGATAGAGCACGGTAGCTATGTTCAAACAAACTCCACTCCTATTTTTACATCAATCACTTTCCCCATATTTTACATCAAATTTTTTATTATAGAAAATATAGTCTATTCATAACCGATGGTAACTTGGTAAGTTATAAGGGTCCAAACTAGATTGTGTACAAAAAATCAGTATTTTAAAAACCAAACCGTTCAATGAACCGAAAAAAATGAACGGGTCAAAGGTCACTGATTCAACCGTTAGGTCAATCGGATTTGAACCAGACATAACTAATATATATATATATATATATATATATATATATATATATATATAAACATTTTAAAAAACTGTCTAAAGTTTTTATTTAACACTATAACATAATTTTATTATATAAAATCTGAACTTTTTATTAGATTTCATATTTTAACAAATGATTAATAACAATTTATACGAATAAAGAACCATTCGATATAATTAATATGTAGCCGTTCCACAAAAAACATCGGTTCAATAGTGGGTTGACTGGGTTTTATCAGTTTTTTTATATCATCGGGTTTTAGAGGGTAAACCGATTTGCAATTCAAAGCAGGTCAACCTGTTTAATTGGGCGGGTCGGGTTGGGTTTTAAAACACTGCAAAAAATGGGCAGGATCACAAGACTTGCAATTCTATCCAACAGTACGAAGGCAAAAAACAGGGAACTGCAGCAGTGGAACATACATACAAGGGTACATCAATTTAACCACCACTGTTAAACAAACTCCACTCCTAAGATCAAACACAGTGCAACAGTTATTCAGCTTGAATAACAATCTTATTCCATCTTATTTGACAACGATTCCACTAATCACAGTGGCAATCTAATTTGTTGAATAACACTTCCTCCCCTTAATGAAGCTGGAGTACCAATTCGCGGATAACTTGGGTTCTCTCTTCATATTCTCGTCCTCAAAATCCACATGGTACAATCCGAACCGTACGTCTAATCCGATCAACTCGTATGCGATCTCGTACACATCCACAAATGACCACACAAAATATCCTCTCGTATTTGAACCATCCCTACATGTCATAAAAAAAAACAAGTTATATCTTTGCAATCTCTTTTATAGTCATCACTTTATCTTAAATATATGAAAATTATATACATATATATTCGTGATATAGTGCGGTCCGTGTGAACCGTGTATATACATCCCTTATCGAGGTATATGCGTCGATAAAGAAAGCATGTTAGCTCATTGAATCATATACCTCACTACGCTATATGCTTACTTTATTGACACATATATCTAGATAAGATAAGTAATGTATATGCATGGTTCGCACGGATTGCATATTTTATATATATGTGTGTGTGTGTGTGTTTTTGCTGTAAAGATATATCATTCAATAGTAAAATATATATATTTTCAAAAAAATTCAAAACACTCAGGGGATTTGAAAATTAGAGGGGTTGTGGGATTGACTGCTCCTAACAATTTTTTTACAATTTTCACTCAAAGAAAATTGATAGATGCAACCATGGAATTGGCCACAAATCCGGTCAATAAATATGAATATATAGTTTATATAAAGTGTACATTATACAATTAATTACATAAATACCCTTTAATATACACAATTTTAAATTTTTTTTTACATTTGTTAAAAATGAATTCATTTAATTCAAAATAATGCGATATACACTTTTTACTATTTAAAAAAAACTAAAAGTCTAAAACATGTGTGGACTGTTCACGGGTCTCTCCCTATCCTTGAAAAAAAAAATTATTCTAAAATCATACTCTCAACGATGAAGACACCTCAGGGCATTAGTGCACAACTTAAACCTTTCTTAGAGATATTGTGAGGAACAGAGTTTCCATTAGAGGGTTTTTAACAAAATAGGATTTTTTAGGAGTAATTATGCAAATAATTAAATAATCTTTACAATGTATATTGCTGCATCAAAATGAAATGCTAGATGTACCTTACGGCATCAAGCATCGCTCCAATGTAACATTTCAAGAAATCTACTCTTTCCATGTCATTTAGGTTGTCACTGAGGTTGTTACTTGTCATCATTCCTAGACCTGATTGAGGAAGAATATGAATCACATTGTTTATTGAAACTAACTAATAAATTTTTTTTTAATAAAAATATAGATTTGGAAAATCATATATAAGAGACCATTTTCATGGACATAAATAGGAGGGTTCTTGTAATAATCTCTCATATATGTCAGCATCTTTCGCATTCCAACCGGATCATTTGGCGCATCAAATGGTATAATCTGCTCTCGGTTAATATAAATAAATAAAATTAAAAAGACAAGAAGAAAAAAACATCGTAGAAACAAAAATTCAATCAAGACAACAAATGGATAGTAGAAAAGCCATAAATTTACTCTAATGAAGAAGAACTTTAACTACAACCTTTAGATTTTTCTTTAACAGAAATAATGGGATGATATATTTTTGTTTTAAAGTAAATTTGATTGTCATCAACTTTATATATTATTATATTTTGTGTAGAATAGTGAGCCCAAACACATCAGACTTTTTAGCTTTTATCTTTAGCCAAAGAAAATTCATTTCATTAAGCACAATATATAGATGGTAGATGGAAAAAAAAAAAACAAGAAGAAATAGATTAATTAAATGCATCTTAAAAACTACCAAATATATATATATATATATATATATATATATATATATATATTATCGAAAATCTATATGAGTCGTGATATTATACGGTCGTGCGGTCGTGCGGTCGCGATTCACGGGCCGTCGATCACGGGTCCATCGCATCGGACGGTCAGGTGCGATTCACGTCGACCGTTGGATGCGATGGACCCGCGATCGGACGACGCACGTCGAATCCGCACGACCGCACCGACCGCATATTATCGAAAATATATATATATATATATATATATATATATATATATATATATATATAAAGAATAGTCTTTGACCTTCATTAGTTCGAAATATGATAAGAAGAAAACAAATATAAAAATTTATGCAAACAGATAAAAAGATATCAACCAATCAAAAATTTATATAATTCTCCAATGGTTATGTATAACGGAAAATGACAAAAAAAATCTCTTAAAAGTTTGAAATATCAAAATCAGCCACTTTTCAAAATTATACTTAAAAAAATATCTCATTTCACCATTTTGAAAACACAAAAGACTAATTTACCTCTATGTAATTAAATTTTTAACATCCCTTATTATGTTATTTCACACAAAAAAATTATTTTTTCTACAAAATAACAATCTCTCTCTACCTGACCCAAATCAATCCCATTAGAAATTTTGTTACTATATATCATATAATATATTTCTTATATATATCTTACATGTTATTTATCATTTTTTATTATGTATAATCGTGATATGTAATTTAAATCTGTGTTGTGCCTCAATGCAGCTGATGATATATTAATGGTCTAAATCCTTATTCACATTTTTTTTACTTTACTTATTCACATATTTTTATGGCATCATTAATTTATCATAAAAAACTCATATTAGTTTACATATCCATTTTTTTTAATAAATACATCAATATTTAATGGAATTTATCATAAAAAAAACTCATATTATATTAGCACATATCTTATAAAATCTATCTAATCACAAAAAATTTAGATTAAAAAAAGTTCTCCATGACAATGTGTGAAATACATTAACGAAATTAAGAGGGTGAAATATTTTGAACAAAATTAAGAGATATAAAATTAAAGGTATAAAATATGTTAAGGATTTAATTACATAAGGGTAGATTAGCTCTTTTGTATTTCCAAAATTGGAAAATGAGACTTTTTCATGTACAATTTTAAAAAGTGGTTGATTTGGGTATTTCTAACTTTTGATAGTCTCTTTGATCATTTTCCTATATATAACTATTTTATATCTGAATAAATTTGTATGAGAACCACAATAAATGAACTTAAATTTTGAAAATGAAATATTAAGTACTCCTATAAAAAATATTGATAATCAAATAATTTAGTTAACAATTGAAACTAACCGCTCTTAATTATTTAAGATCCATCAGATCTTCATCAAACAAAACCACAATAAATAATTTTAGAAAATGAAACTCATACCTCACCACGGGTGGGAGTAACATTTCTTGATACTGCAACAACAAAAGTTTCACGTTAATAAATATTCATTATTTTCAAGATAGCAAAAGTAGCGTAGCCTTTATAAATATTCATTATTTTCAAGATAGCAAAAGTAGCCCTTTATACTAAGCAAAAAAGTAAAAAAAAAAAAGTGGCCTTTTTAAAAATTAATTAATATTTTTAGGTAGTTGTGTGTGTGTGTATTGATATCCATTCTTTTTTTTAAGTACAAATTAAAAGTGGCCTAATTTTTTAATAAGTTAATTCATGTGCCCTAATTTTTTTAAAAGCGGCATAATTTTTTGAATAAGTACTGAATTTATCTATATCTCAAATCTTTTAAAACAAACATTTTTTTCTTCTTATTCCCTTCTATTCTCCTTTATTATTAAGTTATATCTCACTCCAAACATGGAATAAGAGATGAGATCAAGTTAAAGTTGGATCCCATTTGTTAGTCTGAGACTAAATTATCACAATTTTATATATTTAGCATGTGAAACACTTTTTTATTTATTTATCAATAGTTGACAGGAGATGTGCAACTTTAGTCGGTTAAACCGAATAAGAATTGATCCAAACCGATTTTTTTCAAGTTTAGGTAAATAGGTTTATGGTTTGGTTTGGGTATTGATTGAAAAATTAATAAACCGATCTACACTGGTTTGGTTCGATTTTACTTAATAAAAAACTAAATTAACTAAACCGAATAGAATTAAATTTAAATACATGATTATTCATAATCAATGTTCATTCAGATAATTCTTTTTACATTAAAAGCTATATTGTTGTTATGCCATTAATGTTCATAAAAAAATTAATATACTAAATTTATACAATTTTGATATTTTATGTAAAGTTGTAAACCAACTGTCCAAAAAACTCAAACCAACCCATTAATCTTTTACATGCAGTTCGATTCAGTTCAGTTTAGTTATTGATTTGATTCGATTTTTGAGTTATATGTGAATATAGTTTGGAGTAATCTGAGTTTATAAAAAACCAAACTAAACTGACTGAATTGCACCATAGTTAGTTGGAGTACCTGCTATTTTAACGGACGCATCGTCGTAGTAGTCATGAAGAGGACTCGTCGTTGAATTATGGGTGTCGTCTTTGACATACAGTGAAATGTAATGGTTAATCGCAATGAAGTCGAATGAGGACATCAGTCGTTCAGACTCGGCTTTGGTGAATCTCGGAAGTCTAGAACCTGCTTTTTCCTTCATTACATCTGGATAGTCACCAAACACAAGTGGGTTCATCATCCTGCATGTATAAAAACAAAACACGTCTATTTTACAAGCAATGATTTTTATCAGCTGCAACAAAAAAAGATACTTCATGGTAGCCAAAATATGAAGAAATAGTAGGATCGCAAGAATGAAACTCAAAGGAATTGATGGAGGCCCGTACAAGCGGTGAAGCATGTGGTTTGATTCGATGCAAGGTGAAGAACCTTATCAGGGCCTGACATGCCGTGAATCCTCTTGAAAGAGAGGAGTGCCTTCGGGAACATGGACACAGGTGGTGCATGGCTGTCTTCAGCTCGTGCCGTGTCTTCAGTGTTGGCTTTTCCCTAAAACTCTCTTTCCATCTATTACGAAAAATCCTAGCTTTTAATCATTTTTTTTTCAAAAAGATGTCTACAACTTTTTTCATTAAGCTGCAACGTTTTTTTCTATTTGAAAGTTTAGTTTGGGAAACTCAACTTCTTGAAAATCCAAAAAACAAACCAGCTTCCAAATAAGAACTTAGGTCATGTTTGTTACCATTTTAGGTAGCTTTGGAAACATGTTTAAAAAGATAAGATTTTAAATAAAGTTGCTTAAATAAACTTGATTCTTAGGAAATGCATTTTCTGCGGTTTTTTTTATAAAAAAAACATTTTGTACTCAAAGCTGTAAGTAACTTTTTAATTAAATCTAATTTCTGAAAGGCATTTGGTAATATGTTTGTGTTTTTTGCTTTATTAAAAAGCAGAATCACGTCTAAATGTGTTACCAAAGGGAGGTTTAGTTTATGAATTATAGATTATAACTTATAGATTATATATTTTAATTATTCTTATAAGTAATAAACATGTTTATTGTATCTGTTAAAAAATAGGAAATAAGCAGTAGTGAATGTTTGTTAGATATGATTAAGCTGTAAAACAATTTTGTGCTATGTAATTATAAAAAAAGAGAAGAGGAAGAGTCTGAGAGGAGATGAAATAATATTTATACGAGCCGCCGCAATTCAACTCGATGGCGCACGAGGACCAACGGAGCAATAACCGCGATCCGCGATCGGACCTGCACCGCCCAACACGTATCGCTTCAAGTATGTTTTTTCCACCAGATAGGAGGATCATCGATCTCAATCAGATGGAAAAAATGGGCATATGTGGGGGCCAAAAATCAAGCCACAAACTATGCTCCGCATACCGGCGGCCCATGACCCAACTAGCGAGGGCCCACGACCCGGATGGCCCACCATATGTGGATTTGTGGATTCGGCTCATCGAACTCTCCATACTCGACGATCAAACACAAATTCAAGTCAATATTTCATGATTCAATTTCTGAATAAAGGATCATCAACAACTGATTCTCTAAATTCTTACAAATATATTAAATCTAGAACTATCATTAAATTGATTATCTAATATCACAATCATATATCCCGGATTTGAAAAAATCATAAATTGATTCACAGGATCCCAAGTGTATTTATCAAGGGATAATGGCAGCAAATTCTGTCAATCCCTTTAATAACACATAACCAATTCTCTAAATTTGAGATCTCTTCACATCCGTTCAATGGGGTAGAGATACATAATATATCCCGGATTGAAAAAATCATCAATTGATTCACAGGATCCCAAGTGTATTTATCAAAGGATAATAGCAGCAAATTCTGTCAATCCCTATAATAACACATAACCAATTCCCTAAATTTGAGATCTCTTCTCATCCATTCAATGGGGTAGAGATCCATACTGGATTTTAGGGCATCCACCATAGTATTATAAAATAGGGAGTTAGTTCTCCCTATTGAGATATGTGAAATTTTTTTTTGCAAAACCCTAAATTGTGCACTTAACTGATTTGATCGTTGAAGAGTCTTCTACATATCACCCCCAACCTTGTTTCCGACAACGCTTGAGGAGAATCACCGGCGACACAACGGAAGCCGTTGGGAGAAGCGGAATAGACGGATCCTACCGACTCGAACCCGGATTGCTATTTTCTGCCCCTCCACTTGGCTTTTAGATTTTGACTTTAATATTATTTTTAGCTTAAATAATTTTTAATAAGTAAACAAACATGCAATAACTATTTATTTTAAACTAAAAATTTTAATCTTCATATTTTAAATTATAATAAACATGTAGTTAGTTACACTTGCACTCGCTCTAACTAGAGATATATCTTGTTAGAAAATATTTTATACATTCGACAATTAAGTTCATAAAATTCATTAGTATATATTTTATTTTTGTAAGAAAAAATTATACCTCACTAAATGATGTATTCTTCTTATAAAAAAAGATATAAATTGCATTTTGGATTGAAAACAGAGGTTGAATCTACATAAAAAAAGAATCGAAAAATTCCTACCCGTCCAAATAAGCAGGTCATCCAGAAATTAAAACTTATGTTGATTCATACAATTTGAATATATATTTTTTGTGCTGTGTATCAAAATTTGTACTCACCACCCAACTTTGAAATCCATGGACCTCTGAGCTGCTCTAATGTCTGCAATTGAGTTTGTGTATGGGTACATCCAATTTGTGCACACATTTATCCCAATCCATCCATTTTGTTTAACCTTCATAAAAAAGAAAATGATTGCATATAAAGACTGCATGCATGTAACAGTATCATTCATTCATTCATTTAAAAGCTCACCTGGTACTTTGTCTTGTACAAAGCAGCAGCTTCAGCGTGCGCGAGCAAGATGTTGTGCATGACGATATAAGGCTCGGTGGTGGAGTTTCCAGCGGTGCAATTGAAGTGACCGAACGGGTACGAGCATCGCCGCGGCGGCGTATCTCCCGTATCGTATGCAGATACGTACAGCATGTTTGGCTCGTTGAATGTGGTCCAGTGCCGAACCCTGTCACCAAATTCTCTAAAGCACACATCCGCGTAAGCTGTGAAGTCCTCCCTGGAAAGAATCACATACATTTATAATTTATATATATAAATTTTTTTTTTGAATAAAAATGTGGTGAATTCTATTTCATTAATAAAAATGTCCCGAAACTATAATTTATATAGTTAACAAACAACTTTCATGAAAAAATTGGTTGATAGTAGTTTTGTGAGAAAAAAAATTTGGTTTGAGATTTTGATTTCATGTGTTAAAATTAAAAGTCTAACAAAAAAGTTTTCATGTAAAATCAGATTTTGATTGATTCGATTCTTCTTAAAGAGATATTAGAATGTATACACAAAACGTCGGCTGAGAAATCCTGCGTATTCATCTTCAATTATCTGCGGGCGGTCTATATGGAGCAGTGTCACATGAGGCTGAATTCCTGAATTAAGTGATACATAAAAATATAAAAATAATAAATATATGTATTTTATAAGTAGATAATTAAATGAATGGCACAAGAACGAAACGAACCATGTTTGACGAGCTCATCGATGACATTGTTGTAGTAATCAAGTCCTCTACGATTGATTGCTCCTCTACCATCTATTCAATACAAATAATTATATTCCCCATGGAAATTATGCAAAATATTTTAACTGAAAAGGAAAGATGAATATTAATTTTTTTTTATCTCAATAATGAATATTAAACTACACGAATTATCCTATTTATTATATGTTGGAATAATGGAAATATTTTCAAACAATATGAAAAATATTGTATCTTAGCATTTAATAATTTTAGAGAACTAATATATTTTAAATTAAATAATAGGGTTTTTTGCATGTATATCATCCACAAATATGCTATTTATTTTTATACCATTTCAAATAACCTATTTATTTTTATACCATTAGAATTATAGAATATTAAAAATTATGCATTTTTACCATCCTAGTTAACTTACATTCAAATTCTATTGAAACCATTAAAGTCTTAGAAAAATGACTAAATTACCCTTTTTTATTATTTTGCATATTTTATCTTTCCAATTACAATATTTATAAAAATAAAAAAATTAATTTTTAATATAAAAATGATAAATTTCATCTAAAATCTAAAAACATAAAAATTAAACATACAAACTATTTATTAGCAAAGACATAGTAATTATAATACTTACATTGGTATAAATGACATAAAATTATTTTGAGAACAATTAATTAATTTTTTTTTAAGAAACTAAATCTTGATTGGAAGAAAAGGAAAGAATGGGCAAGGGTGAATGACTCACAGAACAAGAGATTAATTAAATTATTATATTTAATTATTTACATTATGACAAATATTATGTTAAACTTATTTTTATCATTTCTTGGTTAAGAACTAACTATAGTTAAATTTTATTTTTGTTAAGAAGGATAAAAGAGGGGCAATTTTTTTCATTAAGAAAAATTATAATTGTATAAAAATAAATATGTTATTTGTAATGGTATAAAAATAATACCAATTTTTTTATGGTATACATGCAAAAAACCCTAAATAATATAAGAATAAAAGAATTAAGAGTAAATTAAAAAATATTGAAATCTCTTGATCAAGAAGCACATAGAAGATGTTATCTTTGAAATAATTATATCCTTCATACGCACAAAGTTTCATCGACATTTTATTCATTCCGGGGATATAACTCTTCGATGTGCGATCAAGTAGAGTCATCGAAACCAAATCATTTATTTTTTAATGCCCGAAATGGATGGATAAAACTGGATGAAGATCTTTTTAGAAATAAATAAAAATGAAGCTTTGATGGAGAGGGAATATGAGCCTTGTGAAGATGAAAACAATGGAGAACTTTTTTTTGGTATGTCAAAGCACTATTTTTGAAAGGTCATTTTATAGAACAAATAAGTGACTCATGAATGATGAAACTGCTAATAACGGAATGTAATGAAATACAATAATTTCAAAATATATAACAATTATTATATTTAAATTCAAATCACGCTTTTGAATGTGTAACTGCCAATGAAGAAGACAATAAATTATTAGATAAAATATTAATTGGATCATATTTTTAAAAATATGTCCAACAATATATTTATAATATACTAATATATGTTTTTTTCTAAATTATATTTGTAAAATGATTCATAATGGATATTTTTAAAAATATGCCCAATGACATTGCACTACGTGTCACAGTCCACGACCCGATCATTCAAGGCTCATGAACCGAATAGTCCGTGGTCCGTGAGTTCGGCCGATCGACCCACTTGCATGTCCAAAATATTTCAAGTTAATAAATTATTGAGATCAAATCCCAATCAAATATATGATTTGGGGTAGGGGTGGTAAATGAGCTGAATGAGCTGAGCTTTGACCTGCTCAGGCTCGGCTCATTTAGCAACATGCTCGGCTCGGCTCGGGACCGAGCTTTATTTCATGTTCAAGCTCGGCTCGCTTGGGTTCGTGAAAAGATCGATTGAAGCTCGACTGGGCTCGTTTGTTAAACAATCCAAGCTGAAGCTCGAATCAAGGCTCGACTTGGGCTCGTTTAGTTAAAAAATAATTTTTTTAGCATTTGAAAAGTCACATTTCACAAATCACAACACCTTATACATGTGAAAATAACATAAGCTCGGGCTCAGTTCGGGCTTGGCTCGTTTTCCTTTTTTCTATTAAGTAAACGAGCTCATCCAGGCTCGGGCTCAGCTCGGCTCGGATTCGACTCATTTACAAACCGAGCTTTAAAAATTGTTCAAGCTCGGCTCGTTTATCTAATCGAACGAGTCTGAACGAGCTTTAACCGAGTCGAGCCCGAGCCGAGTCCGAGCTGCTCGGCTCATTTACCAGCCCTAATTTGGGGTCATCGATACTGATCCCCCATAATCCTAAGCAAATATCAAAACCCCACAGATCGAGAGATCTCCCCCATCTGTCCGATTGGGGAGAAACAAACCATCAATCTTAGGGCATCACAAAGCAATTCTATATATTTGGAACCAATCCTCCCTTTTGAGATATGTGAAAAATTCATTTTTCTACAAAACCCTAATTGCATGTTCTTGAGAGTTGGAAGGTCTTTTGCAGGTCACCCCCTCCCCGGGTTCGAACGAGAGCGGAGTGAACGGATCTTATAACCCGGACATATAATTTATACTCATCAAATATGGATATATTCCAAGTTGATAACCAATATGAATCCAAAATTTTGACTATGAGGATTTTTTTTATAAAAATAATTGGCAAGTTTAATATTTCGTCAAAAAATGCTGAAAACTTAATAACTTATCACTTACAAAAAAAATAATGATTTATTTACTAAATATATTTTTAAAACTTTATTTCTATAATGCGCCTACTAGTGATTGTCAGCATAAGAGCGTATGAAACTGAGTTAGAAAGAATTTACTTGGAATGAGTCTTGACCAAGAAATGGAGAATCTGTAAGCCTCAAGTCCCACATCTCTCATGTGCTCCACATCCTCCTGTAAATATTTTGTACAAATAACATACATACAACATTCAATCACATGGCTCTTTATAACAATTATCCAAAAAATCCTGCATCTAACCAGTATCAAAATATGAGAGTTCAAATAATTTATTTGAATTTAATACATATTTCAAATCATGTATAGCATTTGAATGTATTCATACACAAAAAAATGGATGTAATATTATACAAAAATAGACTCTTTTAATATCTATTGTCTTTTAAAAAGTCATAAATTTTTATCTATCACTTATCTTCACTTTATTCAAGTTGAATCAAACAAAAAAAATTAACTTTTACGTTTTTTCAATAAGAATAATAGAAAAATCAATAAAAAAACAATTACTTATTCTGCATGAATTTTTATTTATCCTGATGTATCTATCTATCAGGGATGAATAATTCTATATTACACCCCAAACAAAGGTTAGGATCAGAATCACAAACTATCTCCGACCAGACGGCCAGGATTTGTTTTAAAAAAGTTCTCACCTTGTACTTATAATACCCTCCCGCAGCTACATAACCCCTTCTCTTGTCCATCGCTTTCCATGTATCAATTTTCCATGAAGACAAATTTAAATACAAACAACAAAATAAATATACAAAAGGCAAATTATACAAAAATCTTATCATCTAATTTAGTATATGATCAAATATCTAAAGTCAGATTTACAATGAGGATAAATAAGAGGGATAGGGGGGTTTAACGTCTCATCAACATTAATCGCCGCTCGTTAACATAAGAAGGCGTTCGGAAGGTGAAGCAATCAGTAATAAGCAATAACTGTCTGGTTTAACACCCAACCAGCACACTGCAGATGGATTTCCAGTATAATAACATCCACCATTTTGATATCTTGAGAAGTCTTACCCCGTTTGGAACGGGAATATGTTTTATTGTAGGGTATATATTTATCCAAGCATAAGTGAGTATAAATAAAGATAAAGTGATTTTGTCTTTGGTTGTGTTTTGAATTATTCTCATTGGTAAACGTAAGAATAAATGTTATGTTGTTTGGGTAAAATGTGAATAAAGTATTAATAAAATTTTTATAAAAAGTAAAAAAGTAATATGATAGTTAGATTTGATAGATGATTTATAAGAGGTGATGACAGTTGATTTTACAGTGGACCCACATATTCTTTGGGTGAAATAACCTAGGATAATAAGGGTTGATTGAAATTCATATACTACTTTATCAGGGTTTAGGGTTTTCAATTTTTTATTAACACATTTTTGAGTTTTAATTCTCTTTTGATAATTGTGGTTTGTTGAAAAATCTCAATGTTTGTTGGGTCTTTTTATCTGTTCTTCGCTGCATTAGTTGGTGTTGACGAGTTCCCGCATGGTCTTCTCATCGACCCAGAGCGGTGAGGCTGACAGGAGTGGCTCGAGCCGGGCGGAGGGCAGCCGAGGGAGGAAGCGCTCCCCGTCCTCCCGGAAGAGAGGGGGAAATGCCCACTCATTGTTGACAGTGACGATGATGAGTTTGTGGCTTTGGAGGGTGAGGAAGAAACGAATTCGGTGCCCCCTTCTAGTGGTCCAAGGCTGCCCTCCTTGAAGGTCACTACTCGCGCCGAGGAGGAGATGCTTTAGGCCGCGATACAGCTCTCCGCAGTTCAAGGCGAGCGTGACTCTTACCAGAGAACTTGACCCAAGGAGAGGTTGCCACGGATGCAATACATTTGTGTATATAGTATCCATATCATGCTAACTTATTCCAAATTTGTATTTTCTTATCAAACCAGTCATAACATAATATATAATATATCATGTCATTATATATTTTATGATTTTTAAATCCTAATATCTATATTTAATTCATTTGAGTATATACTATTTTAGTGAAAGCATTTCAAAAATAAAAATATGTGCGACCTGTGAGGACTTAAAAGTGTAACATTACCTCTTGCGGCGAAGGTATCCCAAACACCGGGACTCCTCCCATCAACATCAATAGCTCCTTCATACTATATTATACACATTGCATTCACTGTTAGTTTTAAAACTTTGCTTGAAAATGTGTTTTCCGGATACAAATTCATGTAGAGGGTGTGTGTGTACATATTGAACATTATAGATGAGAGCAAGACGAATCTATGAAATAGGGCCCCAATTCATTTACACTAAATTTTTTTTGTTAATGCTAAAATAAGAAAATAAAACTTGTTTCACCTAGTAGTTACAAAAATTCAAAGACACCAATAAAAAAAATCAACATTAAAAATATAAAATTCAAATAAAATATAAACATAGAAATGAAAATAACAACCAAACTAAAGAATAATTAAAACACGTGTAAAAAAACAAAAATATAACAAATAGAAAAACAACCGAAACAAAAATAAGAAATGCAAGTTATTCAAAAGTGTAAATCGATTGTTTAGATTTTTTTAAAAATAATAAAAACAACAAAAAGAATCCTTAAATGATGGGATTTATTTATTTATGATAGAAACGAACATCATCTTCAAAAAAAAAAAAAAAAAGGACTAAAGACATCTACATCTAATAACATCCTGTAAACATAGATAATCTTGTATGAGTCTCTATTAAAATTGGGAGTTGTGACATACAAGTCTAATAAAACTTACAAAAATTCAACTATCATCTTTGATTAAATTTTTATTCAAATTTAACGAAATATTCCTAAAATATTCTATCACCATGTACTTATATCGACATTACAGTTCTTATAAACAATTATAAAGATATAATAATCCCTATAAAAGACCAAATTGCCCTTGTAGGACTTCCATATTTCTTCATTATGAAGGAGGCATTGTTTGAAGGGGTAAATAAATTGGAAAAATTTTTAATCATTTCATAATATAGTTTAGGGTTAACTATGGTAGGTTGAGTCAAGGTTAAACTCTGTGGACAACACAGTTTTCAAGGATTATGTCCCAAGTTTCACAAGAACTTATATGATATTACCCATGTTTACAAGGATATGAATATCTTTAACCCAAAAAATAAATCCCTATAAAATAGTTTATATATGTGTTTTTGAAATGAAAATTATAAATTTAAAAATAAAAAAAATCGATAGATATATTTAAATTTAAATAAAATACAAGCAAAGAAATATAAATACCAAACAAAATAAAAATAAAATAAAAACACATATGTCAAAGACAAAAATATAACAAATACAAAAACAACCGAAACAAAACTAAGAAATACAAGTTATTCAAAAATGTAAATCTTGTATAGATTTTTTTAAAAAATAAGAAAAACAAAAAAAATCCATAAAAAGAAAGGAAAAAAAGATAGATTTTCAGAAAATATATGCAAAAAAACTCATTTTCAATTGTAATATATCTCTTTTATGCGTAACTTGTAATAAATTTTATAAAATATTTATTTAATCATTATTAAAACTTTTATCATACCATTATGTATATTACATAGTATATTATATATCATATAAATGAATTGAAAAAAAAAATTTAGGGCAGGTGGTTGTGAACAGCTTTTTAAAAATATTTTTTTATTTATATGTAATCATGTGTGGAGGAAGACTAGTTTAAAACTACTCAATATAAGAAAAAAAATCCTGATTTGGGGCCTTTTGGAGGACGGGGCCCTAGGTAGCTTCCTGTGCGGCCTATACTTAGGATAGGCCTGTAATATATATATATATATATATATATATATATATATATATATATATATATATATATATATATATATATATATATATATATATATATATATATACCGATTAGGTACGGCGAACGGCGGGTGCGACAGCGGTCACGGGTCCATCGCATCGGACGGTCGGGTGCGATTCACATCGACCGTCGGATGTGATAGACCCGTGATCGAACAGCTCACGTCGCAGCCGCACCTGCCGTTCACCGCACCTAATCGCGAGTGTGTGTGTATATATATATATATAGAGTCGCGATTATGTGCGGTTTACGATCAGTGTGGTGCGCGATCACGATCCATCGCATCGGACGGTCGGGTGCGATTCACGTCGACCGTTGGATGCGGGGAGACGGCCCACGTCGACCGCACCGACCGCAAACCGCACCTTCTTCAATATATATATATATAGAGATTGGGTGAGACGGAAACCACAGATGCGTGTATATATATATAAAGAGAGAGAGAGAGAGTACTTGATGATCAGATGTGCAAGAGCCAAAAACGAAATTGGAGGGGAAGTCACCCCTGCTAAACTGTTCTTCAGGGCTCTGGAGGAAACCAAAACCCAAACCACCATAGAGGAGAGGAAGAGAGAGTAAAGTGAAGAACCACCACATCTTCTCAGGCCTTCTATTCGTTTTAGGTGGCGTTGTGTTGTGTGGTGTGTATAATTATATAGGGTTTTTTTTTTCCATATATACCTCTCTTAAATATTTGTTATTGTAAAAAATACTCCTTTTAAAATCATGATTACAAATATACCTCTCTTATACTTGAAAGTAGTGCATCCGTACATGTACATGTGGTTAGATGGCGTGAGGTTTAATTAAGACACTACAGTTAGTCAACGTGAACACCATGTAAAACGTGCACAGCTGTTTCCCGATGGAAACATGGATACTACCCAATAGGACTTTGTTTGCACTCAAAACAGCGCACCAAACAGCGTCAAAATAAAAGAGAGTATAAATAAATTGTATTGAAGTCCTTGCACTATAAAAAAAACAAGTATAGTCATGTTTATCACGGTTTAAATTTACATATCATTTTCAAATTAAATCTAACCAGACCTCGTGGAATCAAACACAGAAATAACACCACCGAGTGAAAAAAAATATATAGAATAAAAACGTACTTTTATTGTTGGACATGCACATTCACCTAACCACGCCATTTATTAAATAAAAATTAGATTATTTCCTAAAAAAAGATTGTATGGAAGAGTATATGAGCTTCAAACACCATCCACATAATTGATTACAAATGAATTTTAACCACAAAAAACCACCATCAGATTTAATTAATAACATCCAAGTAAGCCTGTCAACATAGGGATACGAATCGAATATGCTCATCCAAATCGTATATGAACTGATTATCCGGAAAAAAACAAAATGATATAGTCCACAACTCCACATTCATTTTGAAATTTTTAAAAATAAATATACTTTTATGAAAAATGTAAATACGAGAATGACATGCTCATTGGATGAAAAATGTAAAAAAATTGCTAACAAAACATTTACTTCACCTAACGAGGTATATAACGACAATTGCCTTGGGTAGGAACCTCTTCTATCCTATTTAGGGTACGCAACGTTGTATGCTATTTCTACATTTTTTCCTTCCCTTTTTTTTTGTAAAATTTCATATTCTTGCGTGGGAACTATCTACCAAGGTATACTTATTGGATAGCTATATGGATATAAGGCGACTAACAACACTAAAAAAAACAAAAACAAAAAAAACCTTGGACATGCATTAGTGACGAGAGAGGACGGGTAAATGAAATTTTCAATTAAGTTTACGTAATCAAAAGATTTCCCTCGTATTAATTGGCCGGATCGGATTTCATATAAATAAATCAATCATCAACGTATGGAAGTGGAAACAAGATCTATCCATGAATATAGAATTTTTTTTTTCTGTTTATTGCTATTCTGAAATAACTTTTAATTTTTGTATTTATCTTATCAGAATATAGTCTTACTTGATGAATACCAAGAATAAACTACACCTAGCTCGTAGTTAAAGCTACTTGGAATATAATTGAAGAGGGTTATCAAGACAATTATAATAATTTTAAAGTGATACTAGGGTTATTTATGAATTATCTTTAAGGGTGCGTTTGGTTGCGCGATTGCGCTGCGATTGCGATTACAGGAAGCTGCGTTTGCAATCGCGCAACCAAACAGTTTTGTAATCGCAGTTTTAAACCCAGCGATTGCAGGCAAATAGTGCCCAAAAGCTGCGATTTCAAAAAGCTGAGAAAGTGAGCTTCCTGCAGAATCAGGTTTGCAATCGCAGATTCCTGCAGAATCAGTTTTGCAATCGCGCAACCAAACGCACCCTAAGTGTCTATTTTAAATAACCATAAATATAGGGGGCAATTCCAGAAGGCCTTTATGGAATGCTTCAACATCTGACTGATCATGAAAGTGACGAAAGCTTTATTGCTTAATAAAGGGGGAGTCTCAATCTGCCTATCTCCATCAAAAAATTTAAATCAAAGATTCACTAAAGTGTCAGGAGTTAATGTTTGTAGCTTATCAAACGCCATCTATTTTATACCAAGTAAGCCATGACACGCTAAATGATGACTGCAAAAATACAAGTGAAAAGGGCCAACTTAGTCACCTGTGTGAATGTGAACAATAGAGAGAGTTCAAAAGGATCACCATGTATTATTTCCATCAATGGAGGACAACCACCTTCTAGTCTCATTCAATCACACTCACATTTTCATCTAATATTTATATGAAAACGCTATACTATATTTTCTAAGGTGTCTTATAGTCCATGTCCAGGACTAAAATGTTTTCATCTAATTTATATTCAGACGGCATCTAAATGGTTTCTCCACGTCAATAAAACAAGAAGGGCACTGATATTCACACGTCATTCATGCATTCCTAACTCGGAATATGAAATCTCTATAATAGTAGGAAAATAGTAAAAAGATATGCATTTCATTTGAGTATGTACTTTTTTCTTTTCTTTTGAAGTGTGTACTTCATTAGACATGTAGAGACAACAAAAGTGACTGTAGGAATGACTGATGTAACATTTTCCAAGACAAGTAATGAAAAAAGGAAAATGCTTCACAAACAACAGAAATAACATGCTTCCCAATGGTGAATGGGTCTGTATACCTACGATACTTTTCTCTGGTTGATTAAAATTGCTTGAGAAAAAGAATATGTAAACTCCCTATATCAGGTGCAACGCATTGCATGAGTCACATAATCATAGTGTCGTGAACCTTAAAATTGAATCTGAAGCTCATTAAAAGTACCTCTCCAGGTACTCTATGGTGTGCATTCCTACCAGAGTAGAAATATAACAGAGTGAAAATTAAAAACAGATCTTACCTGGAAAATCAGAATGTCCAAGTGGCATGAATGTCTTCTGAATGGGAGAACTCTCTAACAACAACACTAAGATCCTAATAAGAAAATTTCACATGGTTAGAGAACATGTAGACCCTGGATCAAGTGATATCAGATCAGTCATTGTACTGAGAAACAGAACACCTGAAAAAGTTCAAATTCAATTGGATCTCTGGATGTATCTTCTAAGTTGTTAAACAATGGAGAATTCAGTTGCATGATAGAATGTAACATAAAAGACAATTCAAAGGGTTCTGATGTTTGTTTTATTCAGTTCTGTATTCAGAGGTACATTAAGACCATCAGCTATTCAGTGGCATGAGAAATATTTCAAAACTTGCCCAAGTTCTAGTACATACGTTGCCCATCAATTTAGTAGTTCACTGGTCTACCTGATTTACACATTTAAATCCAAATGAAGAATTAATACGGTCATCAACATAGAAATACCACGCCTTGGACCTGATCCGACCCCAAACTTTGAGCTAAAAGAGGTCTCAGAGCATCTTTTGTTGCCTTCATACATTGTCAAAATGCATCAAAAAATCTTTGCAAGAAAAAATAATGCATGAAATATCGAATTCACAAAGAGTGGCGTGCAACAGATGTCTGGTTGTGACTTTTCACATGAGATGCTCATCATGAATTTTTGGATAATGCATCTATTTATAGGGTCCAATGCAGATATGAACCTGCAATGAGGACTAAAGTTTCCAGTATATGCCCAACTGGTGCAAAGTGCCTGCCACAAGTGCCCAAAATAGGATCTGGGCAAACAAGACATACAGGAGAATGCCTACTCTTTCAGAGTGCCACAACCCAATAAAAATATGCTTCTTAATCCACTAGATCTGCTAACAATGTATTTGTCATTATTTTCGTAGGAGAAGAGATATTAAAGGGCAGGAAGATATGGGACATCAATGGCAAGAATAAATACCAGTGTCTTATGAGGGTCATCATGGTATTACCCATTGATCGATCAAATACACCCTCCGCTGCCATCACATAAACAAGCATAGCATTCATGCCAATCCACACCATTAGTAGAAATAGATTACGAAAGCCCCACATGTCAACCTGTTTAAAGAATGCACTTAGATGATTGGTGAAAGTGATGATATTTGAGAAAACACAATTGGAAGGGTCCTTTTAAGCTTGCAGTTAGTGAGAAGCATGTATTCTTCATGATTAATCTCAATACAATAGTCAAGAAGTCTTATTTTCCCAATACATGTCCAGGAAACACATGTACATCATCTGTAAACATGGGCACTGCATTGTTTCCCTAAGATGAAGCATTTGTATATTATAACAGATGAACATAATAGGTAGGACATTTATATTTTCTTCATGCAGAACACTTCAAAATCATTAGAAAGGTTCAAATCATCAGAAAGGTGAACTTTTTCATTTGAATCGGCTGCAAAGTAATATAATTGTAAAATATTATAAATAATGGGGTGTGGCAGATTTGCGTACAAGTATGTAGAAGCAGGAAAACACAAGCACCGCTGCACCAGCTGTAATACAAAGAATAGCTGAAGCTGTACAACTGTTTGTTCAATGGGATTGTTGGAAGGTGATTGAATAGCATTAGTAGTGATTGAACAGGATACTCCATGAAAATGATGGCACGAGGTGAAAGAATACATACATTAAATGATAAACAAGAGCTTGTTTTCTAACCGATTGTAAAGTTTAGTATAATTCCAGAAATTAAAAGAGCAAAGCCCATCAAGACCCAGTGTCTCAGTCTTTGCTTGTGACCCTGAAGGAAAACAAGACAGAACAGATTGCTGAAGTTCAAAGATAATCTTTGTATTGTATCAACCCATGAGGAGCATGAAAGCAACCTTATTATGCACCAGCACATGCCCGAAATGCACTCTGATGATCGTAGTCATGATACAAGATATTGAGCTACATGAGGATCAAGCTAAGATATAAGGCGCGCCATAAAAACAAAAGCCTTCCTACAAACCACTCCTCTAAATATATCCTAGGTTTTTCTATAGCTTGGGATTGTAAATTTGTTTATGATGGAGTGAAAAAAAAAATGACGACAGCAAACTAAGCTTTACAAACACATTTATTAACCAAAGTGTTAATTAATAAATGTTTCAAGCTTAGCACACCTTAGAATTCCTTCAGGTTCAAATGGTGCTTGAAACCAAGATGGAGCATCTGCTCGGATGGGCCCCTCATGAGGGGAAACATCAGTGCAAGCCTGCAGTAAATTAAATAATGACAAAAGAGAGAACTGCTATTAGTGGAAATTATAAAACAGACTACATAAAAACTGGTGGGGTGAAAACTATATACTACTTAGTGTTTTCTGTTATCCAACAGAAGAAAACTGACCTTAGTTCTTCTCCAAGCAGGATGGTGATACATGTGGTTGATTCCTAGAACACTCCTATCGATGTCCAACGGCATTGCAAGTGGGATCCAACTTCCCTCTCACACCACAAACTACCTGAGTCGTCGAATCATTTCATTCATTAACAGGGTTATTAAGGTACATTTTGAAATGGACTGAAATCAATGAGTCAACATGACAAATGGATACTGTTATGTGCAACACCAGTTACAGCCCACATGCAGTCCTCATGTTTTTTATTTCTCTATTTTTTATGACTGTAAATTTCATGTAAAGAAGAATATACTTTCACAAAATGAGATATAAACTCCAATGAACTGTATGGACCAACTTATAGAGTGAAAACTCACGCGCTTCGTTTTACAAGGTATATACATTGTTGGACATTTGTAGAACTGCAAACAGGGCTGTAATTGGGACTGTGAATAACATGACTAATATACCTAACCACTAAGATCTCAATTATTACATAGCTGTGATGGAAAGTCAAGCAAATCGACAAACCAATTTGTATAAGAATTTGCTTGGTGCTAAACCTACACTCTGTGTTATGTAATATATGGAATAACAACCAAAAAAAATGATGACCATATGTGCAATGAATGACATGAAACGTGATACATGTCATATACAAAATTAGGAATCTGTAATAAAATGGCAAATTGTTAACCATCTCTCGTTCAAATATCAATAAACACAACTACGACATTATTTCGAAACCTGTAGCACAAATTATTACACACTGACTTGTGAAAAACAGGAACATTGATTGGAAATGAAGAGGCTTGATCCAATGAACAGAGATACCCAAATTAAAGAAAATCCAGTGCACTGAATATTGAATAGACTCTAATACAATTCATAGAAAGATAAAACGATGACTAACATTCAAGTCGTGTTGCTAAGAAGGCCACTCATCTCCGAGCTAAAAATTTTCAAGCAACAGGTTCTATATCATGTTCACAGATCAACAAGAATGTTTTAAGCATTCACATTTTATTTTAGCAATGAAACATGTCATGTACATAATGGCTGATTTCCACTTAAGTGATTTAGCCTCGAATAACCACCATAATTGGATAAATGGAGAGGAATTTAGCGTAAGTGCAAATTAAATTATATTATATGCTGACACCTGAACTTACCTTGAAAACCCATTGGCATAACTAAAAAACCTAGAAAGGAAAGCACATGCCATGCTCAGTAACTAAAAAACCTTTTCGATTTATGTTTTTTTTTTTTTGAAGGAAATGGTAGGCTTTCGGCCTTAGCTAATTATAAGAAAGGGAATGCCCAAAACATACAGAAGTAGCTAATCGAAAAGGTAAGTAGAAGAGATGTCTACTATCCACTCAATGAAAAAACCAAAAAAAAAACAAGATACATTCAAATAACTACTCCTCAACCCGAATATGTCCCCCATTAAACAATATCTCTCTCGCTCCTGCGCAACATACACCCCACTCCTTAATTTGGTGAATAATCATCTCCCAAATGTTCTCCACATAGACTAGAGTGTCTCGAAATAAACGATGGTTGCGTGATATCCAAAGAGCCCAAAGAACTGCTGGAATAAGCACTTGCGAGAGCTTAGCCTTCACACTTTTGTCCCCCGGAGATTGCATACACCTACCCTCGCTCCAAAGCTCCTCAAGCGACGCTTCCCCATTAAACGATGGATGATTTATGTTTGCTTTTGAAAAGAGAAAAAGATCCAATTTGTCCTTGCAGAATGTCGATTAATGACCCTCACAAGAAAATGCGCGTACCTAAAGCCAAAGTGACCAAAGTTTGTGTTCATGAAAACAAAACAATTTTTGAAAACAATTACCATGCCTAATCTATATATCGTCTCTAATCTTGAGTTTTGACATCCAAGAACACCACATTCCATGATACGAGATTCAGAGGGAAGTTACTTACTGTGAGAACCTTGCCATAGTCCTTTCTATTGCTGTTGCAAACTCTAAACTCCCAGTTGGGAACATACATGCCATAAAGCATTGCCAGGTAGACAATAAGAATACAAGCACCGGCTAACCTGAAAAGTTCAAATGAAAACTGAAGAATATATTCAATAAATTAAAAATTGGAAAAAATCACAATTAGAGATATAAATTAGAGTTGCTCACCATTGCCAAAGATATGACCTGAATACCGAAGATCTTGTGTGTGTTAGCTCTCAGATTGAGTGTTCTTTGTTGAGATCTCTGACAGGGCTACCATCAGATAAGCAAGAGTGATGCTAAACAAATCCAGACACTTTTTTTCAGCCATAGCTTTTCCATTTTAAACATCATGTACAAAACAAAAATAATGTCGCTCTCACCTGGAGGATGCCACACCATCTTATCCGCTTCATGTCAACCCCATATGTCAGTTCATCAGGGACATGTGAGTATCCACCTTCATATGTAAGAAAAATCAGTTGTCTAAAATTTAAACTGAGCCTTAATTTGCAGGGTACAATTTAGATAAACAGGAGTAGAAACATCTGCCTACACTAATTATTCCAAAAGATTGGGCCTGATTATACAAATCATTCTCGTCGTGAATTCATTATTATATTTGCAAACATTAGTCTCTTCCTAGGCCTGCTCTTTCATGCTCTTTCACTTTATGTATTATTTTCTCACTGGTTGTCTGTTTGTTTAACCTTTTCAAAAAGTTAAAAAGGCAAAATACAATACTACCCTTCGATTAATATCTCATGTTTCCGTCCTTTCGAAACACATTCCTCACCTTTTTCGGAAAAAAATTCAACCATTTCTTTTATACCCTCTTAAGATATGCGTCACTTCAAAAAATCATTCTAGCCAGACTACTCATCTCCAGTGACCGGCGTCACCACCCTTGGATTCCTCTCATTGCCCTCTCTCATACGAGAGGTGGTTCGACTACCTTTCCAACCCTTCTTTAGCTTCCACCTCCTCCGACCTCCACCTCTACTTTTTTTTTTTGAAATTCAGATATGTTTGAAATGTATCTGAATTTTTGTATGTAGAATCCATTGAATGTAAAATGTATGTGAATGTGCAACAATGTGTCGAAATTATAGTTTATGTATCTAATTAGTACAATGTGTGTGTCATAATGTATCTGAAATTCATTCATTATTTGTCAAATGTATATAACAATGAAAGAATGTATATGAATTTTGATGAATGTATCTCAGTTTTTTATGAATGTATCAGCAACGAAAGAATGTATTTGACAAATGTATTAGGAATGGAAGAATGTGCCTGAATTTTGATCACTTTTTGACAAATGTATCAACAATGGAAGAATGTATCTGAATTTTGATTTAAAAAACGGTGAAGGAATGCATAGCTCATTAAAATGCATAAACCGCATACAACATAGTGTCACAATTTCTGAAGTGATAGAACAATCTTGTTTATACAACCACCCACCGATGTTCCATCCTTTTCATGTCGTTGAAGTTCCATTTTTCAATTCAAAAGCTGCATCTCTTCTAGCTCCACGATATTCAACATTTCTTTTTCTGATTTTTTGACAAATATAACTGACAATGGCATAATGTAACTAACTTGCAAAATATAATGCATATAAAGTTTAGATATAGTTTGAAATGTATTTGACTTACAAATTATAATGCATAAAAAATTCAGATACATTTGAAATGTAACCGACTTTCAAAATATAATGTATATAAAAATTGTATGCATTAGAAATGCAACTTTTAAAATATAATGCATATAAAATCAATTATGTTTCAAATGTAACTGACTTTCAAAAATATAATGCATATAACGTCGAGATACGTTTGAAATGTAACTGACATGACAATATAATGCATTTAAATATCAGATACATTTCAAATGTAATGTATCTGACTTTCAAAGAAAATTCAAAAGAAAATAATGTACGAGGTGTTAATGCACATTTAGATATGAATCTGAATTTCAAGCAAAAAAGAAATGTTTAAACGAATTCAAACCCATTGAATCAAAGTTCAATATCTGTTGAAAAAACAGGTCTTTTTGGGATTTGATGGAGAACCAGTTCAGAGAAACCTAGAAAACAAATGGGTATACACGATTCAATTGGAAGGAATAAAAGTAAATACGTGAAAATAAATGTGCTGCACGGTTACAAATATGGAAAAAAAGGAAAAACATAACCGTCACCTCGATTTGAGGGGATCAGCTACCCGAAAAAATCAGATAACCACACAAGGGGAAATCAGGGATTGCACATATGCCAACTTATGAGGCTTGTGATGGGGCCTATATCTTGGGGCTTAAAAAATATTATTCAATTGATAAACTTTTATCATTTAAATTTGAACTAGTTTTTATAAGTCTTACTAACTTACCTAACTAGGTCTTAGATTGCAAAGATATGGAATCTTTTTCCACGAAAAAAATGTCACAGACAGAAAGATAGCATGCATCAGTTCAGAGACCGAAGAACACCTGAAAATTTTGTGGACACATCCATGTTGTAGTTGTGAAGACCCATCTCTACAAATCAAATGAGGACATTAGTTGCTCAAATTTGTAACAGAGAGCCTGCTCTGCTCTCTTCTTAATCATGGAAGGATGGTCGCCAGATACAAGTGGGTTCATACTTCATAATCCTGCATGTAAAAAAGATCAAAATCTACATCGATCAGTGAAACTATGAGATTTACTTGCATAATCAGTACACATGAATTACTTATCATGCTTTGGGTGATGATGCATTTGTAATATGAACACATACTTACCACCCAATTCTGAAATTCATGCACCTTATGTAGTTACATTGCTTTAATGTCAGCGAGCAAGTTTGTCAACAGAGACCAAACAATGTAGATTCCCAATCCAACCATTTTGTTCAGTTTATCTTCATTGGAAAAACATGTAAACAAAAACCCAGCACATGAAATGAGGAGATCTGGATCATCACTAAACACACAAATTAACAATGACGAGAGAGAGAGAGCATGAAGTGGGAAATGAACAATAAAACATGTTGACAGATGCATGAATCTGAAGACAAAACAATATAAACAATATGAAATGCTTGATCCCATTCATCACCATTCATATCCAACACTAGTACACTACATTGCCACAAAAGGAAAATATTTGAATCTTTTGCTGAGAGATTTCCTCCTAATTAATGAGCCAGCCCTCAAAGCAGTGCCACTAACTAACCAGAACATAAGTATAGAATGCCGACCTAAATAAACCAGCTGTAGTGAGAAAGCAGAATATCCCCCAAGGACCATCAAAGGGCTCAACATTTGACACACAAAGTATCTAGGATGCATGTTTGTTGAGGTAATAGAGAGGAAGTGACTCTTCTTTTTTTTTTGATTTGATAAAATTCCATGCCCAACATGCCAAATGAACCAATTGGTATAAACTCTATAGAAGCGCAACTCTTCTAGCTCACAATGTATTCTCATAATCATTCTAAAGCACAGATTTCCAACCACGACCAGGCTTGGCATAATACTTGATCAATTCCACGGTCTTGGGATTTATCAGAATATCTATCTCTTCACGAGCACGAAAAAATAAATGTCACCTCAGCCATCTCTAGTTGATACAAATGGGCTAAATATTGCTACACCTTTCTGATTATGGAACTACCCTACTTGCCAGAAGGGCAAAGAGCCATCTGTAAAAGACTGTGAAAATGGTCAATGGTCACTATTACCTGCAAGACAAAGCTTTCACCATGACTTTCTTGGTTCAATTGAAAACATGAGCCATTGTTCAACAAATTTTTTTAAAAAAAAATTGAAACTAAGGCCTGCAAATTTGCATGTGACTGACCAGAATCCAGGATCTGCCACTGTTATGATTTGATGTATATATAATCATCAGCATTGCTAAGGTAGTTGATCATTAGGATCACTAGTGTCAGTCCAACACATTGTCATCAGTGATCAAGATGCATGCATAGGGAACAGCATGGGAAATTCCTACTTCCGCCTCCACAATTTTTCATGGAATCTTTGATATAGTTTCATAAATAATCACAGACACACATCTATAGTAACAGCTCTGATCCTGTGCAAGGAATATATACATCCCTACAGTCATCTCTTACATTATTCATGCTGTTGGAACACTAGTCATATCAATTATGAAGCATTCCCAAGATTGCTTCTTATGTTAATTACTTCCATGTAGTTCCATTGAATCATCGCAGATCCCTATTGGAGACATTTACATCCCTTGCATCACTACATAGCCAGCAAAAAGGAATACTAAAGAATTAGAAGAGACATCATGATTTATCCCAACTCATTGTTACACAAAAAAAGATGTTATTTCCTAACGTATTAATAAATATCCAAACAGAAACTAACAAGACTATTGAGTGGTTTGGCCAAGTTATTCACTTCACACCAGTTATCAAGAAGTATCATTGCTAATAATCATGACAATATCCTTTTTTCTGCAAGCTTTGTTCTAGGTAATTTTAGCAGTTTGTGGCTTAGTGATATGAATACATTAGATATGAGGAGATATCAATCATTCCTATCTAAATCATCTAATTCCAGCAAGTTGTACTCTTTTCCTTGTATATTATTTTATGAAAAGCTTTGCAACAAAACAAAAAAAAAATCTCAACCAACTTATTGTTAAAAGATAATGCATGCAAATCTGCAGTAAATCATACAAAGACAATGTTCTGCAAATATTAGAATCAGTAGTTGTTGTATGCTCAACACAGTTTCATCTAACGATTTAGATCGGTGAACCTAGCAACTTATATAGTTATTACAAGACAGTTCACAGCTTCCATAGATTTCAATTGTACCTATATGAGAAACAGTAAGTGGTAAAACCACATACCTGCATATAACAAAGTTGTGGAAGAACATGCAATCATGGCTAAGCCGAGGATCCTCACTAGTCACTACCATGCAATATTGAACCAGAAATTCAATCGAACAAATTAAAGCTAGATCAACATGCAAATAACTTCAGATAAAACAATATCATAATCATCCAAATAAACTTCCAAGTTCACAAATCACCACGACCTGAATACCGAAAACATGAAACCAATGCCCCCACATCTTCAAATCATAAACACCATTAAAAACTAAATCCCCAACAATTAAATATCCCCCAACTGAAACACCCCACATAACCAAACACATCAAAGATCCCATCTTTTCCTACGCATACATTGGCCTCTCCGTCCAAGCCCCAGACACGTGCCCGTTCTCACAAACGTAAGCACGAACGACCGGCTCCCCATCGTCATGGTACCCAAACACCCTCCTAAGACAGAACGCCGAGTGGAGGTCCCAAGTCTCCCTGCACGGCGCAGAACGCGCAGTCCAGGGCAATCCTGCTCCGGTTCCCATCGTTGATCGTCCTCCACACCCTCGACTTCTTGAATTCCTTAAACACCCCCCGAAACAGCATATACTTCCGCTTCTCCTCCTTGTGCACGCACCCAGGCCAGTCACATATGTAAAGGCAGTCCCCTCTGAACCTGCTCGCGAGGAGCTTGTTCCCCTGTTCACGGTTCAGGTTCCACCCCGACGAGGCCAAGTGCGTGCCGACAGACCCACAATCGGTCCTCTTCCGCTTCTTGTTCCTCGACGTGCCCCGGACGGTCGGCGCGGGGGACGGGGACGCCTCGACAGGCCGACCGGACTCCGATGCATCGTAGACCGTGTCGAAGTAGAGGTCGTCAAAGAGCGACCAGCAATCGGAAGGCGGCGCCGGATCTTGCTCGACCGGGGCAGGCGCGACGTCGCGCATCGTAGGGTTGTAGTCCTCGTCGGGGCCGATCTCGCGTTCGAGGCCGAAGTCGGAGTTCTCGAGGAGGACCCCGGCGCGGAGGAGGCCCGGGCAGCAGACGGAGAGCTTGTGGAGGGCGGACCAGCCGCCGGGGGGAGGGGAGGGGAGGAGGTCGGAGGGGGCGGAGGAGGAGCACTTGTTGCGCCAGCAGACGTTGCGGACGAGGGAGGAGAAGCGGGCGCAGACGCAGGCGAGGCGGGACCAGTCGCGCGGGTCGTGCTCGAGCTTGACGAGGATGTTGAGGACTATGTCGTCGGAGAGGGAACCGAAGCCCGGATCGGATGATGCGGCGGCCATTGATGGGGGTTCTTCGATTGGGGGTTTTTGGGGAGGGATTTGAAGGGTTTGGGGTGGAAAAGATGGGATTTTGATTTAGAGAGAGGGGGGGGGCTAGAACTCTTTTTCCTTTTTGGGGGGATGAAGAAGATATGGAGAGGGGAGAGAACTTGTGATGGAGAAAAATATGGACAAATATCTTGCTTTATTTGGGAGGGGGGGGGGGTGGGGGTGGGAGAGAGGTAGGTATTTTTTATTTGCTATTAATCTGGGTTTTTTGTTTTTGAACATTAATTTGGATTATTTGGAAGTAATGTATACAAAGAATAAAAAATGGAAAAATCCAGCAATCCAAATAACCCTTCATAGATTGCTTGAAATTTATGTAATCTCTTCAGTTTTTCTGAAGTTTATATAACTCCCTTAGAACACCTATGTAAATCTAAATAATTTTTTGAATTAAATTTTTGTTAAGTGATTAAGGTTATTTTGTGAATATTTTATCTAATTAATCTTGGTTGAAAAAGTAGTATACCAAAACTCTCATGTAATGTGTTAAAAATATGAAAGATCTTCTGTAAATAATAATTTTATCCATCTGAAAAGAATTTTATAATCTATCTCGATAAGTAAAATCGTTATGTATATTCTACATTTTTACTTGTAAGGGTATTTTGGTATTTTTTGTTTTCAGTCAAGATCAACAAAACAAAATATTCTTCATATGTCAATAGAAATTTAACTCAGTGGGTTATTTAAATTTATATAGGTGTTTTCAAGGGTTTATATAGACTTTAAAAGATTCATTAGGTTATATAGATTTAAGACAGTTTACGGGGTTATTTGAATTTTCCCAAAAAAAAATCTTTAGGTGCAACATTCATTACCGTTTTTTTAGGAAAATGTTAACTCAGTCACATTCACTAACCAAAACTCAGACCACACATGTTTTCATTTTTAAAAAAAAAGCAAACATCATCTAATGAGGTATATGCTTTGATAAAAAATGTATATCGCTCCATTTCGAATTGAATGAACCCATTTTCAGTAAGTGTAAGAAAATATTTAATGTGATATATACAACATCTAACTAGGTATATGTTTCACTGGATTTTTAAAATGGTATATAGGACTGTGTTTTGGACTGAAAAAAAATTGAGTATAAGAGCACTCTTTTTTTCAAGGCGTTGTTTACACTGCTTATATATAGTCCTCCAACCACCTTGTTAGTCATTGAATGAAATATATACATTTTTACTTTTATACTTATTAAAATTGATTTGTTCAAATCTAATAGTGTGATATACACTTTTAAAATATATATATTAAAAGTGATTTACTAATTTTTTTTTAAATTAAAATATTTGCAGACTACATCTGGGTAACATTATTTTATTTTTTTAAAGAGCTTTGATACAGTGAGTCCTAAAAATCATTTTAATCATTTCAAGATAATATGCATTTGTTTGCACTTATACGAGAAAATCTCATATAAATATATATGATTTTTAAAAAAATTACAAATCATTTTTTGAACGACTTGTAAGGTTGAATGTATTATGTTTTTAATATATAATTTTTTTTACTATTGAAAGAATATTATAATAAAAAATCAAGTGTTTTTAGAACATCTAATATGAGTGTAAGGTATACATCCAATTCATTGAAATATACGTTTCAATATATGTATTTTTTTAAACGATCTCAAGTTTTTAAAAAGGAAAAATATTAAAAAAAACTATTAAGATTGAGAAATACCCAATTAGGCCATTTTTTAAAACTCTATAAAAAAAGTTATATTTAACAATTTTGTAATTTAAAATGTACCCTCTCAATATTTTTAAAATTCTCTCAACTATTTTATATTATTTGGCATAAAACAATCTTTTTTTTTTCATTGCAACATCAATCTTTTTCTCTGCATATATACACACATTAATTCGGTTCCAATTCCAACATTCCATATCTTTGTACCCAAAAAAAAGGAAAATTATAAACCCTAGCTCTTATTGAATATCTGATCCTCTAATGCTTGATTGTTAATTCAAAAGGTTAAAAAAATAGCAGATGGAGTATATTCTTAAATTTTGAAAAAAAAACATTTTTCTATGTCCCTCTTTATTAAGGTGTAAAATTATTTTAAACACGGGTGAGAGATTTTAATTTTTAAGGATGGATGAGAAAAGAATGGTTAGATCATTTTTTGTTTCAAGATAACTTAAATGAGACTTGTAAAACTTTTAAAAATGGTTGATGCGGGTATTTCTAAAATTTTTAAGTTTTTTTAGATGCTTTTTTTAAAAAAAAAATCTATAAAAACACGTTGGTATTAAAAAAATAAGAATGACTATTGTTAGCGGTTTTTAATTAATGAAATAAATATTTTCAAATGAATTATATGTTTGAATTAATGGGAAAATATTAAAAAAATTCTTTTCAAGATAAGAAATACTCAAAATGATTTATTCTAAAAATTATACCGAAAAAATCTCATTTAAGCATCCCAATTCAAAATCATGAATTCACTTGGAGCAACCTACGAGATTCCCCGTCGCTCGCACGTCTAGACTGGTTGCTCCCCTGCTCTGCATGGGAAGCACACTATCCAGGATGCTCGACAACGAGCCTCCCCGGATCATCTCTAATCATGTCCCCCTACTTTTATCCCGGAACGGGGAAACCCATAACAACCCGCGGTTCTGTTTCGAAGCGTGGTGGCCCATGACGGACGGTTTCTGGGAGGTGGTCTCGGAGTCGTGGAGCGCCAATGCGAGTGGCCTACAGGGAGCGCACTGGTTGGCGTTCAAACTCAAATGACTCCGGAGAAGATTGAGAGTGGGCGCGCGCGGCCCGAGCATGCAGGGGTGAGCAAAAGGACTGGGTTGCGGGGATCATAGCAGCGGCTGACAACGCGAAGGAATCCAGGCCACTGATCGAATCCGAGCAAAATGGCTGTCGGGAGGCTAAGGAGGTCATAGCTACATCCATCAAGATGGAGGAGGCCGAATGGTGCCAAAAATCAAAAGCCCAGTGGCTTAAAGCGAGCGACAACAACACCCGTTTCTTCCACATGATGGCAAGTCAGCACAAGCGCAGTACCACATCTCTACCATGCGCTTCGGCCAGGTCCAGCGAAGCGACCAACCCGATATTGCCTAGCACCTGGAACAACATTTCTCATGAGTATACCGCCGGTGCCGCAGGTGGTTCCCTGCATGGTCCAAGGCCGACCTCCCCGCGTCTTACATTCGATCAACGAGAGGGACTCGTCACCCCTTTCTAGGAGGAGGAGGTGTGGAGGGCGGTTTTCAGCACTGAGGGGGACAAAGCCCAGGACCAGACGGCTTCACGTTTAGAAGGAGGACATGATGGGCGTTTTCACCGAACTGGGTTCGGGCTCCCCTGGTTTGGGGCGGCTAAACTCTTCCATGTTCTCCTCATCCCAAAGAAGGAGGGGGCGGAGGCAATTGACGACTACCACCCAATTTGCTTAGTCAACGTGTGCTACATGATCGTCGCCAAGGTTTTGGGGGCCCGCATGAAGAAGGTCTGTGCGGGCTTGATAGAAGAGTCCCAATCTGCCTTCCTCCCGGGCCGCCATCTTCAGGACAACTACGTGGTCGCCCAAGAAATCATTTCTGCCTTACACAAGGACCACCAGAGCGGTGCCACGCCCAAGCTGGACTTCGCTAAAGCCTTCAACAGCGTGCACCGAGACTTCCTCTTCCACGTCCTGGAACTACACGGCTTCGGGGCCCAGTGGATTCAGTGGATTCGGAGATGCACTGACTCTACCCACGGATCCATTCTTCTGAACGGAGCACCATGTGGTTATTTCCCGATCAACAGAGGCCTCCGACAAGGGGACCCGCTCTCCCCGATCCTATTCATCTTCGTCATTAACATTTTAAGTAGGATGTGCAAAGCGGCCATTGATGGGCGGTTGGCTCCGCGGACTGGTGAGCGTGACGGGGGGACGGGAGGTGGCGTTAGTCTAGTACGCTGACGGCACGCTACTTCTCTTCGATGGGTCGATCTCCTCAATGCGGGCTACTCGCTTCATTTCCTTCTGCTTTGAGCTCATGTTCGGGCTAAGTCTTAACTGGAGCAAATGTGCTCTTTTTCCAATCCATGTTTTTGGCGCGCATGTCTCGGCACTGGCTCAGGCAGTGGGATGCCCAGTGCAGTCCTTCTCATCGCGAGCTCTCAGGCTCCCTCTGGTCTGCGGTCGAATGACCAAATCTCTCTGGGACCCACTGGTGGAAAGGTTTCAAAAACGCCTAGCAGGCTGGAGGGGAAGGTACCTATCATATGGAGGCCGCCTCACTCTATTACAGGACGTCCTCTCAGCATTACCCCTCTTCTTCTTCTCGGTGTTCCGCATCCCTGCTGGCGTGCTCGACCGCCTTGAAGTTATATGACGTAGGTTCTTTTGGCAGGGATCCCGGGATTCCACCATTAAACCGCACTTGGTAGCCTGGAACATGGTCTGCCTGAAGAAGGAGGTGGGCAGGCTAGGCATGCTGGCGCTCCAGGACATGAACAAGGCTCTACTTGCGAAATGGCTCTGGCGGTGGATTTCAGACCCGAATAAAACTTGGGTCCAGATCTTCAAAGACAGATATAGCGGCTTTGGCACAGGGGAACGAAGGTGGCCAACAGTGGGGACAAGGGCGTCGGCACGTTGTAAAGGAATATTCGGCATTCACGAGGAGATCCAACAGTTCTTCCAATGGGAGGTGGGCTCAGGCCGGAACATCTAGTTCTGGGGTGATGCATGGTGCGGGGAGGCTACGCTGCGGGCGAGGTTCCTGGAAATCTACTCCATCGCCCGTAGCAAAGAGGAACCGGTGCGCAGTTTCTGGTCAGAAGAGGGGGGTGTGGGCAGATGGCTAATCCCGCTAAGTAGGTCGCGCTTGTCTCCAGTAGAGACATCCCAACTCCAGGCCTTGGCCGATTGCCTCGCAGCGTGGAGCGGACGCTTTGGGCCAGCAGTAGATCGGCCTTGGTGGTGGCCAGATCTGGCCCACGACTTCACCGTCGAAGGATGCTTTGACAAGCTACGCCTCGGGCTTCCATCTGCCTCCCTAGCGTGCGGATGTCCCTCTAGAATTTGGCGCCCGAAGATTTCGAAGAAGATCAAGGTATTCATGTGGCTCTTGGCCCATGAACGCCTACTGACTAAAGTTTACCGTGCCAAATGGAGGGAGGACTCCTCAACAGTGTGCGGCCAATGCGGGGAAACTCCCGAATCATTGGATCACCTCTTCTACCACTGTCGGATCGCAGCCTCCTTCTGGCGGGACGTGTGTGCTGCTACTACATTGGCCCCATTCCACTCCCTACAAGAGATGTGGGAAGCAAGCGTTGAACTGGGTGGTCGGTCTGCTCCGGGCCGCGCAAGGAAAATTGCACTCTCAATCATCCCGGCTGAGGCTTGGGCAATATGGCGCATGAGGAACGAAGCGGTGTTAAAAAAACGCACGGATATACTCAGAGAACATGCGAGAGTTTACGGCATTGCTCATGCGAGACTGGGCCAGGGAGTTGACGGGCGCGCAAGGAGTCATCCCATAGCCCCCAACTCGGGGGGGGGGGGGAACTAGTTGATAAGTGGATACCCCCATCCACTTCCTCCTGTTACTCCCCTAACCTGTATTTTCCTATTCCTCTGTATCCTCTCACCACTCATTCAGATCTGTACTAATTCTTTTTCAGAAATGAAATCGGTTGGTAGCCGAGTCTACCTTTTTTTATATAAAAAAAACCGTTATTTTTTAATCCGGACATTAAAAAAATCACAAAACATTTTGTAAATTTTTCTCTTTTTGTCTCTATAAAAAAAAAGAACAGATTGGCTGTCAATGAAAAGGTGTGGAAAATGAGGGTTCCTAAAACGAGTAAGGGCGGCTGTTGGACAGCTACAATTCACAAACTAAAAATAGTTGCTTCACCCTTAAATAAATATTAAAATTAAATATAAATATAAACATAAACAAACTTATTCTCAACCCCCTCCCCCTCAAAATTCCTACATACTGGCATTTGGACCCCTAAAGTTTTTGAAACATGCACAAATACCCCATGAAATTCAAAAACATTCACTTACACACCCCCCACAGTTAGATTTTTCATTAAAATGCAACAAGATTATTTTAAATTTACTATTTTACCCTTTAACTAAGTCAATGAATTTACCTTGGATATGCTTTATGAATATTAAATAATACAATAATCAACTCTCTAAATACATTTGAATTTTTTTGTAAGAATTAACTTTGACAACAGTTAATTAAAAAGTGAAACACGATAATACTTAATTAAAAGAGTAAAATTGTATTATTGTCCCATTTTAATAAAAATCTAACGGCAAGGGGTACAAGTACATATTTTTGAACCAAGGGGTGTTTTTGCAGGTTTCAAAAACTTTAAGTGGTCGAAATACACATGCAACACGTGTCAGGTAACGTTTTAAAACCTGATCTGACCAGTTGAACGGGTTAAACATTCATCCGCTTAAATTTCGGTTTGAGTTACCCCTAAAACCTAATGACATAAGAAATCGGTAAAATTCAGTCAACCCATCAGTTGAAATCGACGGTTTTTGTGAACCGGCACATGCCACAGGCTAAATAAACTGATCTATTCTTTATTCATAAAAATTGTGATTAATTACTTAATATAATCTAATAAAAATTTGATACATGATGATTGAGTAAGATTCAGTAGAATTTGATCAATCCTTTTTTCAATCATTAAGGTGGAAAACTGAACCGCCAAATCTCTTTAAAAGACAGTAATCGATAGCTTCACTTCATTCGGTATTTGGCTTCAGACTCGCCTTTATTCATAAAATCTAAAAAAAAATTTAGATTTTATATACTAAAATAAGATGTTAAATAAAAATTTTATGTAAAGTTTTTTAAATATTTCATATTTTTTTATCAGTGTGATAATTAATATATTTATTATATTATAATTATAACACTATCTAAATTAGACTGACATTAAAATCATTGATCCGTGACGTTTTCTCTGGTACACAAAACGATTCAGTTTTTAAAATGGTGTCAGCTGGATGTGAGGCTGAAAAACAGACACTCAGGTTTTTTTTGTCGTACGTCTTGTGCTACACAAGATGGTGACGTATCACCCACAGAGACACTCATGACATTTAATTTTCCTTTTCTTTTATTGTTATTATTATTGGCTTTATGGTTAATAAAAATAAAAAAAATCAGTTTATTTCTTTAAAAAAGAGAGTATGATACCAAAATATATAAACCAATGTTCCATATCATATAACGGGATCCACATGTTCAATAACTTTACTTTTTATAAATTTTTATACATATTTATTCATTTTTATCCCCAACTTCAACTGATAACATAATTATTATATTTTCAATAAAAATAACTAAAAATCTCACCCATAAATTTTGTATTTTTGTCCACTTGCATTCACTTAAAAAAAATCTTGTCCACTCTGCTGACTTACATATCATAATTGTTTTACAAATCAAAGTACAGACGACTGAAGTACAGCATTCCCATTATATTAGTAGGATAAGATATCTGTAGTTTCACGAACAAATAAAAAATGGAGGGATTTTGGCTCTCCTATATAAAAGTAGTTTAGTTGACTAAAAGTCTCTAATAATAGATTTCAGAAAGGTTTCAACACATTATATATTCAGAACATAAAAAATAACAATTCAAGGACCTGATTAAAGTAACAAACCCATCATCACTAACTTACACCTAAGCATAGTTACCAAAACATTGAAATGTTTCAAAGAAGAAATAGGTAGGTCAAGGCCATGAATGTATGTTCCCTCCCCACACAGCAAAAGCATGACACAACTATAGTTTCAGTCAATCACAACCTGTCTCATAAGAGCATTAAAAAAAATGGGAACCATTAGGTTCAGATAATTCAAGCATACCACAATAGATTAGGCATAATTAAAAAAAATACAACCAAGGAAAAACCTTGTCACGATGTAATAAAGATTATGCATAACCTAGATAAATTCAGTTCTATCATCTTGGCATGGACTTCTTACTACAAGGGGTCTGGGTTTAGAAGTTACAGCACTACATCCAGAGTGAAATGGAGAGCCATGAAGTCGTCCAAAATTTAACATTTAAATTGCATATTCAGAGAGTTCAATTCAGGATGATCGCAATGTCCACTCTCTGAATCAGTTGTGCATAAACATCTCACCTGCATCAATGAGGAATTCACAGTTCAGGACTCAAAACACCAATTTCAACTTGTTTATTACCACTAGAAGGATTTTACTAACGGAGAACGAGATTGAGATAAGCTCCTGCTCCTGCTAGGGCTACGCTTTTCTGGGCTCTTGCTCATTTTCTTGTCACGAGGGGGCTGCAGGCACAAACACTCAGACTAAAAAAGAAGTGCAATACAAACATGTTGATTAGATGGATGAACTTACAGAAGCAACTGGTGATCTGGATCTTGATTTCGATCTGCAAAAAGTTCCAGAAATAACTGAATTCAATACCCACAACGTTGCTTTAACAGCTTCATCCAAAAGCCTCGATGCCTCTTCCACATCAGAGTTTACCACTTCCGAGCGTGGCAAACAAAATCCATAAATTTTAGTGGCACCAAATTAATGATTAATGTTGAAAGGGAAAAAAAAAAGAGTTCACAGTTCTTCCTCGTTCAAGCCAAAAAATCACATGAGAATCCAGCACTCCATGCAGCCAATTTTTCTATCCAAACTAATGCAAGTACTGCCAATGAGCACATGAAAGTGAATGTTAAGGCCATTCAATATATCATAAAGATAGGAGGGGAACATTTAATGTATCAGGAGATAGAGGATTTTTTTAAATGATTGTACCACAAAATCCACATCAAGAATCCTGAGCGTGTGTCCTAAGTGTTGGTGAGTTCCAATTCCACATAGTGCTTCTACATTGCAACTCGTCCACAGTTTCACTTGGCTCCAAATGGCATCCACTATGCCACAATATGCAAAAATCGGTCATTTCCAATTTCTAAAGCTGCTCATTTATGAAACAGCATACCTCAACAGCCCAAAAGAGTTGCAGGCATTTCCACCAAATCCCATCGAATCCCTAATAAGCAATCCCCAAATCGCCGTAAAAGCCCATATCTAGAAAACAAACAATGCAAGCTATATAAAGATGGAATGTTAATAGTGGCAACTCATTATTATCTTTCTTACTTTATTTATCCCCATCCAGTTTTGAACTTAGAAGTATAAAGCGAAGCAGAAGTCACAGAAGAAAAAAAGCGGACAAATTTTATATGCCAACATAGCTTCAAGGCAGCGCTCCATTCCCAACTTCAAATCTCTAAGAGAGACAAGAAGAAAAATGCATAAATGCAGCACAAAACTGAGTTTGCTAAACATCACAAGCAGTAATAACAGTAGTTCAATTTTTCAAAGAAAAAAAAAAGAGTCATATTGAGAAAAATAGAAGGAAACAAAAGTAAAAGTCTAAGAAAAAACCACTATGCACACACACAACACGCGCGCGCACACATTATCTATATAACTTGGTCATAGCCATGCTAATGCAAACTGTGAAAAAAATGAAAAAGATAAATTGTGGATTGTTTTTTATAGTGATGAACCTTAAGTCACACATAAAAATTGGATTTTGAAGCAAAGTCCATCCAATAACCATTAGAACACCGAAAGTGGACTTCCAGTCTTCCACATAGTCAGAATAACAAAAAAAAAACGTGATACATACACCTTCGCACAAGTACATAACAATGCTGATATGTGTTTTATAACATCATATACAATTCCACACTCTTGTTTACCTTCTGACATCATGACATCGCTACTGGTATCTCTACTTGTTTGAATAAATAAATATATCTCCAGTTATCGAATATGAATAAGACAGGCAAGACAAGATGAGAGAAAAGCAGCAGACTAACCAATGAGCTTTTCTTTTTTCTAAAACATAAGAGACTTGGACAAAGAAACCACCCAGGCAATGAAGCTCAATGATAATCATGTTATGTATCTCCACAAATAGATTGAACTCCTGTGACGGCTAAAAAGAAGTACATTTAAGGTCCAGTGATTGCAAAATTCTTTGCAGCAAACCATGTATTCAATTCTAACCTTCCATTTCTCTATTTTTCTTCTAATTTCTAAGATCGACTTCTTTCTTATTTAATCTTCAGTCTACAATACTCCTTCAACACATTGTCAATACACAATACAGATTAGACAGGCATGAGCCTGACACAACCACCACACATGCAAAAGCATGCCCAAAAAAAATGTACAAAAAGAACCCGAGCAACCACCATCATCATGATACATTTAAACATAATTGCCCCAACAAACTTATGGTTTGAAGATCCTTGACTAGAAAGCAAGATTTAGTAAATTAGCAAAATATTTATGCCCATACTTGTAAAAATTTATAAAAGAACAAAAAAATTGCAAACCAACAAAACAAAAGGAACGACATACCTTGATAAAGATCGAGCCTTTGAGCCTGAATGAGAATGGGAGGAAGCAGATCCAGACCGCAATCTAGATGCACGATTTGATGGCTTAGTTTTAGGAGACTTGCTGCAAAAAAATGCAATCTAGATCAGATACGCCCCAGCCACATCAAATGATGGTAGTAAAAAATAACCACCTTCGACTTCTGCTAGGACCGTTGCTGCGGCTGCGGCTGCGGCTTCTTGAGTAGGAGCGACCACCACTCAGGCTCCTAGATAAACCCCGTCTCGAATCTTCTTCTTTCACCTGCAATGTACATATACTCTCTAATTAGAATAATTGATTGATTTAATTGTAGGCTGACAGATAGGATCAGCTGCAATCATATGAGTGCACAACAAACCCTAATATATGCTCGAGAAAAGGCATTTCGAAACTCAGAATCATTCAGCTTCCTTATCTGCAGTGGAGGAAAACCATACGAAAAATAAAGAAAGCCTCATCTTCATAGAAATAGTGCTGCAACTTAGAAAAGAGAGAAAAAATGAAAGATATATTAAACAAATATTGAACCTTTTACAAGACATGGAAGTAGACTTACAGCATACTTCATATCATCATAGTTAGTATAGTCCACTACCCCAGTTGTACCTGCACATGATACATGGAGGAAGGCCAGTGAATTAATGTTTGAGCTGATCCATATATTTCATATCTCCGAAACAAGGTTTTGAAATGCCCAAATGATCAAGAATAGTAAAGAAAACAAATAAATACATGAAAAGATATTGCAAACAATACTGGAACCACAATTATATTGAATGCTGAACCGTCTTAGATCTCAAATTCAGTGCAACTCACCACCGCCCTCACGGAAAACTTGGGAGAAACAAACATCACCAGCTCGGCGCATGTGATCCTATTCATCAAAAGTAGAAATTTAGTAATAAATAATAGGAACAAGGCCTCCTTCAGCATACAGCCTGACACTCACCTTCAGGTCCTGCCATGAAGCGGATGAAGGTAGACCAGTAACCAATACTGCAGGTTGAAACATTTCAAGATGAGATGAGAAAAACCACAACAATACGCAGCAATCCAGAGTTCTAAAGGTTTCAATATATACAAACCACGGTAGTCAGAGCGCCGGGATACACCACCACCGCGACCTCCTCCACCACTGTTATAACTGCCATGACGATCTATTGATGATGATTGGCCTCTTCCACCATGAGCAAGTTCCACCTGCAACTTGTGGGTTTGATGAAATAAATGGAAAAAAGCCAAGCAATATTCTGCCATGTACAGATATTGCCTTCTAGAAAAAACAGAAGCACTATAAACAGATATAGACGAGATTAATTAGCATACTCGTAATTTGTGACCAACAAAGTTGTAGCCATCACGACCACGAATGGCATCCTCGGCATCACGTGAGTCTTGAAACTGAAACAGACCATCAATGTTAGTAAACAGAAAAACAACATGGGCCACAATTAGTTTATATGAACTAACTGTGAAGAAATGGCATGCATTGGCATGGAAATTCAGATAAATGTGCAGTCAACATGAATACATGGATAAACAAATAACAGATCAGAAAAAAAAATTGAGCATTTTGAAAAGAAGACAAGAGAGATTCACAAAGGACTGATGTGAGCAATGTTCTAAAAAGCGGCCCTAGGTGGGGATTAATCGCCTGCCTAGGCGTAGGTGGGGCCTCCCTGCCCCAATATGGGTGTGGTGGCCCTGGGCGGTCTGCATGAAATCAGCCGCCTAGGCAGGCCTAGGTGAACTGATTTTTTTCCCAGTTGTAAACGGGCATCCAGATCCCGATCCAACCCGATCAAATCAAAAACCCCCCTCTCCCCTTTCGTGAACGAGACTAAATTAGACAAAACCCTAGGGGCTGGTTTAGCAAGGAGATAAGTGATGGCCTAAGGGGTAATTGTGGGGATAAGTGGAGAGAGAAGACAACTTATCTCGTTTGGTATAAAAAATAATCTGGATAAAGTGCGGATAGTTATCCCGATTTTGAAATAAAAATGATGATTTTTTAATCCACCTAAAGGCTGAACTGAAATAACATTTATTCCCATTTTTTGTCCCAATTTTGACAAATGTGAACAAGGACAAAATTGAACTTTTTATCCTTTAAAATTGTTGGGTTATAAATCCATGTACATGTGAATAAGGATAAAATTGATGAACTTTTCTGATTAAACACCACAGATTGTTGGGTTATAAATCCATGTACATGTACACTACAGATCAACCAATTTCATCAATTACTCTTTACCAAGTATGTTGATATAAACAAAAAATTGGATTTTGCTTTTTCTGGAGAAAAGGTGAAATCAAATCTGTATGTGCATGACACCATTATTTCTGACTTGAGAAATGATAGAAGAATACCACTATGAATTACCATGACTCAAACAATGGCTATATTACTTCACAAACCTTCTACTTAATCGTTACCAAACATCTTGCAAATGGAAAACAAATAGACTTCAAACTATGCATCGGGCACTTCAATTCATCAGCCTACAGAGACGGTCAATTTTGTGCGTAACTTTGGTCGACTTTATGTTTTATTGGTTTAAATGACCAGAATATTACCATTTACAATTAATGCACGATGATCTTATAAAAGGATCCTTGTTTACCTCTCCGTCAAGTTATTTTTAAAAAAAAACCTTTATATCATATTAACAAAAATATAAGAAAAACATCACTTCACATGGCACATATTATAGGCATTTTAAATTTTGATAATGAACCCTGTATATCCTTTATTCCATAGACAACACCTCTATGTGCAACTTCATACAAATTTATGCACGCAACTATAAAAACCAACAGAGAAAATGCCTGCATTGTCCTTCACATATATTCTAAAAGCACTTCAGAAATGTCCCTGTGTCAGGCTGTGCAAGTCATACCTGCACAACACTAACATGTGTCCATCTATTTGTTGTATCTGAAGATGGGATACTGACGGATACAAATGTACGATCAAAGATGACAATGAGTTAAAGCAAGTCAAAAAACAAGATTATGTGAGAAAGCAATGGTTGCATAAATGCTATGGCACAGTGGAATAAAAAGACATCTTTTAGCAGCCATTAACATACTTTAAATTATCCCTCCAAGCTAAACAAGAAAACTAGATTACAAATAGTTGACCACTCATCAGTGTCACCAGCAAAACTACTATAACTATTATTCATTTTTAACTTCAAACAGCTTCCTTACCTCAACAAAAGCATACCCTGGAGGCCTTGGAGGAATCTTCAGATCAATATCAACAATGGGTCCATACTGCACATTTGATTTCCAAAATTCAGTGTATGAACATGGCAACAAAAAGTGATAACTTGCAAACCCTGCAATTGGAAACAATTTTTGACCTCCAAAGGGAGATGCAAGACATTATTATGGCATGACATTTCATGACCTTTCTAAAATCACCAAAATAGGATAAGAGTAACCATAATGCATATTGCCTTACATGTAGGGGTGGTAAACGAGCCAAACGAGCCGAGCTTTGACCTGCTCAGGCTCGGCTCGGGAACGAGCTTCATTTTGTGTTCAAGCTCGGCTCGTTAGGCTCGTGAAAAGCTCGGTTAAAGCTTGGCTCGACTCGTTTGTTAAACAAGTCAAGCCGAAGCTCGAATCAAGACTCGGCTCGGGCTCGTTTAGCTAAAAAAACCTTGTTTAACATTTGAAAAGTCACATTTCACAAATCACAACACCTTATACATGTGAAAATAACATAAGCTCGGGTTCGGGCTCGGCTCGGGCTCGACTCGTTTATCTTTTTTCTATTAAGTAAACGAGCTCGTCCAGGCTCGGGCTCGGCTCGTTTACAAACCGAACTTTAAAAATTGTTCAAGCTCGGCTCGTTTATCTAATCGAACGAGCCTGAACGAGCTTTAACCGAGCCGAGCCCGAGCTGCTCGGCTCGTTTACCACCCTACTTACATGGATGATGACTACAATCAGAAAGAGATAACATCAAATGCATATATAGAAAATTAAAAGAGTACAGTTTCCTCATTTCATGACTTATATTTTTACGTATGATAAGCATTCAAAACATCACCATCAAAATCAACATGATCTCTAGATTCTCTACTCCTCATACCCTTCCTAACCACCTACCTCCATCCAAGCTTCTTAGGTCATCTTCTCTCTCAATTTCCATTACCAACAACTTCAAGTATGAAATCATGTTCCTTTGTTCCTTTATAGTTTTTTTTTTTGGGGAAAAAATTGTTCCTTACTTCCTTCATAGTTAAATAACGATACATCATAATATATTGTACAATGTTCAACACTTCTGCAGTTCTCACACATCTTTTCACATGCACCATAAACTACAATTTTCAATACATCTCAATTATTGAACATTTTGTACAAACAAAAAGATATATGAAAATAATATAAAATTGGTTATTGAAGTTATGGATATTCTGCAAAACATAGGGAACAACTCTTACCATGCAAAATGCTCAAATTGTCTTACCCATTAAGGGCCTGTTTGTGAGGGGATGCTATTCAAAAAATAGCTCTACCCTGTCAATAGTCAACTCAAAGTGGCTTTGAAAATTGAACAAGAAACTGTTTCTTTGGCTACTGTCTAGGACAGTAATTTTAAGTACGGATGATAGACTTCGTCGAGTAAAACTTCAGTGAAATTTCCATTTCAAGTCAGGGAAACATCATGTTAGCCCACTTTCTTAATGTTTACCAAAGTGATAAAATATAGTGGGCATCCCTCTTTGTCATTAGAAAATGTTACTATTTGTCTTCTTTCATCATGTAACCATCTTCCCTGCTAAAAGTTGGAGGCATGTGAGACAGACAAGGATGTGTATTGGAGCAGGGCACTTCAACATCCATTACAAAAATATCCAATTATCTTGATTCTTGCATTTCACAATAAGACCCCGCATGACTCGTTAATCCACACACTGACTAATCAAATCAAACTTCCACCAATCAAAAATTTGCACCCCCTACCACAGTACCGCACATCAGATGATATTCCACCTAACCATCCATGATCACTCATCGTGTAAGGAGTAAAGACAAGTAACGGAAAGAATGTGAGGAGAAACGACAATATTAGACATAGCAATAAACAATTCCCCTAGAAATTGTGCTGCTCTGCTCTAAATTATGCATGATATGATTTTTTTAAAAAAAGTAGGAGGATGATGTGATAAAATCAGAAAATATTTAATTACCATAGGGCAATCTTTGGAAATGCAGTATGTGGTTTCCGTATCAAGGTTCCACATAGAGTATATGCGGGAGTATATGCGGTTCTTTATATTTATTATTAAATATATATGATGATGATTTCTAAAACTATCAAGATAAATATTAAACTCATATATACAAAGGAATTGTTAAAGACACCCAAGATGCTCCATTTTAACCAAATTGTCCCAACTCCCAATATAAATGATAAACTTAGATATTCCAGATCACCAACATTTACATCCAACAAAACTAAGAACAACCCAAAAAAAATCACCCAAAATCCAAACCGTCCAACTGTCTCAATGTAAACCATTTGTTAAAGACACCCAAGAGAGGTGTCACCAATTCCTTCAACAGCTCTGCCTAAAGCAGCTCCATAAGGGGAAAAAGGTGAGACAGAGAACAAAGAGAGAGTGAGAGAGAGAACAGAGAGAGAGAGAGAAAGAGAGGGCACAGAGAGAAATCAGAGAGAGAGAGAGAGAGATGAAGAAGACGAAGCCGAGGAAGATGAACTGCTGAAGAAGACAAACTGACGAAGAAGAAGGCGTGTGAAGAAGAAGATTAGGGCCAGCTCGGGTTACCTTTAATTTTTTATTAAGTTACTAAATGGGCCGGGTGAGCCAAATGAGCCTGCCCGAACCATTCAAATAGTTTATAAACCTATGCGCCCATGCAGTCCACATATGCCATATGGGACCACTTCAGCATATGCGAGTCGGTCTGACGGAACCGCATATGCGCCGGGATGTGCGGCCACATAGGCCGCATATAACCCCTCCATAGGGAAGTCTATGTTGTTCCATTTCACTTGGATATCTCACTTTAAATGAGTATCTTTCCAGCATGCTAGACTTGCTTGTCTCTGTGCTGTGATAAAATGACAATGACACATATTGTACCAAATAATCAAACATGGATATTGCATCTCCAACTAGGCATTAAAACCAACAACAAAATGTGCTTAAATTTACAAAGCAACGCAGATGTCAACCTGTATTTCATAAATAAATGTATCACCTTGCTAACTAATGTCCTTTTTCTTTTGGAAAGCATAGTGTTAATTCACCATTGAGTGAACAAATCCACTCGACAATATTGCACATATATGGTTACGATAACACTAAAAAACAGCCTACTAGCACAAGTCAGTATAAGCACAGAAAAGCACAAATGATTATATGTTTATATATACACCCATAGAGCCCAATAGTGGGGAAATGCAATTGCACACCGACGTTCATACAAGGATATAAAATGACAAAACTTTGACAAGGAAAATCCACCCATTTTAGCTCCTTAAGGCAACTTTAACCAGCATATGAAAATCCAAAGCAAATGTCCAAGAGTCTTGCTACACAGGCCCCATTATTTAGGCCCCAACCACAGGCCCCATTAGGTGTCAATATGCCATTGGTTTCCTAGTTGACTTCTACGAAAGTGCAAAAAAGAAAAGTACAAAACTACCCTTATTTGAATCACACCGGAACCATTTTTTCATTATTGTTTCCACCTCGTAAAACGCATCCCAACAATATCTAACCAACATTTTTATTGACTTCTCTACTTAAAAAATCATTCCGGCCGACCTATTCATCTTCGGCGACCAGCGTTACCACCTCTGAATTCCTCTCGTCGCCCTCTATCATATGAGAGATGGTTTGACTATCTTTCCAGTCCTCGTCTGGACTTCACATTTTTCGATTCAGTTACATTTTGTGATTGTAATTTATTGTACAACAAATTTAGTTACATTTGTGAATGTAACTGATTTTTATTATATAAGACATATAAACATCAATTACATTTCAAAAATGTAATCGACTTACAAAATATAATGCATAAATGTTCAAATTAGTTTGAAATGTTACACAACCACACGCGAATACAACATCAAAACTCTATAAATCCTCCAAAAAAAAAAAATTTAACATCAAACATCGGATTCAAAGATAAATTATAAACAAAAGCTATATCAAAACTGCCAAATTTAATATCAAACAGCAAATTGAAGAAAAAAATTATAACAAATGCAAGAATAAACAATAACAAAGGTCACACCTAAATTGACAGACATTGAAAATGATAGCCAAGTCGATCAATTGTTCGCAAAAAGATAAGTTACATTTGTGAATGTAACTGACTTTAACATCAGTTTCAAATACTGGCTTATATAGTAAAAGTCAGTTACATTCATAAATGTAACTGACTATACAAATGTAGCTGACTCTTTACAAATATAACTGACTTCTTTTGAAATGTAACTCAGTTTTAAATAAAATTTAAAAAATAATATATGAGTGTTATTACACATTTAAATAAAAATTTAAATCAAACAAAAAAGAAAATTATAAATGAATTTAGAAAATTTGTGTTAGATCATCTAAAATGAAAGAACATGCCAATAAAAATTAATATACTATCAAAGACCAAATTCAACAAATATAAATTTGTAAAATCAAGTAATTACACACGACTGCATAAACATAAATCATTTCCGATCTGGTGCTAGGTGTTTTTAAAAACAATAATGGTGTTTTAAAAATGAAATGAACTATTGATTATGGGTGTATAAATAATTTAATTAGAATAAATCCAAAAACAAAATAAGAAACGTGAATTACAAAATAGAAATAATTTATTGTCACATTGGTGGAAGAGAGTAATTATTACTGTCTCCTTAATTATGGGAACAGTTATCAAATAAATAAAGAAAAAACCATAAAGAGGGTAAAATAGGAATTATACATATGGGGCTTACTTGGGGCCTACAAAAATGGGGCCTGTCAATCATTTTCCAATGTCCAATCACATGAATTTCACGTTACAAGGGGAGAAAAAAAACTTATGCAAAAAGAAAGCTTGCAGAAAATTACTGGCTACACAGAAATATCTTAACAGCAAAGGATTTACAACACACCCTATTGAAAAACTTTGCATTCAAAGCAATGGGACTAGCTAAATATTACACAGGCCATATATAAAACAACTAACCTTGTAAAACAGATCTTCAACTTCCCTTTCACGAATGTCCCCGGGGAGATTGCCCACATAAATGGTCCTACTAGAACGCCCACTCATGTTTCTGAAATCAAACAAAACAAAAGGACAATATCACGATATATACAATAGCACTACAAAAAAAAAATGTATTTTTCCCATAACGGTTGGGAACCAAATATCAGTAGGACAAAAGAACAAAACGCACATAAAAACAATTCCCATCAAACTGTTTTAACACTCCTCCGAGTAAATCAAGATAAACTCAAAGAAGAACACAATGATCCAACAATAAATCCATAAAAAATCAATCTTTCACACGCAAAACCCTACCCAATCGACAAAAGCTCATCAAAACAACATTCAAGTTTTTCTCTTGTCGATTGGATCACCCCATCCCCAAAAAACAGACACCAAATGAGATCCTAGACTGACCAACCAACCGCGTAAAAAAAAATGAAAACCCTAAATTCACACAAACAGGAACGATTTAGATCCCCGTCAAGAGTTCAAAATCAAGATGTCGAACAGATTCAAATATAAGAATATAATGGGTGTGTGTACCTTGCGAGACTGGTCGAGCGAAACAAGGCTTTCGGAAAGTTAGGGTTTTTTAAAATGTATGATAGTCATCAAACGGGAGAGGCACCTCGAGGACATAAATGGGAGGAAAGGATGAGTGGCATTTTTGTAAATAATTATATGGATAAGGGGAGAAATGTAGTCGGAGCGTGGGCTTATAAGCCTCACGTGGTTGAGTCCTTTTATGCAAGGCCAGGCCCAGCCCAGCACGTGAATATGGTAAAAGTACTGATGCATTCTATGTACTGCACCATTGTGATATATGAATTTTATTATTATTTTCAATAAAAAAAATATTGTGTATTTCAATGTATGTTTCATTTTTTACAGTATGTATTTTAATAGGTGAGTGTGTGTTTTTTTAATAAAAAAAAATAGTGTGAACTATAGATGGAGGTGCATACATGGTTGGACACTCATTTTTCTAATGATAAAAGAATACCTTCAAGGAAAATGATGTGTGAAATCTTGTATGTATTCTTCACAGATTTATTTATTTTTAATATAAAAATTTTCATTCACACATCAAAGTTAAATAATGTTTTAAAAAGTGAAGTATATATTGAAATATATTAATGTATTTTTTTGTTGAAAAAAATACATTTTTTTAGTTTCAAACATAATTGATGGTATTTTGATAATACAGTATGGGCAACCAGAGGACCGCTTTTGAACTACACACGGGACTACAAAACTAAAATTAAAGGTTTTTTTTAGGGATATATATATAAGAAAATTAAAATTTAGTGGATATGGATGATATTATCCAATTTATATATACAATGCAAAAAAAATAGACCGGTCTGCCCCACACACGATGTGCGTGTAAATTAAAAAAATATTTTGAAAAAACTTCCACAAACCAACCCATTCAATTTTTTCAATCCACGTGTATGCAATATAATATATCATGTTATATATATGTAAATAATGTTTATGAAAATATTAATAATGATTAATTAAATTGTTTATAAAATTTATTATGAAATTACACAAAAGAGATATGATATAACTGAAATTAAGTTTTTTGCATGTATGTTCTCAACCAACTTTATAATGTAAAAATACCTCATTTGAAACTTTAAAACCAACAATATGGTTAGAATAGATAAAAAATGACCATCCTGTCCAATTTAAATCATTTTGAATGGTATTATTGAAAATAACAAATCATTAGAGATGTTTTGCTAAAATGTGATTTTTTAGATATATATACAAAAAAACATTAAGATTTTGTGGATATGGATGATATTATCCAATATATATATAGATAAAAATATTAAGAATTAAATTATTTTTAAAATTCTTTAAAACTTTGTAACCTTTCAAGTATAACTCCGATTGAAGTGATTAATAATTCATTAGAAAAATATTTTCGATATATGCTTATGATTGTAAAATAGGTTTTTCCAAAAACTGATTGTGTTACAATGAAAAATGAGATCAAACATTAAAACTCATATTTGATCTAAAATTAAATTTTTATCACATATATTATATGACTATATGATTCTAAATATAATAAAAATTAATAACAAAAAAATGATGATGTAACATGATCATTACCATTCATTCAATATATTTTTAAAAGATTTATTATTGTGACGAAAACACTTTTTTTTAGTAATATAGATAGATTTTGAGTACTTAGGCTCCGTTTGGTTGTGAGGTAGGATACACCGAGTTTGTCATACGTGACATTTGAGGGTGAAACCCTACAGTGGGCGCGTTGGATAGTAGCCAGACAACAACAAGCATTATGTTTGGCTGCTCAGATGGTGTTTGAAACGCCACACATACACATTACCAATATACCCCTCATTCAATTAATACCCCTTCTGAAAAACAAGAGAAACCCTAGTCATCTTCTCCTTCATTGAGTAGCAGTTGCAACTAATCTCCGGACCACCTGGAACCAAGAAATTGAGGGAAAATAAGGGTGAGTATCTTTTAGGATATCAATATGTCAATTTATCGAAGTGAATCTGTGTGTATCCATTTGAGAAATTTATGTACAAAAAATTCCCAAAAAATTAAGGATGAGAATGAGATCACCTAAAGTTGATTTCTTTGGTGATAATACAGTGACTTTTGATGAAAGGATATGGAGATCCCCCAACTTTCGCAGGGGAGGTGTGTTATGAAAGTGTGCAAAGAGTGAGATATTGGAAACAATGGTTAGGGTTTTCATTTTTTTTTTCTTTCGGGGACAGGGTTGGAAATTTTGGAAAAGACAATGGGCATATTTGACATTTACCTTGGTCACAAATGGGTTTTCGTCCCGAGTTCTGTGAATCATATTTTCCATGTATTTCTAATTGGTCCATTTTTACACAGGCAACGCAATTGGCGCTGATTGGTGTTAGGGACGCAGACATATGTTTGGATCAATGATACTGCGTTTTGATGTTTGTAGACCACAGACACACTCTAACCGCATAACCAACGGGGCCTTAGTTTATTATCTATATTACTATATAAAAGTCTCTTTAAACAAAAAAACCTATCGTTTGACCTTTTTACCCATATCAATTCATTCAATCCCATTACAGTCCATTTAATGACAACCATTTTTTCATTTAACCCATACATTTCTATTCAAAACTCATTTATATCATTTTAATCTTATTTATACCATTTTAATGACAATCATTTTTTCATTTAATCCTACATTTCGATTCAATTCCAAGAAAACTCATTTACATTATTTTAATCTCATTTATAATATTTTATAATTCAATACATTCCATTATGTAACATATTCATTAACTTATAATTAAAATTAGTTATCATAATATTATTAGATACTCTTACATTTCTACTCAATTCCATGAAATCCATTTACAACATTTTAGTTTCATTCATAGTTTATTATAATACATACATTTTATCATGTAACATATTTACTAACTTATAGTTAGATTTGATTATCATATTATTAGATAAGCCATGATATATTATACATTAAAAATATAATTTACAAAAAAAAGTATTCCCATTTCATATGCAAAAACATGATATATTAAAAAAGGTATCAAATATTAATGTAATTCACATCTATTAGCATTTATTTAATTCACACATATTTGATTAGCATTTACTATATTCTCTTGGATTTCTCTACTTTATTAATGCCCCAAATAATCAATAGTCCATAAGCTCTATCCAACAAAAAAATATATACTTCACAGTAATTAAAAATGCAATCCAATAAAAAAACAAACGTATAAAATATTGGTACAAAAAAAATATTGCTATAAAAATGGACAAATTCAGATTTGAGCTTTGTGTGAACTCAACAATAGATTTATCCAATGAAAATCCATTCATATCATTGTAATCTCATCCATAATTTATTCATATTTTCATCATATCACGTATGACATATTAAAAGTTTAAGCTTCATATTTCATTATACTTATATGATGACTACTATAGATATATCATAAAATAATATTAATAATTTACATCATTTATGATAAAATTACATTCATATGCTGACTTATCTATGAAAAAATTCATTTACATCAATTATGATTAAATTACATTAATATACCGACTAAAATTATATTAATATATTTATTATTTTATAATCATATTTGAGTATCATAATATTAATAGGATAATAGGATCCCTATAAAATGAAAATATATTCAAAATATAATTCCAAAAAAAAATTTCCATTTCATATGCAAAGACATGATACATTAAAAAAATGTATCAAATATTAATGTAATATCTTCATTATAGATTTCCAAATTATAATATGAAAATTTATCCACCCTCCATTCAATCTCCTCATCATTCATCCCCTCTCCATTCAATCCCATCATCTTCTTCTACAGACAATGACTTATGCTCTTCCACAAACCCCCAAATTTATTTATGCAAATTGAATACCCAATTATCGTCATCCCCATTCATTCATTTGGATAAATGGATCTATCATCGATCTCTTTTTTCTTCTCGCTCTCAAAAAATTTTTAACCTTAGGAAGGTGAGTTAATCTTTTGTAGATATGATGCTTATTTTGAAATTTTATATTACAAATATACTAAATATGTTATTTTTTCATTTGGTTCCTCTTTTTTTAAAAATTGGCATGTATCTACTGTTAAAAAAAAAATTCTCAAATAAGATATTTGTTTTGCTTTTAACAGACTGATCTTTGATTCTCTATTCTGATTAGAAGTAGCGCAATAGTGGATCTGGTTTTTATTCATATATCTTTTATAATATAATTTCATTATGATATTTTCATCATCATAATAGAGTACCATTTTTTTCTATCTAATCATGAGAATATTATGATGTCCGAATTTAATTGACTATTTAACCAATTTTAAAAAAAATTTACTATCTGAATTTTTTTTTCAATTTTGCTCTTCATGATACAGGATGTGTAGCCGTCTTCAAATTATTAAATCTGGTGATCTTAAAATATTTTATTTTAAATTTATTACCCATATCAATTGTTTTTTTTTGTATTCACCATGTTTGAGTTTTAATGATACGGTTTATAATATTATCACTCGCCGTCGATCAGAGAACACACGTTTATAGTTTTGTTAATTCAAATTGTTGATCTGATTATTTAAAAAAAAATTTACCAGTGGCCTATAAGTGCAACATTTTTCATTAACTAAAAACAACATTGATTATTCTACGTACTTTCAAATTACGTTACTGAAAATGTTTTGCCAATAACATTATAAGTTATAGATATGTTAATTTATTATAATAGAAAATACTACATGACTATCAATTTTCTGAACTGTTTCTAAATAGATGAAAGGGTAACATCACCATATCTATGAAATATGTCAAGTGAAATTTTATAAATTTTATTACTCATATCAATTGGTGGTTATCATAATATTATTAGGATACTCTTACATTTCTACTCTAATTCCATAAAAATCCATTTACAATATTTTAATTTCATTCATAATTTATTATTATACATACATTTTATCATGTAACATATTGATTAACTTATAATTATATTTGATTATCATAATATTATTAGGATAAGACATGATATATTATACATTAAAATTATAATTTACAAAAAAAAAAATTTCCCATTTCATATGCAAAAACATGATACATTAAAAAAGGTATCGAATATTAATGTAATTCACATCTATTAGCATTTATTTAATTCACACATATTTGATTATCATTTACTCTATTCACTTGGATTTCTCTACTCTATTAACTCCCCAAATAATCAATAGTCCATAAGATTTACCCAACAAAAATATATATAATTCACAATAATTAAAAATGCAATCCAATAAAAAAATGTATAAAATACTGGTACAAAAAAAAATTTGCTATAAAAATGGACAAATTCCGATTCGACCTTTGTGTGAACTCAACAATAGATTTAATCCAACGAAAATCCATTCATATTATTGTAATCTCATCCATAATTTATTCATATTTTCATCATATCATGCATGACATATTAAAATTTTAAGTTTCACATTTCATCATCCTTATATGATGACTATTATAGATATATCATAAAATAATATTAATAATTTACATCATTTATGATAAAATTACATTCATATGCCGATTTATCTATGAAAAATTCTTTTACATCAATTATGATTAAATGAAAATGTTATTGTAACTAAATTTTTTGACATTAATATTAATCAAAACATATATTACATTTTATCTATATGCATTTGCACATACACAACAACTCATAAATATAAAAGAACTCTTAATTCATTATGTACGTTTTCATGAGTGATTTTGTAGATTTTCTATGGCCTTGTTTGTGTCCTTTTATTAGGTCGAATTTCTTTACTAAGAATCATTTTACGAAGCATTATTATTTCATAAGACTATAATTTTTTTTTAAATCACTTTTTAGTGTTTGATTTACACATGAAAAATGATAATGAATTTTGTTTAAATGCCTAAAATACATTTACTATTATACATAATTGTATAATTTATATCTTTACCTATATCAAAATTATAAATTTTTATAAATTTTTTTTATAAAAAATTAATGAATGCAAATGAATAAAAAATAAATCAACATCTAATACACAGTCAAGATTTTTACATCACATTCACATATACTAATTATAAAAAAATTTCTTATTTATAAAATCAAATGAATATACAAACGGTATGCAAAAAACAAAAATGATGCTATTTATTTTAGAAAGAATATAGATAATAATTTAATTGATTTATAAAAATATAATAACAATCTATTCTAAATTTACTATTTGACTGATAACCTCACATGAAATCAAAATCTATTATCACAGGATGACATGAATCTATTGAGGCCTAAAAGAATCTATGCAATTTATTGAAATGCAATTTTATTTCTATATATATATAAAATATATTTATATTTTTAAAAAATCATGTGCATAAAATAGGGTTGAATTATACATTGTAAATTGCATTTCAATTACACCCTCCACTCAACTATTTCCCAACCATAACCGCCCGATCCAAGTACCCAACCCACCATTTTTAGGGTTCTCTCTCTATCTCATCATAGTCGCCGCGGCCTTCTCCACCTCAAGTCCTCGTCGGCCTCTCGGCCTCGCCGTCTCTTAGACCTCCTGGTATGTAGTATGTACTCTCACCCCCCCCCCCCCCCTCTCCGTGGCTCACAATCCGCTGTGTGCAATCTAGTTTTAGATGAAATACTTGTTGAGGAGGTGAGGCTGTGTTTTGATTGTGTACAAGTTGTTTAAAATGAAACTGTCCTTTTCCTTTCTCCTTCTCTGTGGCTGATTTGGGCATCAGTATATAAACTTTAAAAGCAGAATGATTAGGGACTGCATGTGGGACTGGATGTTAGATTTTCCATAAATTAAACATGGAATTGTTTATATGTACTATAAATTTACAAAGTTGAGTCTTTATTTACAAATATGCCAAAAAAAAGAAAGAAAAAAAACTGATGAATTGTACTTAAAAAAAAGATGGATGGAGATCCTCATTGACCCAGTAGGTAGTTTATGAAAATCAGGCCAACACAGTATCAGAAGCTTCTGCTCCAAGACCCATACTGGGGAATGAGAGATGAATTACAAAATGACACATGGTTTAGGAAACCAAACCGGATTATTTAGAACTCATAAAAATGTAACTATTTTTCAATCTAGCTATGACATTTTTTTTTTGTAAAGTATTTTTTGAGCACTGTTACACACAGTCCTTTTTCGGGCCTCATTTCCAGTCCTATATACCTCATTAGCTGTCTATACTTACATTAATGAGGTATACATCTTGTTAGCTGCCTATACTCACACCAACAAGTTAACACACGGTTAGCGATTTGTTCACATTTTTTTTCTTCTATAAATGAGTTATTATAATTCATTGGAATATATGTTTCATCATTTTATAAAAGTATATATCTCACTAGATAAGGTATACTGTTTTTAAAAAATGGTGAGGACTGAAAATGAGGCTGAAAAAAAGAATTGTGCGTAACATTATTCATATTTTCTTTTCTTAAAAAACCTGGTCTGTTAGATTCGGACCCTGACTTGATTTGCTTTGGGTCCAGCAGGTCCTGTACTGCACATGGGTCTGATGGACCCTATCTCGGTCTTGATCCACCCTGATCCAGCCTGCTCTTGTCCATTGACAGATCTACTGGCCCCATGAGCAGCCCTTAAACCTAGGTTAGGAGCTAGTCCACTAGGGTCCAACCCAACATATACAACTCTTAAAGAAGGATTTTTTTTTTTGCATATACACCCTTACTAGAAAAATTGAAATTATGGAATTACCCTGCTTATATCCGCTCTCACAAAAATACACTTAGAAATTTAATAAAGTCATGCAATGATACCCCTATGTTAGTCGATGTTAGTAATCCAGATTGAACAATGGATGGATTGTTTACCCACAGTGCAAAAAGTTGTTTTCGTCCCCTACTTAATTGTACATTACCCTCCTACCAAGCAGTGATGGATCCATTGAGGATCACCATCGAAGAGCTCCTCGACTCGGTATCAATGAGGATATAGAGAAGCTGGTTTGTGGACCATGGTTTGATGGTGATGAACACAAAGGTCTCGAGAACCATGGCGGTGGAGGAGATGAGTAGGGGGGAGCTTAGGCGGGAGGGGCTGAAAGGGTTGGCAAGGGATGTTCTTGGGAGTGAGGTGGTGAAGCCGAGGAGGGTTCAGATGGGGAGGTGGGACAATCAGTGGCTCAACCTGGAAAACATCATGTACGCTTGCATCGATGTTATTTTTCTTGTTTGAGATGAAACGACTCGTCACTTGATTCAAATCACGATCTGTGGCCTGTGGGTATGTGTTCTTCAATTCCTGCGTTGAGTGTTTTCGATGTGAAGTGTCTTGGATTGTAATGGTTTGAGCAAATTTTTTTGGGTGGTAATAGTTACAATTGTCTGATTTCATTTCCATGAGGAATTTGGAACTTTGAAAGAACAGAAAAAGTGCAAAGGGGCTTCTCATTGTTCTATCCCATTTTCCCCTTGTTGGAAGTTTATTACGAGTGTTGAAGTAGTGGGAGATTATGCTTCATTTTTCTAGAACACAAGAGAATATTGAATTTGGGGTCAGGATTTAAGTCTGTTTAAATTCTATTAGGGGTTTCTCATCATGAGTAATGCTTTTTGATGTTAACACTTGCGCTTTTGATGCTTCACAGAGATGTGTAAGGGCAAGTATGCCTGCAATTTTGCTAGTATTGAAGGGGGTTTTGTAACTATCTATAATCTATAATTAATTTGAAATGTTTGGAGATCATGAATAGCGTCCGCATGTTTCCCATGTTTTCTTGATGTGAATGAAACTTAATCATCCACATCAACCTTGTGATTCTCCTAACTGTTAGGATTCAGTTTTGTGATCCCATTTAGCCAAATGAGGTTGCGAACGGAGGAGTGTATGTGGAAAATACATGGGCTCTTATTTCATATACACTTAGAGGTTGTGTGAAGATGATTCTTCAAGTTGAAAATTCTATGTCCATTATGGGTCTTTCTTGGTTCGTGAGGAATTGATTTTGTAATCTTTTGAATGGGAGGTTGTTCCTATTCAATTCTTTTTTTCTTTTCTTATTTGGAGATCCCTCGTCTCCTTTTTGTTCGGGGGCATTTTATTCAATAAAAGTTCCTATCTCTATTCAAAAAAAAAATCATTTTATTTACTGTTCCTGGAAATTTTTTAACTAAAACCATTTTCAAGTTTCAAAACATTTAGTCTGGGGTATTTTGGAAATTTACCTCAGGTTAACGGGGGTTAACAGGTTTTTCCTAACCAGACCTCACAGACCTAACCACAGTGGCATCATTGCATGACTTTTAGACATTAAGAGTATTTTTTCCAGAGCTGATATAAACAGTCATTCTATAATTTATGCCAAAAAAAACCTAAATGAAAAACATAATGAAACAATTGTCTCCCGCCTCTTTGTCCCAGATGCCGCTCTTCGGCTCTTCCAATCTTCACGATCTCATCATCACCGGTCACCGCCACCACGAGATCGTTCCTCCGTTCTCGTCGGCTCAATGGCGACGCACCGACGCCTCTTCTAAATACTCGTTAATTGTCCCCCTCCTCAGTCCTCATTTGCTCTCTTCAGTTCACAATCCTCACCTTGCATATCTCGTCACCAACACATAAATGCATGTTCTCATCCCCCTCCTCACCGACCCCACTGCACAAGAATTGGTTTTTGAGGTTTAATATGATGTGGGTCTAGAGATTATGATTGGATTTAAAGATTTTTGTAAGTTCAATACATCAATCACTAATAGATAGCTTGGTTTTTGCTTATTTTTGCATCACTAATAGATTGAATGAATGACTTGACTTTTGACATTTTTGTCTTAAATTATCATAATTATATACACGTGTTTTTTATAAGTACTTTTTTTTTCTCTTTATTCTAAGTCCCTTGTTCTCTCTCCCTTGTTTTTATTCCTGGCTTCGTCCCTGAATCCACCTGAAATCAACATCAGAGAGGGGAACAAAGTTAGGAGCAAAACACACCAAAGCAAAGGTCAGATCAATATTCAATTGCAGTGGAATAGATGGTGGTATCTATGGCTCTGTCCACCCCTCGTGGGTTTTCATCCCCCCTTATATGCAGCAATAACTACACTTTCAAAGCTTCAACTGCTCTCCTGATGAGGTATTCACTTTTCAAATCCACAGTTTTTAGTCTTATTTTGATTTCTTCTGATTTGTTTTTTTATCTCTCTCTATATATAGAAATTTGGATAGGTCATCTCCTTCGGCATTTCGGGATACTCGCAGTAAGTTCACCGTTCAAGAAGGAATTTTATTCTTGTTTAAGTAGTACAACTTAGTTTGATAAGATATATTTTTTTGAATACGTGATTTTGATTAGTTTTCGTTTAGGGTTTGCATTCTCTCCTTTTGTAATATTTATGCATAATTTTATTATCAAATATGTGTTTTTGAATACTGCAAAGAGTAGTAAGATGTGAAACTTTCAGTTAGTTTGGCCTGCTCAGCCAAATTGAAATCGATAGTCACAGAAGGACAATAGTGAGTATGCTTGTGTTTATTTCTTGATTGAATTTGAGAAGGAAAAGAAACAATTTTTTTTAGTGTTCATGAGAGGCAAGCACAGCCTCACATTTATCTTGTAAGTCTGACTGCGGTTGGTCTGCAATAATGTTATTTTGGATAGGATCTTGGTAAAACCGTAAAAGCATTAGCTTAAATTTTTTTTTCTACATGTACTGTTCAAGCTAACTTTGACCCTTAATTAGGTTTAAAAGGTGGAAGTCACCGACTATCTATGAGGCTTGATGAGCAGGCTTTTACTCACAGTCCGCAAAGGTAATCTTCATTTCTCGTCTGAAATGTAGAGTAGTTTACATGGATCACATGGTCTCCTTTATTTGACATTAAATAAATGACATGGTCTATGTTTAGGCTATTGTTTCAAGAGGCTTGGACTCTTATTTTACTAAGATGGTTGTTGAGCAAAATTATTTTATGTACAAATCTTTGAGAAATTGGGTCTCCTTCCCTAGGAATTTATTTAGGTTCATTTATGTCACATTCAAATATTTTTAATTGTTAATTGTGATCAAGTTTTCTCTCCTCAGATGAATAGCTGTGGTGAAGCTATGGCTGTAGTAGAGGATATATTCTTAGTGAAATGTGCAGTGTCTATAAACTATCATGAACCTTGAGGACACTTTGATATTTCATGAGATAAACTTTGATTGATTGTTAAGTGCTTCTAAATAAATTGAGAAGGTTCACTGGGCCACCTTTTAATACAAAGCACTGACTATTTACTGTTCTTTTGATATAAAGATTGGGTCATAAAGTGCCTTAATCTGCGCCTGCCCAAGTGATTTTACATTAAAAAAAAAACTTAGATGTCCTAGTGGAGGGAAATATCGGTTATTTATCTCTTCTAATAATATAGGGAAATACTGTACAGTAAGGATGCCATGGGAGGACTACAGACGGTTTAGAGAGAGTATGTGTGTGCACTTAGGTGGGTTTTTTTTTTTGGGTGGTTGGGGGGGGGGGGGTGATATTCCTTTGTGAGTATTTGTATTTTTACAATTATAACATGAAACTTTTCCATAGTTGTCAGTTTGGAAAATGAAGTGAAAAACATCATGAGAAACTCTAGGGTCTAAATTCAAATGAGAAACTGATTGAATTATGTTTATGACGTAAAGGCTACTTGTAGACTAGTTTAGTAATAATATTTTCACATGAGAAATCATTGTTGACATACATGGAAAACCAGGTAGAATAAAATGTAGAAAACTCTTGAACTAGATGTAATTCCATGATAAATAAAAATGGTGGAACGTTTTCATGGTTGAGATGTATTTCAGGAGACTCTTGACGAAATTCCATGATAAAGAAAAATGGTTGTGATGTCATCATGGTTGGAAAATCAGGTAGATGTGTATTTCAGGAATTTTAAAATTAGGCCACAATTCATTGCCTAACTCTCTATCTAGTAGGTTAAATAATAAATATAATGTGATATAGTTTTGTTGTGGCATTTTGAAACTTGATGAATAGGGAAACATTTCTCTAAGGTGTTTGTATGCTTTTTTTGGAATATTTTCCCTAATGTTTTGCCATTCTATAAAATGAAATTAACAAGTGCCTCTCAAACTTATTATGAAACATTTCCAAAGGTTTTTGAAATGTTTTATAGACACTACCCATACTTTCTACAAGAGTCTCTGAACCGTGTCTGTGGGGAAACATGTGTTACACTTTGTGTCCTTTTGGTTCACCTGAGATCGGACTCCCTCTCCAAAGATTCCCAATTGGGGGAGGGGGGGAGGGTGGACGGGTTTTTATGAAAACAAACATACAAATCTGATGTTTGGGTATATAAACAAATATTTCTGAGAATCATTCCCTTTGATGGTTCATGAACTCTTTTCATAATTTTTGTGGAAACGTATGTTATTTTAATCCAAATTGAGAGTATTCAAGACAACCTAAACCCAATAATCGCTTATTCATCAAATCTCTAGTGATTTGCATATTTTTTCACTATTAGTGTAAAATTACATAATATCAATTATGCAAATATTACAGATAATTTGGAGATCGTTCGTAGTACTTTTTGAAGCATTACTCACTTGAATGCAAATGCAGTCTCAAAAGGTTATTTTGCCCAGATCAGTCAGTACACCCCTTAGTAAATAATAAGGCATAGATAGATAGAGTTCAGAATTATCTATTTCGAAATCTCACTCCGGTCCCCAACGATTAATTTTATGGTGTCGGAGAGATAACGAAGATACATTGTACGACATCATTGGATGCCTGTGCTACTAAGTTTTCTTGATTTTAGAATACTTAAAAAAAGAAAGAGACAAAAGCAAAAAAGAAGAAGGAGAAATTCAAATCATTGAACAAGCGGTGTGTTGAGTTATTGGTTATCAAGAGACAAAATGACTTTATAGATAAAAAAAGGTATATGTTGAGAACACATGAAATGAGATTTCATCCAATATAACAGTGTGATTCTCTCTCTCTCCCCCCCCCCCCCAAAAAAAAAAAAAGGAATGAGAGATTTTTGCCTTCTCGCTCTTATCCCCTTTCTTCCTTAGGCGGCTTATCATAATTGTCTGTAGTTTTTTTTTTTGTTGAAAGGCCCACAAGGGGCTACAAAGTCCCACTTCTTAACTTAGTACTATTACTAAGACCTGGGCATAAAGCCCACGATACAAGACCAGGGCAGAAAGCCCATGAGACAAGCCCAAAGGGCTATGAGCACATTTTTCTTCAACAAGTCTCGCATCCGGCGAGAATCGAGACCATGCCTCTTCTAAAGAAGAAGGTGTCCTCTACCAGCTGTCCAAGCTGTGTGGGACATCATAATTGTCTGCAGTTGAAACCTATTGTCTCGCCAAGGGCCTTTCAGAAGAGTTCCACCTCCAGATACAAGCAAAAGTGGTGCTTAGTGGATTCTAATTGAGCTTTGCAAAGCCCACAACCTGTCAGCTCCTCCGTCACCCACCGAACTTTGTATGCCTTGGTGAGAAGCCTCTCTTGGAAAAGTAACCATATAAAGGCTTGGACTTTGAGATAGGTCTTGGTGCCCCAAACTTGACGCCAAGGAGGTGTTGTAGCTGACTCCTTCAGCACCAATCATAACCCTTCTTGATGGAGAAACACTCTGAAGGATGAGGCACTCACCTAACCGAGTCATCGGCATCACCGTCCACAATATTGGACCGCTGCAAAAGGCCCAACAACGCTATGTAAAATTTAAGCATAATTAAAATTTATTTTTGGATTTGTATAATGAGAAATATATATGTAAACATATGTAAAATTTAATTTTTAAAACATAGAATATCAAAACAACAAGATTTTACCTATATTAAATGAAAAATGATACATGTGAACCGTGTACACCTTATATAATAAACTTTTATGTCATATAATTCTTAAATGGACCTCTGTTATGATTTATGTGATGCATGTTTATATTTAAACATTTAATGCATAAACCATTTCAACAGGCTAGGGTTTGGATTTAGTTTGATTTATATTGATTGACCCCAAATGTCGAACACCCTGGGTGACTTCATTATACTTATCAAAGCGACCATGTCCACCACACCTTATTCTCATGTTTTTTGTTCTATTCTTTGTGTTTTTGTACATCTAGCTTGGGGTACACCCATCTTAGTGGCATCAAACCTCTTATGGTAAGCTTACACAATGTCAAACCAAATCAGATTTAGCCCAATCTGAAACAGACAGTAACCTGCTGAACCAGTTCTGGATCAGAGTTTATAACAAGTTTCTGATCCAGTCAGCGAGTGTGTCAGTAGAATAGAGTACCCACTCATACCCCTTCCACTTTAGGACCTTGGATCTATATTTAACTCTCAATAATTGCAACCTCTTCTTTGACTATGTACCTTTTCCTGGGAGTTGCTATAATTAAAAACTTTGTATCATACATTTACATCATCAAAAACTGTGTCATTTTTTTATCAAAAAAAAAAAAACTGTGTCATACATATTACTACATTTGTCTTGCGTGTAAAAGAACTAAAGATAGCTTCAGTATTTAAAAATTACTAAAACTGGGTCTAGAAAAATGACATGACAAATCAACCATCAACGTCAGTTGTTCCAATTGGACCAAAATCCTGCTCATGTTCCTGAGTAATGCTATACATGATCTATTATAAGTATTGAAGAGCATTGTTTCCTTCCATTTGAAAGTTCTCTCTTTTACTTAGCCTTTTTGTATCATCAAATGCATCATTATTCAGCCTTTTTGTATCATCAAGTGCATCATTATTCAGCTTATTGGAGAACTTGTTTCAACTACTGTATCCTTGTTAAAAAGGAGTTGCACACATGTTTTTGTTCATTACATAAGTTACTTCTTGAATCTTGACAATACTGTGATGTTGCCCTACTATATAGCAATGTAGAAAGCTTAGTTCACAGAATCAATAGATTTTTTTCTTATTTCTACTCCCAAAATGTAGTACTATTTTTGGTAGCATTCATAGTTGTCTAGGTGGCTAGGCGAGCCTAGACGGTGGCCAACCGCCTAAGCGCGCTTAGGCGGTGCTTAATTAAGATTTTATTATTTAAATTGGTAATTATATTAAAGTTATTTATCCGTTTATCCATTCTTTAATTTTTCTAGGAATACTACTTAAAATGAGGAATGCTATTTATAAATAAAGAGCACATGAATGTAATTTATTGGTGCATGTCCATTTCAACAAAATTAATATTATCTAACCCTAGTGGCATTAAAGAAGGAGAAAAGGGGGAAGAGATTGAGGGAGAATGAGATAAGAGTTCAGAAATTTTGAGGAGAGATAGGAGGGAGAGACAAAAAATCAATAGAGACTCACTTGGGACCGGGAGAATTTGTTGCACGTTGGCCGGTAGGGTAGGTGATGTTTCAATCTTTCGATCGTGTTTTTTTTTTTTTTTATTTTTGAGGTTAGGCGAGGAATTGGGCGGGGTAGGCGTGATTTAGGAGGGTAGGCGGGCCTAGGCACCCGCTTAATTAACATGCTATTAGGCGGGCGGTCACCTAGGTCCATCTGGACCGCCTAGTCGCCTAGGCTATGGTAGCATTTTTGAGGAAGAGAGGTGAGTTATCTATTTATAGTGATTGATTTAGTCTTCAATACAAAAAACACAATGAAAAATACTGAAATATTTAAGAAATGAAAGAAAAATTTCTTCACTGGATTTTTTCTCTTGCTTGGGGGAAGGGGGGGGGGGGTCTAGCATCAAAATTTCTTATTTGTCATCGACTCTGAATGCAGTTACGGTGCAGTTGTACAAGCAAAAAAAGGGAACCCACCCATAATGCCAGCTGTGATGACTCCAGGAGGACCCTTAGACCTTTCATCTGTTCTTTTTCGCAATCGTATAATCTTCATAGGGCAGCCTATAAATTCACAAGTGGCACAAAGAGTCATCACTCAACTAGTGACCCTTGCCACCATTGACGAGGATGCAGATATTTTGGTATGAAATATTTTTAACTTTATTGATCAGAATTTCATATTTTGGAAAGTGAAATGGGAAGAAATGCCTTTGAGGTTGTCATAGATCCTTGGAACAATCTTTATATTTGCATTTGCTTCACTTATATATCCCATGAGGACCATGGCTCACTGCTCTTAATTGTCCTTTGCTAGGTATACCTGAACTGTCCTGGTGGAAGCACTTATTCTGTCCTGGCAATATATGATACTATGTCTTGGGTAAGTCCTCAAAATTATTTTGATTTTTGCATACTTCACGATGCATTATGGTAATCCATATCAATAATATCTTGATTTTGGGACATTAATTTTAGACTCATTAATCCAAAGTATTTTTTTGCTAAAATGCATTTTGTTTATGTTGATGGTATGTATATTAACACTAGAAATGTTTTCTCTGTAATTGATTGCCATTCTGTAATCAGATCCTTACTGGTTGCTTACTTTCGTTTTCTATCATCTGAAATTGTTTCACTTAATGCGTCTACATCTCCAGGTGAACCAAATGGCAGTCCTCCATTTTGATCGTTTTTCCCTAGAAAAACTTTTCAGTCAGAGTATACCATTTGCTGATTGTAGACTACACATACCACATCTCAACATTCTTTTCCTTAATCAATTTTTACAGACTAATAGAAAGTAAAATAATTAAATGTAACACGCTCAACATTCCGCCGCTGAGCCTATAAAGAATAATAACATACTGCATATCTACATTCTCATCTTTTAATAATTCTGCAGCCTAATGAAAAGTAAAATGGTTAAATGTAACACTTAACTTTCTTTATAATTTTTTTGAGGAAATTGGTAGGGATGCTACCACCAAGTATTATTCATAAATTGGGGTAACATTCCAATAGACAGGAAAGGAAAAACAGAAAACAAAGAAGGGAGAGAAATTTCTAGGAAGTAGGTGAGGGGGCCTACTGGAGAGGACCTTAACAAACAAAACATAGCCAATCAGGTTTCAATACTCAGTAAGTTCCCCTCAATAAGCACCATATTCGCAATGCCCCAGGATTTCATGGGGCCTGTCACACCCCCCCCCCCCTCACCGCCCCAAAATAAATAAATAAATAAAAATAAAATATCATCCAATTAGGGCTGGATAAACATGGGTGGATATTCTTAAAGATGACTTCATCTCTAGTCCTCCAAATATCCAGTGGAAATCTTAGTTTGAATGCTTCTGTCCCCTGCCCATCTAAGTTAATTTTCCAGCCTTCAAAACCTGCTCCAAAGAGTGGAACCTTACATTCGTATGACTAATCTGACCCTGGTTCTGCCAGATTTGCCATGTTAGGGTGTAGAGGTAGAAAGATGCATTACTGATTCATTTTCCACGTTGCTGAGGGACAAAGTGTTGATTCATTAGTCATTACCCATTTGGCTTTATAATTCCTCATCATGAGTCTTTCTCTTGTAAAGAAGCCACATGTATCCCTATCATGAATCTTTCTTTATAGTTTTGTTGTGTGACCATGTTGTTGATACTCCAGTCCACATGAACTGTTTAAGTTCAAAACTTTTATTGCTCTATTTTTTATTCTTCTTGAATTTGCTTTTGATTATTGACCACTGTTTTCACTTTTCAGTAAATAATTCATTTTAATGAATATTTGAGTGTGCATTGGTTTGCTAAGCCAAGTATTGGCTGATCAGCCAGCCATTTGCTCAATGAGCCTGTTTCTGTTACAATTTTATCATTGTGCTCATTAAAGGCAAGGCAAGATATCCAAAAGCAATTTGTGATTGGGAGCCACTTTTTTATGGGCAGTTAATACAAAGGTTAGCATGGGTGTTTGATCCGCAGTGACACATATAAGAAATGCTTGTGTTTATTTTTCCTTGATATTCCTCGATATCATGATTCTATTAGTCTTGTATTAATTAGTCATTAGTTTATTGGATCTTAATTTTATATTATTCCTTCTTTTTGAATTTATAGATAAAACCAAAGGTTGGCACTGTGTGTTTTGGTGTTGCTGCTAGCCAAGGGGCACTTCTTCTTGCTGGAGGAGAAAAGGGTATGCGGTATGCAATGCCAAATGCACGAATAATGATCCATCAACCACAGAGTGGATGTGGGGTAAGATATTACCAGTTGGGTGCAACTCCAGCAAATTGTCTGATTGATTTTTTTGGTTGCATTCTCACAACATGGGAGTGACTCTTTTGACATCATTACTCATCTGCAGGGTCACGTTGAGGATGTGCGGCGCCAAGTCAATGAAGCCGTTCAATCTCGTCATGTCAGATTCCTCTTCTCTCTGCCAAAGTTGAATTCTTTTATTGTTTGCATCCAAAGATTTATATGGAAAAAATGCCTTTCTGAGAGTATTTTCTGTTATATGCATGCTGTGTTGTTCTCCAAGTTGTTCAGATAGTCCTTGTGAACTGAATAGGACCTGTTGCTTTTGCAGAAAATTGACAAAATGTATGCCGCCTTTACTGGCCAAACTCTAGAGAGAGTGCAACAGTACACCGAGAGGGATCGATTCTTCTCTACTGCTGAGGTACTATGGCTTCATTTCCTTCGTTGATTGTCCACCTACTGTGCTGAAATGTTCACATGTTCTGACTGTCATCCTGATATTTCTCAGGCTCTCGAGTTTGGACTCATCGATGGGGTGTTGGAAACAGAATACTGAGCAGGAAATTGAGACTTCCATGGCATACAGTCCAGAGGTCAGATGGACCATCCCTTGAACCATATATTTAAAGAAGATGTGTTGGGACTTGGGACTTCAGCTACAGAAAATGTGTTATTTATGTGCATGCCCCTACAGAAAATGTTTAATATCCTTGATATTTTATTTTTACATCTTGAAAATGTAACATGTATACCTTTTAACACATGTTACATCTTGAAATTTTATGGGAGCATTTTCTGGAGTAAATTAATTCCAAGAATTTTAGAGTGAGAAGGCTTCCTCAAATGGATTGCGAAAAGTTGTCTCTTTGTAGCAATGGAAAATCCCTTGGTTTCAAATTGAGAGAGGTGTGGTTTGATATTTATTGATAATGTTTAGGCAGCAACAAAAGTTACCAGGATCTCTGCCTGGTGATTGTTTTTCTTAATTGTGAAAATTTGTTGAGTGTATGCATATGCATGGGATAAATGCCTGTTTAAACTGTGAATCATCATTTGGGGATTTGAAAAAATATTGAATAACGTTATATTTTGAAATGGTTTACAACATCAAAGAAAGAAGTCGTGGAGTGTTTGTTTTCATCCGCTGCATTACAGCTGAATGATTTTGGCAATGTTTCTGTCCCCAATTGAAGCTCAGAAAACATGAAACTATCTTGGTTATAATGCATGTATATCTGGGTTCCTCTGATCTTTCAGAATCCCCAGCTATTGCTTGCATTCAATTTCTCTGATTCTGTTGCTCAGAGTTTGATTTCAGATTTTAGAGCTATTATGCTTTGCTCAGTCACTGTTTAGAGCCATTTTTAAAAAAACCACTATACCCATTCCATGATGTTGATGAGATTTATTGTTAATACTATGTAAACTGCATGAGCTCACAAAGTAGCTCAGGATAAACTTGATTGTACCTGGCTATGAATCCCTCAGTAAACAATAAAGCTTCATTACTGAAAATGTTTTATGCAAACTAAACACAAGGAAATTTAGGAGGCAACACACAGGATACATATAATGGTTCAAACAAACGTTTGACCATATAAAAGTAATTCACATGTGCGTGTGGATGAATTGTTATGTATTGTGTATCAACAACGAACATCCATGCTTCTTTAAAGACCATAACTCCAAACAAAAATTCGCATGTTCAACGCCGTTTGCAGCTCCCGCACTTGTTTTGATTTTTACACTTAGCTAATGAAAAACATTCCCTGATATACCAAAAAAAAATGAATAACACTCTTATGAATTGGATGCATTTTTTTTAATTTTTTTTGTAATGAAATATATACTAAGATAGTGTAGTATATACTGCGTAGACGATTTCATACACTCCAATGATTTTTACACTTAGCTAATGAAAAACATTCCCTGATATACAAAAAAAAAAATGAATAACACTCTTATGAATTGGATGCATTTTTTTTAATGTTTTTTTGTAATGAAATATATACTAAGATAGTGTAATATATACTGCGTAGACGATTTCATACACTCCAATGGTCATGTGGCGAACTACAAATGGGATTGCAAAATAGACTACCCTATTTAAAATTGAGCTCCTGCAGAAGTGCAGATGCCAATGGGTGTAAAATCTTGATTTCCCATGTCACGCCCAATGTAGTTGGAGAAGATGACAATCATATTCCTGATATATTTCAAGAGAGGCAGCATGTCATGAATCCCGCCAGATCATAATTCGAGGGAGTAGTTTGCCTTTTGTTATTTGATGGTATCAACATCAAGAACCTGATAATGAACATCATACAGAAGTAAAATCAATTAATGTGATGAATATTTTGCTGCTTTTTATATGCTCCCTAGACATACCTAATTAAATGCAGGGATAGGAAAATAAAATTGAAAACACTTGCTCTAGTTCTCTGCAGTCTGCATATTTAAGAAGGAAAATAGATTGAACTACTCACCATAGTTTTGATGCTTCTTTGAGAAGTCATAAATAGCTTTAACAATGGCACCATATTTCACAGACCTAAGTGGTCCAATGTGTCTGCACAGAGAAAGACGTATAACATGTAAACACAGTATCAAACTGATTGTATTAAAACAGTAAATTACAAGGGGTAGGTCGATTACGATGATCAGCATATCAATATAGATAGATGTGTTGACTATGAAATGATTAGAGGAGAAACTATCACTTTGTTTAACTAATATAAAAGTTAGCCTGTGACAGTTAAAGAAACTTAAGGCAGACAACCAGGATGCTTAGGATAATCAGACCATCCAGCTTTCATATGATAAAATATGATTTAATGTATGAAACATCATTGCATTATATCACATACAGAACTTGTCGATAATTTCACATATATTTCAAAAACTATTCAACTTAGTATGGACTACTAACTCCGTGGTCCAGGTTTGTTTAATCTTTGTATGCTTTGGGCTCTTGCCCCATTATATAATACAATGGCTGTAAAAAGAAGGGAAAACAGTGTGTGAGATATAATTTCAGTAGCTACCTATGACCTGCTGACACAACATTAGGGAGTGCTAGCATGCACTTCAAGCAAATCTAAACCAAACTATTTTCCACCAAAGCTTAAACTAGCTAAGAACATCTAAATGCATCAGAATGTGTACCATATTTAAGTATCAGTAACTTGAGGGACCATAAATAAGTGGATATGGTTCCAATAGGTTTCATAAATTGGAAGAATCCAGCGAGTCCAATACACTAGGAGCTATAAAAGAAAAGGGAAGTATCCTAACCCAAAGACTCCCTTGAACCTCCTAGAGATATACTGAATGTGTTCGGGTAGAGTACAACAGAAAGCCATAGGAAATTTTACAAGCACTTGTTTCCATGTCTGGTGGCACGATCTCAGCCATGTCCAGCATGGCAGTAAATCCTGAATAGTGTCCTACCGCCCAATCAACGAAGTATCTTTTTTACATAGGGATCTCCTAATAAAGTGTTCTTCCATTTTTCCTCTTCTAGTTTTTTTATGTGCATCACAAGATACGCCACTGAGGGTGTGAGGGACAGGGAAGGTTCCCCAAGCCAGATTGCAAATGGGCTTGAGGCCTTGAGGTTGCCACAGTGCAAAGAAAGGTTAGGACCTCGACTTGGTGTACACATGGCACATATGAAAGTATATCAAACAACAAAATGGGACAAGTTTGTGGCTGAAGAATTGTTGACCTTGGAAAGAAGGCGATAATTAGTCCAGTGATGGTTTTTCTGATGACAGTTCCACAAAGTCACCAGATATGGTCCCATATGAACATTTTATTCATAATCAATCTAATAACATGAGTGATTCTGTAACGTCAACATATCAAGGAAATATATGATCATGAAAAAATATCAAGGAAATGTATCACTACAACAATTCACTTTGTGAAATAGAAATAAATGTATAAAAATATATTCACGTTCAGTAATATTAAAAAATCTCATGTGCATATGCATATATTAAAAAAATCTAATGTGTATATGCACATGCACATTATATTCTTGTGCATAACTTGATATTATATTCTTGCATGCCTGTGATAATAGAATCACTACTAATCACAACTAAAAAATGAACACATCCAGACAACCTTTGAATTCAGCCAAACGTGAGAAGTAAAATCTCTGATCATGATCTCGAGGAAAAATAAGAGAAACTTAAAACTTACACAATCTCTGTGTACCGCATTCTCCATGCTGGAAATCCTAAAGGGCATCGGGCAGGTCCAACAATCAGAAGAAGATCAGGCTCTGGTCCTTCACAACCTATAAATGGGGAGCACAATATGCACAAAGACAAAAATTAATATATGTATATGAAAGAACAGCAATGTGACAGATATGGTAAGGAAAGAGAAGCCAACCAACAGATCTAAGAGCACCGTCGACGTCGGCTTCTGTAAACCTTGGCTCTATTTGGTGCCCACCAATATCTACATCTGTTAAATATTTTGAATAGAGAAGGCTAGCAGCTTTAGCAACCCCTTCTTTCCCATCAGAAAATGAAAGCAGTTCAAGTTTCATTTTTTCTTTATCAAGGGATGCAGTTGAGGGATTTGCATCAGCTTCCTGTAAAATCAAGAAGTTCATTCTCTGATAACATAATGTATAGGTAAATAGGTAAATTGAACGAAAGAACTATTCCATTGAAACATGGTGTGGTGCAAAAGTACACTTACAAAGTGAGATGTTACACTTGAGTCATTAAGCCTCTTCAGAATTACCTCCATTTCATTAGATTGCTTCAGGACACCTACATGTATCAAAACATTGTGAACAATCACAAATTAGAGAGCCATCAATGCTTCCCTGATTTGACTATAAAGACCATAAAAGAAAATATTTCCAGTCCCACATTAAAGATAGTACTGTTCTATATTTTCAGCCAGCGAAAGAGGCAAAGGACATTTCTAGAAGGCAAACCTCATAAAATGTTCACGCTTAAGTTCTTTAGAATGCAGTAAACAACTGGATATATGCTAAAATTTTACATTTAGGGTGCACTTATTGTTACATGAGTTTCTCATTCACTTATACGACTCCAACCTAATCTTTTTGTCAATTGCCATTCCATCAAGAATCCATATGCAGAAACATATTGACTACATGATGGGAATAATATCTCAACATCTGATACAATATTTACTGGAAGAAAAATTTACATTGCATGCCACTAATCAAGAATCTCTTACGTATACCTTCCATATCGTATAGAGAGATATGCTTCACTCTGAAAGATAACAAGTAGTTCATAAGCTCGCCAATTTTTGAAGTTTGATGAGCTTCTTCACTGTCAAATATGATGGCTAGATGACGAAGTTTTTTAACTTGAAGAAGATCATATTCTCTCAATAACCCACTTGAAATAATATAAAATTGTAATGAGTCAACCATGTGTGACACTATATGCACCATGTGGACCACATAATGAAGTAAATGCCACCAAAATTCTGACAGAAGCATCCATGCACCAGATCTCTGAGAAATCTACACATTTCACAAACCACAAGGAAAACACTCCCATTAACAGCTGATTCAGCTAAGATTGTAAATGAACTTGAAAAAAAAGAGGCAAAAAAGAGAAGAAAGAAAAAGAAGCATGATTTATCAGCTTTCCAGATTTTCTTAGAGAACATCCAACATTGTAACACTCCCCCATATCCGATGCCACTTAGAAGCAGTTTCTAGATCTCCAATGGAAGTAAATTTTCAAAAATATTGAGATAAAAGTCCAATGCAATTGTTTAATGCTGTAATACATATCTTAGACTTAATTTAAAAGCCGTGTCATTAATTGAAGGATGTACTAAAACTATAGTGATGCAAATTAAATTCTCATCTTTTTTAATTTAAAATTTTAATGTAATATTAACTAAAATACAATTCACTTATTGCATTGTTCAATTTTCATTAATCGCACTCCTCAATTTTCAATGTGCTATTAACCATAGTACATTTTTTAAGAATTGTAGTGTTTGATTTTTATGTACTATTAAGTACTATCCAGAGTAATCTAAAATTTTTAATGTACTCTTGAGCATTATATTATTGAATAAACATTATCTTTTGTTGTTTGAATCATTATCTTCACTCTTCAATAAAAAATTTATTTAGTGCCTTCAGTGATAATTTGAAATTTCATTTTTGTACTTTAGTTTTTACCATTTCAAATTTAGCTTCAAATTTCAAACAAAAATGAACAACTTTAAATTTGAGTCTACATCACATAATTGATTTTTTTGAGTTACCAAATTTGACCAATAAAAAATGACATGGGGGGGGGGGGGGGGGGGGGCACCAGGTCGGCACGGCGAACTGTGCTGATGCCCCCTCCGGTTTGATAGATTCATTCAAGTTACACGAGCCAACTAGTCTTCCATTAATTCACATCTAGTCAATCGTGACTCAGAATTCCTTTTGGTAATTTTTTTGTTGTTCATGATATGATGCATAAACATCTATTCACATAAGAAGGGCTGTTAAAAGTAGAATTTTATAAACCAATACAAGCTTCACCACCTTTTAAAAAGCTCTCGTATTTCGTGATTGTAAGCAACAAATAACAACTAATAACAATCACCACCAAGAAACATTTAAAAAAAAAAACTTACTTTAAATTGAGGAGTCAAGAAACTTGGGATCTTGTCTCGCGAATCCATAAACCTACGCGGTGCACCAATACAAACAAGTCTAGAGAGAGAGAGAGAGAGCATCAAAACCCATAATTAACGGTGCTTCAAAAAATTTAATCAAATGGAGATGAGGAAAATTTCAAAAGTTAGTTAGAAATTACCATTTTAAACTCATAGGATATCCAAAAAAAGTAGAGTTCAGAAAGATTAATAAGCTTTGACACATTTTTTATATTTTTTCCTAATTTTTTTATTCTTCGATTGAACCATTAAAGAACATCGAGCTTTTCTGAAGAAAAAAATGGCACAGGCATAAACATAAAGCCTCATCTTAATTGAAATGTTAATGTGAATTTGGATTTAAAGATATATCAGAATTGGCCAATGCAGCTTTTTATAGATCTCAATAAGCCGCTTGGAAATCATTTGAGTTTCAACAAAAATGGCAAAAATCCTTCACAATCCAATAGCCACAACAAATGTAAAATATAATATCTGAAGTAAAAGAATAAAATTAAAATAAACCACAACATGTTTGTGGTGTGAACCCATGGCTAAAAGATAGACCAAAATATAATTTACATATCTGGAGTTTTTTTTTTGATGGAAATGGTAGGCAATCGCCCTTGTATTGGAAAGGCCACAGCCCAAAAAGTAAATACAAACCAAAACTGACAAAAACAAAGATCCCACAAAAAAGGGGGAACATGAGGAAATAAGAGGAGCCACATCTAGTATAAACATTAGTAGAAGAGAGCTCTACTCTTGAAATGCTAGAAAGAGCCCCCCGGTCCTCCCCCTTCGGAAAAACATCACGTGATGCGCACCTCCCCCACTAATACCCTCACCGATTGTGCCCCACCACATAATCTGCCCAGTCCTGAATGAAGCCCATCACCATCTCCCAAATATTTTCAGCATAAGCGGTTTGACCTCTGAAGGTTTTGGCGTTCCTTGTAAGCCACACTGCCCATACCACAGCTGGGATATAGGATTGTGAAATCTTTGCTCGCAAAGATCGATCTCCGGGTGTTCGCAACCTCCTGCCAACCTCCCACATCCCCTCTACGTCAGCAAAACTAACCCCCATTCCCGTAGCTAAACATACATATCTGGAGTTATCAAAATATGAATTACGTATAAATATGATACTTGCGCAATTGTGCTCATGTTAACATAAATGGATGATGAATTTCTTGCAAATTGCTTGATTTTATATATTGAAAGAGAAATGCCTGAAAAATTTGACAATGATACGATTGTGGATGAATTCTATGCAGTGAAAAATCATCGAACACAGTTGAAGTTAAAGATAAGTATTTTTATTTTGTGATTCTTAATGAAAACATATAATAGATATACATAAGACTTGACTTTTAACATTTCTTTTGTTTTAAATGGTTAAATTAACATATTTATAAAGGGAAGCAATTCTGTTCGGCCATGCAGGGTAGCGGTTCACAGTGCGGAAATCAACCAAAGAGATTCAAAGCAGAGAATCAATCATACGATTCATATTATGTATACACAGATAAAATCAAAACAACCCATTGACCCACATGTAAACCATCAAAGCTCCATCCATAACCCTGTCAATTCAATCTATAAAATCAAACTATCTATTAGTGATTGATGTATTGAACAGTTAAGGTTTACAAAAACCTTTTATTTAAATCCAATCATAAATCTCTAGACCCACATCATATTAAACCCTAAAAAACCAATTTTTTTTATGCAAGGGGGACCAGAGTGAGCTGAGGAGGGGGACGAGCACGTACAGATACGTGCGATGAAGGACTGAGTAGGGGCGGGACGACTGAGTGATGAGAAGAGACGGCGCCGTCGCTTCGTTGTGCCGACGAGAACGGATGGGCGGCCTCGTAGTGGCGGTGACTGGTGATGGCGAGAGAAAGGGCTTTATTTCTGTTCTTTGTTTTAATGGCTAGTTTGGCCGTAAATTAAAATTTCTATGATAAGTTGACTTAATTTAAAAAGGGTAGAAGTCTATTAATTTTGATCATATTTATTTTTGTAAAAAATTAGAATAAAAAGTGATGATAAAAATATTAGTTTGACAAAAGATTAAGGTTTTAAGAATGAATTGTTTTAATTTTAAGGGATGAAAAATCCATCAATTTTGTTCGTATTCACATTTATTAAAACTATGATAAAAATATAAATAAATATTGTTATATGATTTAAGTGGAACAAAAAATCTCTATTGTTATTTCAAAATTAGCCGCAGTTTATCTTGATTTTTTTTATACAAAATAGAGATAAACTGTCATTTCACTCATTTATTCTAATTATCTCTTATTCCACTACTTATTATTTTGTCAAACCAGCATTTAGATGAAATTAAATATCATTATTTTCATTTTAAAATTTGAATAATTATTCATAGTTTATACCTGTTATTTTTTATATCAAACGGATATAAATTGTATTTTTATTTATTTATTCTTATAATTATCAATGATCTCATCACTTGTTATTGTCAAACCAACCCCAAAGATAACAGCTTATTTTAACCCATTCTTTACTTTAAAACAAAAATCTAGGGGAAAAAAGGGCATTATTTAACTCAATATTTATCTAACCGAACCCATTAGCTAACCCACCTATTCTAATTAAAAAAAAAAAACTAGAAACTCACCCTTCATAAATAGATGAGATTGTGCTATGCAACCCCACCTGGCCACCCCTAACGTTACGGCGGTCCCCTTTCTCTCTCTTCTCCTTCTCTTTCCCGTTTGTGGTGGATAATTAACTAGAGAATAAGGGTGAATGTTGTAAATAGCTCTTATTCGTTATTTGTTTTTTTAATAAATCCTGGTAGTTATATATAGATAAGTTATGATAAAATCTGATAATTATTATAAATAAAGATTGTAATTGTTTATTCATACCAATGGATGAAAAAATCATTATCTGTCATTTTAATTTTTTTTTATCTCACCTAATGTTCTAAAAAACGGGTCTAGGCGGGGATTAGGTATCCACCTAGACGGAATGAGCATGTACCGCCTCAAGGAAAAATGGCTCACTAGGCCGGCCAACTCTTAATCGACCACCTCAAATCGGCCAAAATGTGGGTATAATAGCTAATAAAATAATTTTTTAAAAACTGAATTTAAAATACATGATTCTAATAATCTTAATGTTTCAACTTCACATCCAAATACAACTTTAATTTTAAATAATATAAGCTAAAGAGATAAAAGGGGATGGACGGGGTTCACCCTTTAGTCTCAAACCCGTTATATATCTTTATCTAGTTGGAACGGATCTAAATGAAGAGATTTTTTTATATCAAAGTGAACAATTTATGAATATAAACCCATGAATCAAATTGAATAACATGTGAACCAAATGTGACATCAAAATTTTTTTTTTACGATCCCACAACATATTTCATGAAACAAACTGAACAACTTGAAGAGAACTGAACAAGAACAACTATATGAATTGAATCATGAATCACGCAAAACTAAACAAGGTGATAAAAAATGAGTTTCTTTTTGTGGTACTAAAATAAGTTGAATAATTTTTCCATTAACATGAAAGATATTACATTATCTGAATTCCATTCACATATCAAATTGAATAATGTACAAATTGAACTAAGTCCCTTTTTGTATCTCTGATTTAAAGCGTTGTCTTTCCAAAATGCCACTTCCAAACCCCGCATTTGAGAAGCATTGTTTTCATAACTTTTCAAACACCTTTTTTTTTTGTAAAAAAAATGCATGAAATGCGTGATAAACACCCAACACTAGTTTTTGTTTGAATCTGCAGTGAAGCATTTTAGCTTTTGCACTGCTAATACCACTCCATCATAAATTCAAACAGAGCCTAAATGGTCGAATGCATTTTAAAGTTCAGTTTCAAACCCTCAATCTAATTTTTTATCAGTATCAATTGAGAAGCTACTAAAAATATATTTTAACACGTCTAAACACAATATAAAAAACTTATCCTATAGTAAAATGTTAGACTCAGTTACATTCATCAATCAAAATTCAGATCTCACATGTTTTTATTTTTTTAAAAAGCAAATATCATCTAATGAAGTATATGTTTTGATAAAAGTGTATATCGCTCCATTTCGAATTGAATGAGCCTATTTTTAGTAAGTGCAAGAAAATATATAATGTGGTATATATAATATCTAACTAAGTATATGCCTAATTGAATTTTTAAAGTGGTATATAGAACATTTGTTTTAGACGGAGAAAAAAACTGAGTGTAACAGCACTCTATCGAATAGTCCCTCGCTAGATCGTTCACGGCCCACTAACGAATCATTACCGTCCATCAAACCACCAACATCAGTAAAGATAAACCACGACCGCCCGATCCACATCGAGCCGTTGATACCAAACTGGCCCCACACGGATCGGTTCCATCGCTCATCAGGATCACATCCCTTATCGTGAACCCTCGCCAAATCACACCACTTTCCGCGGATCAAAATAACCAAACCACCCCCCCCCCCGGACGAGGGTACAGGGTTTATAAGGAAACCCGAATCCGTGAAACAAAAACCCCTTTTTTGTCTCCCCACACAGAGGTGGCGGCGGCGACGCAGAACCTCTCCTTTCCTCCGCGTGATCTGAAACCACGAATCCCAAACCCTAATCCATTGAACCGGTGATTGAGTTCCATCGATGGCGGGCGATTTGTTGGAGTCCCTCTTCAAGGAAAGGATTGAGTTCCACAGGGCCAGGAAGCCATTCTCCTTCGCCGGGAGCGGTAGCCCTGACGCGGGGTTCCATCTGGAAACCCTGAATCCGAGCCTCCCCGAGCCTCCGGGGGCGGCGGCTCCGTCGTTGGTGGCGGGGAAGAGATCGGACGGCAGGGAGTGTCTCGAGTACGGGGGGCTGGATCTGGAGCTCAATTTCACCATGTCATTTCAGAGGATCGTGAGTGCTTTTCTTTGGATTTTGGATTCTGGATTTTGTGGTTTCTGATTAGGGTTTTGTGTTTCGGTACTTGCCAAATTTGATAATTTCGGTTTATTTGGTGTGGAATGAATTATTTTTGTTTATTTTATTTTATTTTATTTATTTTTGACATAAGATTGGAGCATCTCATATTAAAATGACGCCCCTCGAACTAGATGAAATGAGGGATCTTCAAATACAAAAAGAAAGAAAGATCCCAAAGGAAGGCCAGTACCCTCTTCAATTAGTCCCCATGACACAGATGAGACCAATCTCTTTGCCTTATATCACCGATGATCCAATGCCCAAGCCGTCATAGTCACCCAAACATTTTCCACATGGTCTTTTTTTTCTTCTGAAAAATAATCTCATTCCAGGTGAGCTTATTCGCCCAATGAACTACATGGGAGATAAAGCATTGGAATTTAGCCCTTGTTGCTTCGGTCAGCTCCTTTCCTTTTCTTATGTAACCATTCCCACAAGCCTTCAAGGTTTTTGAAATTGCATGGTGAGCCAAGAGCTGACCCCAAATTTAGCTAAATAAATACTAAGAGGTTCTTCACAAGATTCACACATGATGTTTCGTCACTGGCCCATTTCGAACAATTCAATTTGGTGAGGAGTTTATCTAAGGAGAGATGCCACATAAAACTCTTAATCTTTAAAGGGAAGCATGATTCTCTCTTCTTGGTTTGTTCATTATATTGTGATGAATATTGTTAGTGTTTTATTATTTTATGGTGTGTAATAAAAGTTTAATAGAGTAAATTTTGGTTTTTATGTTGAAGGATCAGATGTTATTATCTTTTAGAATTTTCTGTGCACCAAAACACCATTTCTTATGTGCCTTTTTGCGGATTTTGTTTCATACAATCTGCCTCATTTGGTTTTGCAAGGATCTTGTGTTGGACAGTTGGACCCAATTCTCGATTTAAAATGTTGCTGTGTTCCAAACAATGGGATTAAGAGGGCGCCTAGGTGGAATCGGGCCTAGCCTGCCTCATCCAGGGGATTAAGTGGCTAGGCAAGATTAAGCAGAGTTTAATCTGATTAATTAGATTTTTTCCCCTTGTGTTAATTTTATTTATTTTATATTTTCAACTATTATATATGTACACACACTCACTCTTTCACACACACTAAATTTTTTATTAAAAAAAATGATTGATTAATCCTGATTAATCCCTAGGCGGCAACTGTCCACCTGACTAGTGTTTAGCACTTTTTAGAACATTGCAATGTCGTGTTATTAAAAGATGGTTGTTGATTGGATGATGATTTTTTTTTACAGGGAGCTGGTTTAGAAAATCTTGGGAACACCTGCTACCTCAACTCGGTCCTGCAATGCCTTACTTATACTGAGCCCTTTGTGGCTTATCTGCAGAGTGGAAAGCATAAGACATCTTGTGAGTTCTGTTTCTGCTGTTGTTCCTGTTTTTTAGAAGCATGTGATTCATAGTTTTGATCATGTGTTCCAAACAAAATAAGCATTTGTTATATAGAATCACAACATACAAAGGCTCACACTGTTAGGAAAACATGCCTTCTGGGGGCATGGTAATTGTTGGCGAATAGGCTGTTTTAGATGCATTTCTATGGACTTATTAAACAACAGGGCAACAGAGGAGTTGGGTAATGTCTACACCATTTGTTTATCTTCAAATTTGTTATGTTTGCATGTCAATGAGAAAGTCAGAACCTTGATCCATTGCTAAAAGAGAAAGATATTTCTGTCAAGTCTCGCTGTCAATCAATAATGGTCCCAGGACTTGCTATGTGCGAAATTTGCATTTTTCTGGCGTTCACATATCATCCAAGCAACCATGCTTGATCATGAGATGCATGACGTTTAATTTGTTTTTCCTTTGTTATTTATGTACTTGTTGATTATCCACTACACACACAATCCCCCACCTGTTCCCCGCGGACATAGTGTGTGCCAGATTTTTTGGTGACGAGTGTGCTGTGGGGGGACTTGGTTGCATAAATCAAACTATGGTTGGTCAGTTTAAGGAGATTCTTTCTTATTGTAAAAAAAAATGGAATTCTCTAGAACCAGGCAGAATTTTTTTCAAACATTATTGAAAGGGAAATTTTCATCTATGGTAGGTGTGTAGGATAGTAGGATATAAAACTTCAAAGAATTTTCCAGCTTATTCAATTCTTATTTAATGTCATTTGTCAAGTTTGGTCTAAATGTCTAATTTTAGAAAAACTGATTTCCTCCCCGCCTTCATTTAATTTAAGCATTAAGAATCAAAGATCACCTTGAACACCTCTTTGACATGTGGTAAATGAAAAGGAAAAAGACAGCTAGATTGAATGGTGTGATGAATATGTTTTTTCATATTCCTTAGTAGAATTACACACATAATAACATTGGACTTGATCATTAAAAGAGCTCGCTTGATTGTATTATAGTGTAAATTGGTGTAACTTTATATCTTTGCTCAATGAATAAAACGGAAGTGCCTTGCCTTCTTGCCATATCAGTTATGAAATCTTCCCAACAACTGAGTTTTTCAAGCTATCCAATGTTCAGTGTTAATTGGACATGTATGATTGATTTTTTTTTTTTTTTTGCATTTGGTATTTTAGTCACATTCTAAACGTGTTCTATATCTGAAGTGATATCATTCCATCTGAAGTTTTCTGTTTCTTATCAGGTCGAACCGCTGGTTTTTGTGCAATGTGCGCGATTCAGAATCATGTCAGGATTGCTTTGCAGTCGTCTGGGAAAATAGTGTCCCCTTCTCCTTTGGTGAAGAACTTGCGATGTATGCTAATTATATCTATTCCTTTCTACTTCTCCAAATTGTTTTTTATTTATTTATGTATAATCTTTAAATCATTCTCATTGTGTAAGATGAAACTTGGGATAATCACTTTTCTTCTAGCAAGATTTGTTACAATTTGAAAAATTATGAATTCATTATCGATGTTGGCTCAGTTGGACAAATGATTACATGGGCAGGTATATCTCGTAATTTTCGCAACTTTAGGCAGGAGGACGCGCATGAGTATATGATCAACCTGTTGGAGTCAATGCACAAGTGTTGCCTGCCTTCTGGGGTGCCAAGTCAATCCCAGAGTGCTTATGAGAAGAGCCTGGTCCACAAGATTTTTGGTGGGCGGCTGAGGAGCCAGGTATCCATCTAGTGAATGTTGATTAGAACCTCCTTTTTTTTCTGTTTCTTGAGTGAGAAATCATATGTTTTGATACAACTTATTGCAGGTGAAATGCTTGCAATGTTCTTACTGTTCTGATACATTCGATCCCTTTTTGGATTTAAGTTTAGAGATATCCAAGACAGATTCTGTGCTTAAGGCACTTGAACGTTTCACTGCTGTTGAGCAATTAGATGGAGGGGCAAAGCAATACCAATGCCAGCGTTGTAAAGTGAAAGTCAGGGCACAGAAACAGCTAACTGTTGACAAGGCCCCTTATGTGCTTACCATTCATCTTAAGCGCTTTGAATCTCACATGCCTCAGCTTAAGATCGATAAGAAAGTTCATTTTGAGCCCACCTTGAATATGAAACCATTTGTTAGTGGTCCATATGTGAGTTATTAATCCTTTCATTCTTGGCCTTCCCCTCTTTATACTAAAATTTCTATGATACGGTGCATTCTTGCTTTGATTCAGTCCCTTATGAATTTGTAGGATGATCTTAAATACACTCTTTATGGTGTGTTGGTTCATGCGGGGTGGAGCACTCATTCTGGTCACTACTACTGTTTTGTCCGCACATCACATGGACTGTGGTATTCTCTTGATGATAATCGGGTACAAGTACCTCACTCTTTTGTTGATCATGGTTTTACGCAATTAAGAATTGAATGGTTCTTTTACAAGTTGATCTTGGAGATTTGCAGGTTCGTCAAGTTAAAGAGAGGGATGTACTAAATGAGAAGGCTTATATGTTGTTTTACGTCCGGAACAGAAATTTGATTTCTAGAAAACCATCTGTTGCTGTCTGCAAAGAAAACAATACTGGAAACATGATTGGGACTAGCAGGCTTATTTCTGGATCTCATTTAGGCAAGACAAATCAAAATGTCTTGCTTGAGAGAAGATTAATGACTGTAGCTCACAATGCTACTATATCTGCTGCAGAATGCTCCATCTCTCAAATTCAAATGGTTTCTTCTGGAAAGCATTCATCAGAGAACCCCTCATTGAAGAATGCATCCATTCCGCAAATTAATGGCCAGATTGTGCCAGAAGAATTGCAGGAATTGGCCCTTCCTAGACCAAGTGCGCTGATATCTCTGAGTCGGAGTGATCCCGCCATAGCTGCGTTAGCAGAGCATCTGCAATCAAAGAAAGTCTCTGCTTCACAGACAATTGGTCATATTGAAGATTTCAAGCGGTCAGTCCCATCTGAGGTTCCCAAGTATGAAACTTCATCGGGTCATCATACTTCGAAATCATCTGCATCAGAAAGATCTTTGAAATCATCTGTGTCAGAAGGATCCTTAGTACAGGAAACTGGCAATGTGCAATCTGATAACCACCTGGGAGAAAATGGTCTTCCAGCTCCTCCAAAAGAAAATGGATGTGCCATAGATTCTCTTTCCCGTGCTCCTAAAGTAGACGGAACGGATTGTGCATGCTTGCCTGCTCAGACAAACACCTGCAATATTTTGCCGGAGACAGGCCCTGATGAATTATCATGCTTGAGGGGTAGTGAAGGAGATCAGAAACTGGTAGAAGTTCGATCCATTGAATTGTCAAATCATTGTGGCAATCCAAAGAGTGATGCTCCGATGGGACCTTCTGGTAAACCAAATGTGAATGAATTGAACATTTTACACCCAACAGAGGTCAAGTTAAAAAAGCGCGTGAAAGGTCCTTCAAGGAGTGTCCCTTTTGGTCACAAGAAACTTTTCCTTGCATCCCTGAGCCTAAGAAAAAGGAAGAAGCACAAGCATGGCAAACAGAAGCACGTGGACGTGGGAAATCATAAGAAAATAAACTTATTGGATAATTCCATATTGAGAGACCAGGATCCTTCAACATCCAAGACAACAAAAATGGTACAGATGAAAAGAAATGGTCTTGGTTTGAATAAGGGAGAGGTTTTTCAAGCAGCAGAGAGTATAAATTACTGCGTTGGTGACTCTCTGTGTACTAAAGAAAAAGATGCAGGGCAAAGTAGCAGCAAAGGTAGTTTTATGTCAGTTGACAAGAGCAAAGGCAGGCTGGAGAAACAGTGTGACGCTAGAGAATCTGGTGGTCATGAAAAGATGGCTTCCAGTGAACGTGGGATGATAAGCATGCTAATGAGAGGTTTGGAAGAGGCCACTGGTGAGTTTGCTCTGCAGCACTTTTTTTTTTTTTTGCTGTCTCTGCGGCATTCTTTCTGACAAACTTTTTTTTATTTATGGTATTTTTGCATGCCTACTTGGCCATAGTTCTGGGGAAAAGGCTTTGAGTTGTATTCAGTTGATCTTCTCTATGTGTGCTTGCATGTATATTTTCAATAGATATATGATCTTATTTTTTATGTGCAGTTGCAAGGTGGGATGATGTAGATCTTCCTTCATGTCCTCTTCGTGAACCGAGTAATACAAATGATGGCAGCCTTGGTTATGTGCTGGATGAGTGGTACATTCCTGATCCATTGCATTAGTTTTGATTAACATTTTACTATTTTTTTTGCTATGCAAAATTGGACATAACTAGTTGAACTGAATCCACATGGCATCAGTGTTCAAGGGCAGGTTTTCATAATTTCACCCAAAAAACACTCAATTATCAACATGAAGTAGCAGATTTATTTTATCAGTATCCAAATTCAATTGCATATTGTATCTAAGCTCCCTTCCTAAATTTAAGTGACATAATTAATTTAGTTATAAGAATAAATTGATTATTGGTCTCTTATGATGTGATGTGGACAATGTATGCATTAAATGGTCTACATATGGAACATTTTTTTATAAAATCATGTGATTGGAATAGTGATAAAATGTTTATAGAGCAATACCATCTATATTGATGCTTATCAGAAAATAAATTTATGAGCTTAAAAAATACAGTACCCATTCAGCTCTGTCTATTGCTGCATTGAACATTATCCATTCAGCTTTGTCTATTGCTGCATTAAACATAATTCGTTTTTCTGGAATTTACTTATCATTCACATTATCTATCCACTCTGAACTCCATCTTCCCTTTTGTTTTCCAGGTAGCCCTTTTTTATCTGTATTTTAATGTTCTTCGGACAAATTACATGTTTCCGTGGATAACTGATTTACTATGGGAGATTTCAAATTGTCTAAAATATATTGTCTACTGTGTTGTTCCATAAGCTGTTATAAATGAATTATGAAAACTTAAAACCTTAATATATAGCCAAGCTTTATGTGATCACTTGTGTTTGTTTCCTTTATGGAGATATTTAGTCTACTCTTCAAGTCGCTCCAAATTAATATCCAGTCAAATATTAATATTCTTTTGGAAATAACATTTGGACATATTTATCAGGGATGAAGAATACGACCGTGGAAAGAGGAAGAAGGTAAAGGGACCGCATGACCCCATTAGTGGATGGAATCCTTTCCAGGAAATCGCGTCCATGAAAGCTCAAAGAAAGAGAATCAAAACAGACCGGGTAAGCTACAGGGATCAACCATTCAGGATATGAACAACGTTTTCCTTCATTCATTTTGTTGTTGTTCTGCAAATGCCTTTCATTTTTCCCATTCTGAGTGTTTTTTCCCTATCACGAATAATTTGTCGATGCTGCTGCTTTGATGATTCTGTTGTATTGATCTTATATGAGCCACTGGAGGACTGTGAGGAGAGTTATTATTTATTTGAAAAGTATGAAAAAATTTTTCTTGTGATTTATGAACTCAGTTGGAGTCTGAATTTCTCATGTTTTAAGCCACTTCCAACCTTTTTGTTTTTCAAATTTCTCTCTTTTTTTTTTTTGTGTACCACCGGCTTAAAGCCGTGGGAACGGAGAGATAATTCACTCTTGATACCAACTATTGAGAAGGTGTTACTCACTCTTGATACCAACTAGGTGTTACGAATTGAACTTTGATTAAGTCGGCAAGTATTTATCATGAGCACCATTCTTAAAAAAACAAGAAAAAAAGGGTATTAATATGGTGCTTATCTTCATGCTGTGTCAATGAACTTTTTGTAATATTGATTTTAAAATTTTTTTTTGGTTCAAAGAATGAAAAGGGTTTCCTGTCGTTGGCACATGAACAAGATGTCATCATGTGGTGGGATGAACTGATCTAATTTTCCTCGTCCCAAATCTGAAATACAATGAAAAGCTGCATATTGGAGGCCTTGTGACTTGTGAGCCACCCATCATCACTTTGATTAGAACGAAAATGAAACAAATAAATGTAGGATAATCTTGGCATTACGATTTCATATTCAATAGTTTAATTAAATTTGATTCTTAGGAAGTTTACTTTCGTTGCGTTTTGTATTTTTTGTACTTAAAAGGTGGGTTGAAATATGTTTTTTTTAGGGTTAAAGGCATTTATATCACTGTAAACATGCGTAAATCCATATAAGTCCCTGTAAAATTGTAGTGGGATATACATGTTTTTTAAACTATTATGGTTAGTCAATTTAATCTTTCAGTTAAATTTTCATCTAATCTAACATAATATTCTTATAATATTCTATTCATATGAAATTAAACACCCATATAAATCCCTCAAAACATTGAAAAAGGCATATTGGTCATTTTAAATTACCAGTTTGTCTTTGAACCCATTGAAAATACTAAACATGGAAGGAAAAAAAAAAACAAATCACACATAAATCCATCAAATCCGACAGAAAAAAGGGTATTAATATGGTGCTTATCTTCATGTGGTGTCAATGAACTTCTTGTAATATTGATTTTTTTTAAAAAAAATTGGTTCAAAGAATAAAAAAGGGGTTTCCTGTCGTTGGCACATGAACAAGATGTCATCATGTGGTGGGATGGACTGATCTAGTTTCCCTCGTCCCCAAATTCTGGAATACAATTAAAAGCTGCATATTGGAGACCTTGTGACTTGTGAGCCGAGCCACTCATCATCACCTTTAGAACGAAAATGAAACAAATAAATGTAGGATAATATGAGACCAGATCCAGTCAGGACTGGATCTATTCGATCAGTGCCGAACTGGATTATGTGAAAATCAAACTGCACTACTTATAAATTGAACTGTACAACCAATTGTTGGGTATATATTTTACTCTACTATTGAATACTGATGATACTTAGGAATTCATATTTTCTTCAAGATTGAATTTAATAAGAGAGTAAAATATATACCCAACAATTGATTGTGCAGTTCGATTTGTAGGTTGTGCAGTTCGATTTGTACATGGTCCAGTTCAGTACTGATTGAACTGACTGGATCCATCCTAACTGGATCCGGTCCTGAATAATCTTGGCATTATGATTTCACATTAAATAGTTTAATTATATTTGATTCTTAGGAAGCTTACTTTCGTTGAGTTTTATAAAAAGAAAAATATTTTTTTGTACTAAAAGGTTGATTGAAATATATTTATTTAATAGAAAAAATATATATAACCCTCTGAAAATTTGCTTAAATGCATATACACACCTCACTTTCCTGATAATCCATATAACCCCTCCAAAGTTGTCAAGGTTAAAACACATACAGGGGAATATTCCGTGAGGTGATTGAGGCCTGAAATTTTATATGCATACAACCCCTTCACTTTTAACAAAAATACAAATCAATCCCTCAAAAATTATTAGAACACCCCTATCAACATCACCAACAGCCCTTCCTCTTCATATGGAAATTTGATGCTTTAGAGGGCAATTTTTTTTTACTCCTTCAACCAGTTGGAGGAGTGGGGGAGAAAAAACATTTCTAAGGAGCTCCTCAACATTTAACAAATCGGATGGAAGAGCTCACTATGTGGGAAAGGCACATGGAAGCTCCCAAATGTGGAGTCCACATGGAAAAAAAAATTCTCTCGTATGGTGGGTCCCACATAAAATTAATTAATTTGAATTTAAACATTGTTAATAATTAATATACCCTTCAAAAATATGATATTTAATATAATAATATTTTCTCTCATATGGTGGGTCCCATGCTCCCACATTAAATTTTAAATATAACTAATTTAAATTTTAAAAAAACATATTAATAAAATATGATTGTATGAGCGATTCATGGAGTATGGTTGAAATGAATACATTAATTAAAACTCTTTAACTAGGTATATGTGTTATGCTCTACTAAATAAAACAGACATTGATGAAGCATGGTTAGACATTGATGGAGTATGGTTGGAGATGCTCTTAAAAAAACCCCTTCACAAACCCAACAATAAGTTCTTCCTTATATAAACAATTCAACAAACATAAAAACCCCTATAAAAAAAATTCAAAATTTCACTAACCCACAATGAAACAAATCAAATTCAGACTTAGAAAGGCCAAGGCCAGTTATTCAACTCCTCATGATGCCCAACCTTCCCATTCCTCCTCAACCCATTAAATCCCTCATCACCCCTTTCAATAGAGCCCACCAGCCAATTTGATTATGACCACCCCGTCCTTCTCCCGAACATACGATCCGATCCCCGACAGGAAATCGACGGTCCTCGTGAAGATAAGCACTGCCACGACCCCTTGGAAGATGGAGGTGAGGACGATGAGGGCGGTGAGGAAGGCGTGGCAGTTTGGGCGACGGGTAGTGGTGGTGGTGGAGGTGATGGAAGCAAAGACGGAGGCGGCGATGGTGAGGGTTTGGAAGGCGATGAGAGAGGGGCTGGAGAGGGAGGGGCCGTCTTGATGAAGGGGACAAATTGGTTGTTAGGGTTTCATAAACCTTAAAATATGTTGTATTTCGTGAAAAATAGATGAGAATGGTAAGGGTAAAATGGGACAGGGTAGTTTAATAATTTGAATATCTAGGGTTAACTAAACTAAAGCTTGGTTTGAAAATGTTAACATCTTAAATTGATAAAATGAGGGAGTTATATGGATTATCAGAAAAATGAGGGGGTGGATATGCATTTATGTAAACTTTATACATTGTTACCTGTTTTAATTCAGTATGGTTTTATGGAGCCTTTTGAAAACATGGTATGATCACATTGTTTGTAAGAAACCAAAATCTATTAACGTGCTAATCAAATTTTAGTGTAAAAATAAATTGAAACAGTCCAAATCTCCTCTCACACTAAACATTTCACATTTGACCTAAAATTTAAATTTATCATTTACCACATTGTGTTCAGATTTGGTTTACATGCGCATACAACATAGAAACTTATAGAAACTTGTAAATGAAAATTTATTTTTTTGTCAGTTTCCCATTAGTCAAATTTTTTTATTTTCCATTCAAAATTATTCACAAACACACACTTTATATATATATATATATATATATATATATATATATATATATATATATATATATATATATATATATAGGGAACCGATTCAGTGCGGGAATGCGGTCGTGCGGAAAGCGATCACGGGCCGTCGATCACGGGTCCATCGCATCGGACGGTCGGGTGCGATTCATCTCGACCGTTGGATGCGATGGACCCGCGATCGAACGATCGACGTCGTTTCCCGCATTCCCGCACTGAATCGCTCGCGTGTATATATATATATATATATATATATATAAATAAAAAAATGTGTGTGAGAAGAACTGAACATAACATTAACAAAATGTGACCACAAACATTTAAACACTAACACCGTTCTTCAAACATAGGAACCACGTCTCCGTTTTAAAAAACGGAACATTAGAAAACAACAATAATAATAATAAAATCACAAACCTCACATCAGTTCAACGAACAGATGCTCACTTTTGAAAAACATTATTTCTACAGTTTGGATTAACATTTCATGATTAAATCTCATAATCCACTCAAATGCGGATCCAAACGTACCTTAAAAGTTAAACACAAAAGAGAGGGGTCTCCCCTTCTTGGCTGCACCGGAGTCATCACCACCGTCCCCTAAATAGATCATGAAAAAATTCAGGAGGATCGTCAGCGCAATATTGACTGCTACCCGGTACAGTTGCATGGAGTCAACTTCGATCGACGCAACATCAGACACCACGTCCTTCTCTTCCACCCCCGTCTTGATGAGATCGTACAGGTTGCGCACCAAGGGCGGGTCAACCAGATTAATCTCCGAAGGGAGGAGATTGATCGCGAGAAGGAACGTCACGAGAACGACGAGGACAATGAACAGCGCGCGGAGGATCCAATCGGGGTGATCCCCATCGGAAGCCTCCGTGTCCTTGCCAAGAAGCTGGAGCGCCTTCAACGTGACCATCCCTATAATAAACGCCGCCAGTGCGAGCACGACAGACCACGCGCGCGGGGGGCGCGCGACTGCTGGGGCTTCTTGCGCGTCCGTGGTTTGGGTTTGGGAGGCCTTGTATGGTTGAGAGGAGAGAGTGTTGTGTTTTGGGTGGGTGGTGAGGATTGAAGTGGGGAAGAAGTAGAGGATCATGACGACGAGGGCGAGGCCGACAAGCCAGGAGAGCGGAGCAGCCTTCATTAGGCCGATCATCACCACAGTCAGTATGAGCATGTGCGGTGGCGCGCGCGGTCCATCGTTGTCCGACATCGATCATCAACGTTGGGGGAGGAAGGAATCGAGGTTGTATTTAAAATAATTAGGGCTGCATGTTGTTAGTAAGTTAGTATTAGTGTCCTGGCAAGACCAACTATTACTGATTTTTATACTCACATATAATATTAACTAGATCACTGTTAGGATCTACGTATATGGTCTGTATATGGTGCACAATGTGTTTATGTAATATGATCAGTTTTATTAATATTGTGTCTTGAAATTACTTGAGAATTGAAGAAAAAAAACTATATATGGCTAGTTGTTGGTAGATCATTTTTTTAAAAAAAATCGAACACATGTTGTTTTTACAATTCTCCACCATGATTTCACCTTATCATTTGATGATCTAAACCCCAGTTTGGGTAGTGGAATATAGGGGGAATATGAAATAATATGGGTGAATAAGCCTGAAATCTTGTTTGTTTGGAAGGAATAGACGGACATCACTATTTTAGAATATGTGAGAATAAATTGGTATTAGTGTGCCTTATCCTTTATAAAATTTTGTTATTTCATCCAATATTTTTCATTAGTATAAGTAAAACTCACATGTCAAATCAAATGTTACCATCACCTCTTCTAAATTAAGGGGATTAGTGGATCACATATTAAATAATTGAAAAAAATTCAAATAACCCCCTGTAAACTTTTAGAAATCCATATAACCCCCTGACTTTTCCTAAAATCTATTTAATCCCTGAAAACATCTATGTAAATCAAAATAACCCCTTAGTTAAACTTTCATTGACAGATGAAAAATATTCTATTTTCTTAAGTTAACCATAGCTGAAAACACTGTAGACTAAAAAGAACCCCTACAATATGTAAATAATGCAGAAAACTCTCTATAAATTATAAAGTCCAATCCGAAAAGATAAAATCATCATTTACAAAATATTTTTTGCATTTTTGACACATTTTAATGATTTTTTAGTATATAGTGTTTTCAGTCATGATTAACCAAACAAAATCTTATTCATCTCTCAATTAAAATTTAACTCTGGGAGTTATTTGGATTTACATATGTGTTTTCAAGGGGAATATATGGACTGGAGGAAACGTTTGGGGGCTATATGGATTTCAGGGAGTTAATTATATGGACATTTTCTTAAATAATTTGATATTTTATTTATAAATCAGTATTCACATCTTATTCATATAGTTAATAATGAAAATAACTAAAAATGTAATCAAACAAAAATTAACATAACTTTATCAATACTAAAAAGGCGAGTGATTCAGTATAAACGACGTATATATATATATATACCGTCCGATGCGATGGACCCGTGATCGACGGCCCGTGATCGCTTCCCGTTCCCGCACCGGTTAGGTGCGGTTTACGGTCGGTGCGGTGCACGTAATCGCGACCGGGATCCGATTACATGCGGTTTACGGTCGGTGCGGTGCGCGATCGCCGTCGATCACGGGTCCATCGCATCGGACGGTCGATTCACGTCGACCGTCGATGTTCGTAAACCTAATCGCGACCATATATATATATATCAAAATAACTTAACTCAGTCTTGGTTATCTCACCCGTTTGGAACGGGGGTAAGTTTTATTCTAGAATATATATTTATTTATGCATAAGTGAGTATAAATATGGATAAAGTGATTTTGTGTTTGGTTGTGTTTTGAATTATTCTCGTTGGTAAACGTAGGAATAAATGTTTTATTGTTTGACTAAAATATTAATAAAGTATGGAGAAGGATTTATAAAAAATAAAAAATGAATGATAGTTGATTTGACAGGTGATTTATAAGAGGTGATAACAGTTGATTTGACAGTGAGCCCACATATTCTTTGGGTGGAATAACCTTTGATAACTTTAATTCTATGGGTTAATTGAAATCCATATACCATTTTATCAGAATTTATTCTGGCATACTTTATTTGGGGTTATCCGGGGTAAACAAACACACAATTTTTGTTATCTGGAATTATCCAGACTCTTATACCGGATCCAAAAGGGGTGAAAGTACGTATTTCATGGACTTATAGTCGATAAGTCCGGATTTCATGGACCCAAATAATAATTTTTCATCAACTTTGATTGACCAACGGAGGGGACCATCGAGGCTGGCGGGCGGTGCATGGGACGATAAAGATTCGTAGTTAAAGTGTGTCATTTCTTAATTCCAGTTTGGAATCAAACTGGAATAATAATTCTTTATTGTATGGATTAGATCATTTTTTAAAACACTGTTTGGGCGAATAATATAGATGTGGAATACGGTGGAACAGAGATGGAAACTCATAAAACTTGTTTGTTTATAAAGAATTAATGGATGTAGTTATATTAGAATAGATGAAACTAAACTCGTATTGTTATATCATGTCCTGAAATTGAGTTGTTTCACCTGGTAACATTATCCAATCCACGGGTAAGAAGCACAAGACCACACCAAGCAATCACAATCCATGGTAAAGATGTATTTCTTCTTCAATGTGATAGAGGGCCGGGCCGAATGGAAAATGATATCCAACCCTGCTTGCAGTCTCATTTGTAGGTTACATTTTTTTTTAAATTATACGGTTTTTCATTACAGTACATAGTATTATGTGAAATGAAACTTATATTGAGATATAATAACATATTTTTCAACATTCACATCTATGATAATAAATGCAATATGATAGCGCAATATACACTACATTATCATAGTGTAAGGACCATGACGGACCCAATGGGAGATGGGCTGGGGTTGTGCCACCCCGAGCCTTGGGTCAGTATACATATATACACAGGGCGGCGCCACATATGTAGTTGTGGGGTCAATTGACCTTATCCAATTTTTTTAAAATTCAAACAGTACCCCCACATTAACCCACATTAAAACCAGACCCCACTTTAAAAAAAAAAAAATTGGGACTGACGCAGGGTGACACATATGTTGTGATGGAGTCCATTAAATTATTTTAAACAATCAAACTTTACCACACAGTGACTAAAAACCCTACATTTAATAAAAAAAATCGTGAAGGACCCTTGTCTTCCGGCAATCGGCGAACTCACCGATTATCGTTCGTTTACCGATCACCGACATCACTGATAGCCGATCTCCTCTTCCTACTCTGCTTCAGGTATCTAGTAATGGATTTGGGTTTGACTTTTTTTCCTTTTTATTTTTTTTTCTTTTACCATTTTTGTGTGTTAATGTGAAACCTTTTCATCGTTGCATATATATGATCGTGTATGAATAATAAACAAAACCCCTCACATTACACCCCCCTTTCCTTCACCTATATAGCTTCACTCTTTTGTTTAGATAATCATGGATCTGGTTTGAGTATTTAGTAGACTAGTTGTTTAATTTTTTATGTATTTATGTTTATAAAATTTTTATTTTACAGATTTTGTCATTTATTAAAAAATTTTATGATGAGTGTAGATTTTTTAAAAATTTTGTGCAATTTATTTTTAAATGATCTCATCTATAAAAATTCCTGGAGCCGCTATTGTATATACATAGGTGTGTTAGGTGGGTATTGAATAATTAAAAGTGTTGTTACACACATGTTAGACTCATTTATTTTCACAGTCCAAAAATCAGACCACACGTGTTATCATTTTTTAAAAATAACAAAAATCATCTAATTGGGTATGTATTTTGATAAAGAAATATATATCAAGCTTTGTTTTTCTCCTTTTCATTTACCGCATGTCAAGGAGTTGTTCAAAGTAATATTTGATTCTTAATTTTTAAATTAAATGAAGGCAGGGAGGAAATCAGTTTTTCTAAAATTAGACATTTAGACCAAACTTGACAAATGACATCAAATAAGAATTAAATAAGCTGGAAAGTTTGTTGAAGTTTCATATCCTACACATCTACCATAGATGAAAATTTCCCTCTCACTAATGTTTGAATAAAATTCTGCCCGGTTCTTGAGAATTTCATTATTTCCAATTTTTTTTACAAGAAAGAAACAATTTCCTCCTCGGCAAGGACGGCCTCTCCGTCTTCAGGGTCCGTTTGGTTCCGCGTTGGGCGGATTCCGCTTTTTCAAAAAGCGAATTCCACCCAAACGCGCAACCAAACGGGTCGGATTCCTGCGGAATCAAAAGTTGGATTCCTTTTAATTTCTCTCTCGAAATCCGTGTTTTTAAAATCTCAAAAAGAACGATTTTTTATCGGAATCGATTTTTTGAATTGAAAAGCAACTTTTTCTACCAAACATTAAATTCCTTCCAAATATTGATTCCTGAATTAAAAAAAAGCATCCAAAAAAGTCAAAGGTCTAAAATCATCTTAAAAAGCAGCTTTATTCCAAAATCTACTTTTCAATCTGTGTTTCCAAACGGAGCCGAATCGTCATCCGCTTCCTCTCCTCCGATATTAGAGCTAGAAAAATAAAAAAATAAACAAAAAAAAATCACCAAAAATGTCAAATCAACTATTTTTCAACCCTTCAAAACTAAATACTAATATCCCTTTACAATTTTTTATGCCTCCAAATATTAAAATATTCAATGGACACTGATATATTCAATCTATTTGATAGCCCTATATCAGGGGCTATATGCATTCACCACATCTAATGCAATATGTGAAATTGACTGATTCAATATATATTTCACTATCTTAATATACACTATTATAAGTAATACAAATTAAATATATGCATTTATTTTATAAGAGTATGTAATTCATTTTCTATTAAATTAAAAATCAAATGTACTTTTTTTGCTTGGTAAAATCAAATGCATTTTATTTATTAATATATTTTATTATATAGGTATACAATTAAAAAAATCAAAATATATGCATACTAATGGGGATGCAAACACGATTGAATATAAAAAATTTCAATTTCAAACTCACTCACTTCAATTAGGATAGGGCGTTGTTACACTCAGTTTTTTCTACAATTCAAAATGAAGTTTTATGTATTTCATTAGAAATTTAGTGAAACACGTATATTGTCTACCTTGTTAAATTTTACTTATACTTTCTACAAATGGCTCATTCAACTCAAAATAGAGTTTTGGATATTGGATCTTTGAATATTTTAGTCGTTCTATATTTATTTTGAATTTTTAGATATTTTGGATAATTATCCGTATCTGAATCCGGATTTTCGGATCAGATACGAATATTTACTTTCAATGACCGTTGATATCGGATACAGATATTTTTTAAAATATCTAGTTTAGATATGAATACGAATATAAGCTTATCTAATCATATCTGTTCCATTGACATGCTTAACTCTAATTTTCACTGTGTGCGCACAACGGAAAAAAAAATTAAATATAAAACAAGTTAATTATACAAAAATGAGAAGAATATGAAAGTGGATGTGACTGGTTGGAAATGTTAATGGTTTCCGTACGAGGGGTAGGGCAAAAGTGGATGTGACCGGTGGGGACCACTTATGCTAATGGAATGAATAAGCCGGAATAGCCAATTCCATGGTGGAGGAAGTATACCAATACCACTTTATACCATGCTATCTAGGCATAACAATTCTCAACTATTCTGGATAACCAAACAACCTTTTAAAGAGACCTATTCCACCTCATCCCTGCTTATATTGTGCTAATTCCCCCATCCAAACAGGGGGTTAATATTTATGAACTCAGGGGGGATGAATTTCCCATGTTACAACCCATTTGTTTTTCAAATCTATCTTGATTGGGGAATGGAGAGGTAATTCACTCTTGATGCCAAGCATTGATAATGTGCTTATCTTCATGTGGTCCAATGTTTAACATATTGATTTTTTTGAAATAATAATACATAGTCTTTTTCAGTTTCAAAATCTAATTCACACATTTTTAATTTTTTTAAAAATAGAATAGTCTTTTTCAGTTTCAAAATCTAATTCACACATTTTTAATTTTTTTAAAAATAGAATACTTCATCTAATAAGCTATATGTTTTAATAAAAGATGAAAAGTATATTTCAATAAATTAAATTTATTGGATCAAGAAACATGTCTTGTTATATTAAGTATAAGTGATTTGATGTATCTGATTATGTGATTACAAAACATATTTTAAAAAAAATTATTGTAACCGCAAAAACCGCTGAACCGCGTAATCAAACACAAAGTAAATATTGAAACAGATCGGCGATGTGTACTGGGTTTCATTGATACACGATATTCCGTGACAAAATGCTGAGAAAGTCAATGTTGTTAAAATATCGTTTTCATGATTTACCAAAAAAAAAGCGATATATCGATTAATATTTTAATTAAACTTTTTATATTATGGATTTCATGATGAAAAAAAGGGGGGGTGTCATTGGCACATGAACAATACGTGTCATCAAGTTGATACATTAACAAAAGATAATTTAAAAAATAAATATGGAGCCCCTTGTTTTTTACTTTTTTTTTATTCACAAACAAAAATCTTCCTAGTCAAAAAGTCAAAACCGCGTAAAGATCTCAAGTACTTCTCATCATGTCCCCACACCGACTCCGTTCACGCAAACAAAACACCTGTATTCATACAAAATGACAAATCCACCCCTCAAAACAAAACCAAACCACAAACCCATTCACATAAACAAAAAAACCGAACGAGGACAATCTAGTAAAAAACCCCAAATCATTCGTCGCCGTCGTCACCACCGCCCCTGAACAGCGAAACCCGAAAGTAGAGCAGAAGCAGCAACACAGCGAGCACCGCAGCCACCCCGACCGGCGAGCCGCCGACCCTGTGAATGGTGTCCTGTTCGCCGGCGGCGCGGAAGACGTCGGAGAGGGCGGTGCCGCGGTCGGAGGAGAGGAAGCGGATGACGAGGATGAGGATGACGGGGATGAGGAGGAAGACGGGGGCTCCGAAGGCGTCGGAGATGAAGTCGGGGATGACGGAGAGGCCGTCCTCGCCGAGGAGGAAGGGGAGGATCATGGCGAAGATGATCACCGCCGCGAATATCAGTGCGTGCGGGGGACCGCGCGCGATCGCGTCGTCTGCCATGGATTGCTTTTTCAGAGAGAGAGAGGTAGGTTTGGAAGGGAAGGGAAGGTTTGTGTGACTTTTTTTGTGTGTGTGTTTTAATGGGGGGTGTTTGGTGGCGGGGTTTGGGGATGCGCGTGGGGCCAACGTGACGGGGTTCGGAGATTTTTTTTTTATTAATTTAAATTTTTGAGAAAAACGGATATAACTCAGTGTAAACTGTCCAGGATCCATCTTATTTTTTTCTAAAGTTTCATTGATAAATGATAAATATGTTGTCTGGCTTAGCGGATTGAAAATATAATATATTAAAAAAATCCATTGAAAATACATAAAAATCTTATATAAATAATAATTTTGTCTTTTAAAATAATTTTTTATATAATAATTTAATTTAAATGGATAAAATAGTCATTTATATAAGATTTTTTTTTACATTTTTAACATATTATAAATGAGTTTTTTTTAATATATTGTGTTTTAAGAGATTATTATCAAATAGAATATTCATAAATATTGTCCATATAAGTTTAATTCAGTGAATTATTTAGATTTATATAGATATTTTCAAGGGTTATATGAATTTAAAAAAAAGTAAAAGGTATTATGGATTTGGAGCGGTGTAGAGGGGGTCATTTGAATTTTTCTATTTTAATTTTTAGAATTTTTAGTTTTAACTCCCTGAAAACTATCAAATTTAGCGATCGATCATTCACTTCTTCATATTTTAATTTTAGTCTCTACGTTTAAATGATAATTTAAGAATATGTCCCTCTCAGGGACTAAAAAAACTTAATAATTTAGGAATAAGTCCCTGGGAGAGATCTATTCCTAAATTATCATTTAAAGCAGGTAGTAAAACCAAAATATGAAGAAGTGAGAAATCGATCGCTAAATTTGATAGTTTCTGGGGACTTAAAATTAATAATCCCTTAATTTTTTATGGTGTATGATTCTGAGGTGGATGGGCGGTGTTTCGGGGAGGGTGGACACTGTGTCGGTGGGGACTGTTATTTAATATATATGCTTTTTTTTGGAACAGATGTCACGGCGCAAGGAACTTACTTAAAAATGGGATTAAAAAATTGGACGACTCTAATTAAAACTTAATTTTTTAAAAATATTATTATAGTGGTGAAATAGATTGAAATAAAATTAAAAAATCTGTTTGGATACTTAGTATAGGCTGATATTTGAATGTCAGCATTAGGTACAGATTTAGTAAATTAGATCTTGAACATTTTTTCAACACTAGGTTGATATAAGATAAGGAAAATGTTATACTCAATCTATTTTACTAGTAAAAACGTAAACCACATGTATTTTTATATTATAAAAATAATAAACATCGTCTAACGATGTATATAGTTTAATGAAAAGTGCATATCGCTCTATTTCAAATTGAATGAACTCATTTCTAATAAATATATATAAAAAACTAACATGATATATACCTCGTCTAACTATGCATATGCTTTATTAGATTTTTGACAATGTATATAAAACTATATTTTAGACTGTAAAATATACTGAATGTAACCATGCTCATAAGACAATATTGGTCCGAGATAAATAGTGGATGCCCATGAGCTTCCGCAAGGACTGAAGATTTATCATTTGCATATGACAGGTTGAACCTGATGGATGCCCAAAAAGAGAGTCCCTCACCACTTAGGTAGCGTTTGGATGGGCATTCAATGGAAGTGTTCAAACGCGTAAATCCTGATCCAAACACCATTTCATGATAAGAACTTTACAAACCGTGTTCTGTGTTGATAGTCTTAAATAACAACATTGAACACTGTCCAAAAAACAACGCTTCTGTTAATGCAAGCACAGCAAGCCCACATGAGTATTGAATGAGTAAATAAATTAATGACAAGTATATACATGCTCTTTCGATGAAATTTCATCCTCTGTTCCTGAATAAAATGACTAGATGGGGCATGTATAAACGAGAGGTAATATGATAATCTACACTTGGAGCGTATGAAATGCGCGCATCATCTTTTATCTATACATCCAAACGGGCCCTTAGACTAAGGCCATAGGTACATATATATGAGTAGGCTAACAACATTTAGACCCGTATAAATGATTAATAGTATATTTGTATACAAATCTCTCTGATTTCTGTCATTTTTGGGTTTGTTTTTTATTTATTTGTATTGTTTTTTGAAAGCATTTATAGACACATTTTTTACTAGAATACTAATACATCACAGTAAACTCTTACATCAACACCCCTTCAAAATAATAAACTGATGTCATCAAATCATGATACCTCTACTCAATGGTACAAAAAAGGCACCCCCTTTGAGGGGTTGGATGCACCACATGTCAGCAAAAAGAGCAATTAAATCAAGGCCAAGTAATGTTTGCAGTTGGGATTTCTTATAGCAAAAGATCTTTATATACACGTGTGTGGGGGTGGGAATGCTTACGTGTGTGGGGGTTAGGAAATGTTATATCAAGAGCAGCGGACCCTTTAACGGGGTGGTTTGATGCACCCTCTCCAGAGGGGAGGTCATCTGATCGAATCTGTCTTTATCTATCAAAAAAGAAAAAAAGTCACTAGATTCCTAACAATCAATTTAGAGGGCTATAGTAATCAATCCCAGAGGATTAAATTATTTTTTTTCCTCCTACACTTAGTAGGAATTGATCATGCGACCTCCCGTTAAGGGGAGGGGTGTCCCGACCGTCACGCGAAAGTGTGCGTGGACAAATATTTTTTAATTTTAGAATATAAGTCATCTTATAAGACATAGAATTATAAATTTATTTTTATAAGTTTTGAGTTTGAATCATGCGGAATTACTTGAACCATATGATTTTAGGATGAGAGGAAGCATTGTAAATGCATTTATAAATATGGACCTTCATGAGATGCAATATAAGGATAAGTTGAATGATGATTTTTTTTTTTATACAATGACTAAAAAAAAGACAAAAACTCTTAACATACATGAATCACTTTTTTTATCGGCTATTAAAATATATATTTTTAAATAAACATAGACATATTCTTTTGTGTACATACACCCCTCCAAACTTATCTTATACTTCAAAATCAAATTGCAAGGCCGGTCCTCGACAGAGGACACTAGGGCAAACTACCTTGAGCCCCTTCCTTAAAGAGGGCCCCAAAATTTGAGATATTTATTTTTTGTATATTAAACAATTTGATATAAAATTAATTTTTTAAAATTTAACACATATATATTCATCTACTTAATTTTATTTTATAAATTTTTATGATTTTGATTAATTATTATTAACATTATATAATATAAACATATATAATAATTTTATAATTTATCTCAGACGAATTTTTTAGACTGCACGCACGTGTTGATATTTCACTCTGTATATTCAAAAATCAGATAATTTTTAATTTCTTTTAAATATTGGTTCGACCTCGTTATTAACATTTTCAATAGACCTTTCTATCAGATGGACTCAACGAAAGACATACAACATTAAAAGAAGTACTTTCAAATGAATAGTCCTGATATCGTCTTGAAGGAGCCAAATCGCGAGATCTGATTTCCTTGAATTCCACAAGAGGAAAACAAAGAAAAATGTGATTTAATGATTGATATCTTATTTCTTTATATTATAGTTTAAGTTTCTAGATTTAAAAGGTATGTTTCTTATTAGTTTTTTGGAGAACTTATCACTAAATTATTTGATTTTTTTTAATCCCTCACAAAGATTAAAATGAAACATATATTTGATTACTAAATTATATATTTTGTGAAGACTTAAAAATAAAAAATTCATAAAAAAATATCATACAAAAACATGAATATTTTGTGCTTCTGAAAAACCACAAAAAAGCCCATTCTCACCGCGATTTCACAAAACGTTCAAAAAAAAAGAAAAAGAAAAAACAAAAACGAAATCGCGATTTTCATCAAATTTTCCCCAAAAAACGCGAATCACCGAAACCCAGGTTCATCTCTCTCTTTTGTTGCTCAATCGATTTTTTTTTGCGCTAGGGTTCTTGAAATCTTGATCAGGAATTGATTGCCCCCTTTGTCCGATTTAGGGTTTTAATTTCGGGACTGCGTTTTGTGGTCTGATGAAGCTTACATGTCTGGTTAACAACATATGAGATTCTGACGTGTGGGTTCTTCTTGCAAGTTTCAAAAAACCTTCTTTAGGCCTTGTGTTATTGAAATTGGAAAAAATGGAAACTATGGATGGACAAACATGTTCCTTTGATTTTGTTTATATGAGATATCTTTTTCTTCGCGGGTGGGGAATGCATTTGGTCTTCATCTGATTCTGAAATGTTGGAGTTTTTAAGTATTCATTGAAAGTTTGATTGGGAATTCATGAATAGTGTACTTTTTTTCAAGTCTTCTGTAGGAAGCAGAAGTATATAATCCATAAAATCAGAAGCTTTTTTTTAGCCAAATTTGTGGGCATTTCCATTTCAAAAAAGTTCAAAATAGAAAAATGTCCGATGGTGAGAAGATACAGAAGAAGAACATAGAGAAAAAGAAGAAAAGAGTGTGACAAAACCAAATGAGCGGGGAAAGGTAGAAAAGATTTCTTCCACTCCACCCCTCCAACGGGGAAGTGCACCCATAAAATCAGAAGTTATCCAATATCAAAATTTATAGAATGATCTAAATGCTTATTAGGATATCAATGTATGTGCTCCTAAAAATATTTGAATAGATATTTATAAATAATATATGTGTGTGTGTTTGTATTATACTATTATATAATATATATATTTTAAAATGTAAATGATGTAATATTTTAATTTAATTATAATCTTCAAATTAACCAGTGTGTTTTCTTTCTAGGATCTTTGGAAAAGGAGAGAAGTCCTAAACTCCAACATTATCTACTCAATTAGTTTACATATTTAGACATATAAAATTATTTTATTCGCTCTGAATCAGAAAAAAGTGAATTCGAATATGAATACATGTATCCGAAAGATTTAGAGTGAATATGAATATTAAGATATCCAATTCATTGATAGGCTTAATAAAAAAAATTACAAATTTATCTTTATTTTGATGAGTTTTAAGTTTTAACACAGTAACAACATTCCCAATGTCCATGAAGTTGATTGGGTTAGAAATGTGAAGTCTGGGATGTGTCTTTACAGTCCTTAGGTGATGGTTTTAAGGATGGTCATTACAGTACCTTGAATGTGAGGTTTTGATTTGGAATTGCAACTGTAATTTGCTTTGTTCTTGCATATTCTCAGCCCTTGCACAAGCGCAGAAAGTAGTAATTTAATCAGTCTATTATAGCCCAAAGAGATATTTTGCTAAACCATGATTTACTGTTTCTTTGAGTGATTTGTGTGGTTATTGGGTAGATTTTGGTGTCATATAATAAATACAATTCTAGTTAACAAGTGGACGTATTTTTAAAGTTTGTATGCATTTCTCAGTTTTAATATGAGCATACAGTCAATGGGTTCCCTATAAGTCATTTGAGTTTTATTTTATTCCAATAAGAAAATTGACATCACGTTTTGAGATTTGAATATCAAACCATGAAGTGTACATCTCTCTTACTAATGTTTTTATGGATAATTATCTGAGGTGTCTCAGCATTTGATGTTTTTTTGTGAATGGTGCATGATTGTTTATCCTTTTTTTGTTATGCTTTTCACCACAAATTTTGTTATTACATCAGAATTGTTGAGTGCAACTGTAAATTACTATCGTTATATTCGTTTCATCTATTGACGTGCCATTATTGTATGATGTGGGATTGGAATGGAATTTCCTCACAGTATTTTTTGCATTGTAATTTAACTAACAAAATGGTGGTATTGCACTACTGCCCACTTTTCTCCCCCAAAAAAGAAGAAAACTAATGTTTCTAGCTATATTTAAAGGATGTCTTCGCCTTATGGCATCTTCCAAGATGGAGATCGGGCCAATTGGACCACCCAACGTGACCAGTTCGTCATTGAAATGTTGATAGAACATGGCATTTATGCAAAAAATAGCAATCCAGGGTATGTCAAGGAGGCATGGAGGTCTATTTGCCTGGCATTCAACCAGAAATACAATCTGAGATATACCGTATCACAGATAAAAACCCGCCACCGGTTACTAAAGAAGCAGTATAAGATGGTAAAGCTGCTTAGAGAGCAGAGTGGATTCGGGTGGGATGATACGATGAAAGTTGTTACAGCTGATGAGGATTTGTGGGAACGGTTTATCAAAGTAAGTTTTTCTTAATCCTTTCCAAATTTTATTGATGTTCTGCTAGTAAATACATGATATTGTAGGTGAACTGATATGCCAAATTTCTTGGTGCGTAGGAAAACACTGATGCGAGGAACTACAAAAACAAATGTTTCCCTTTGCATGAACTTTCCACTAAACTGTTTGAAGGTAATTATTTTTAAGGCCTTGTTTGGAACCAATTGTTCAGATAATCAATTTCAAACGGGTTTTTTTACTTTTAGCTTTTAATTTTGGATTTTGGTTTCATTTGTTAAAAATTACTTCAATGAAAAAGCTGGTTGAAAGTTGTTTTTGAAAATTGGTTCTAAAAAAAGCCAGTGTTGCCTGGATGTATATGATGGCTTCCTGTTCTACAGGTGGAAAAACTGAAGGATGCCCGACTTTATCCTCCCTCCGTCCTGACGCCCAAGAAGATGTAAGCACATCAGTTAACACCAAAAGCCAACGACCATTTCACACGGTGATGAATGATGAGTTTAATGACAATGACGATGATGCAAGCTTTGAAGATGCTGTTCCTTTGGATTCTTTTCAACCACCGAAGCAATCAATTGGCACAACATCATACGGCCGTAAGAGAAAAGCACGATTGATGAAGCAAAGCAGAACAGCAGCAGCTCTAAAAAGGGCAATGTCATCTCGCCTCTCCTCGATCAGCAGGCCAGTGGAAACAGCCAAGCCAAGCGATGAGTTTTCTTATCGCCAGTGCATAGAAGTGTTGCAAACCTTGAAGGACTTGGACGTGGACGAGTGTGTGGATGCGGTCACCGTCCTTAAGAAGAAGACTAACAGAATCGCATTCATGACGTTAAAAGGTGAACTTCGCCTGAGATGGTTGAGGAAAGAGCTCGGCAAACTTTAGGAACTTCCAGACTTCAAGAACTTGGTTTCAGGTCTCAATTCATGCCTTATAGTTATGGAAGATCTTATTAATTTGTTCAGTTACCATCATCTCCTTCAGATACTGACCCCAGATGCTGATATTATTATTCCAATTTGGATCTTTTTGGATTTTGAGTGTGTATGAATAATTTTCAGATAATTTACATGTCTAAATATGGACACTAGCTGAAATTACCAGGTGGCATGTTAGGGATGAGAAATGGTGCAATCGGGAAAAACATGGGTTAAAATTAGGACTCCAGAGCTTTTCCATCTTTTACAGATCATAGAAAGATAATGTAAGTGTTGCTTAAATTTTGAAGATCATGATTATCATACAAGATGATTGAATTTAAAATAGTATAGAAAACAAACATATTAAATTTAGATTTTTTTCTGAGTGGATACCTTGACGTTTGTATCTACATTCCAGATATTTAAATATAAGATAATTTATGATATTCTACATCTTTATATTTGATGTTTGACATATTTTTTTTGGCAGGGTGTGGCGTGTAGTTTGCTGTTCATGTATCTAATTACAGAACATGGTATTTCATTTTGGTGAAGCACCATAGGCTAATCTTTTCTAACAGGGATCTGTAAATGTTCTTTTTTACGTGGTTGCATTTGTCATATCTCTCATGTCATAACAAATTTTATGTATTTGTTCATTTGGATGATGACCTTGTGAACATGTTCTGGTATTGTTGTAAAACACTAGTTTTTTTTAAATTTTTTTTTGTAGTACTCAAAAACTAGTTAACTTTCAAAATTCACAGAATTGGAGGAAAACATAAAGAAAAGTTTAAAATCCAATCAGTGAACAAGTTTATTATTTATTTCATATATATCAATCTAATTGACAAAAATTCTGCTGCCCTGAAGACAAGTCGAAAAATGTCTTCTTCTTCTTCTTCTGAACATCATCATCAAAGAGAGACTTGGAGACCTGATCTTCATCACCATCGTTGAAGAGAGACTTGGAGACCTGATCTTCATCATCATCGTCGAACAGAGACTTGGAGAGCGGCTTCAGGAAGGTGGAGATTGGCGGCTTGGTGACAATGGAAGCCACAGTTATCGTAACATTGAGGCTAGCAGGGACAGCGGTGGTGGCGGTGGTGGTGGCTGCAGCCATTGACACCTTCTGGAGGCACTGAACTGGAAGAGCCATTGCCCCAAAACAGCAGTGTTGAAAGGGTGTGTAAGAAGTATCAATGCTTATAAAATAATGGGTTGGAGGATTTCTATTAACGAGAAGGATTAAATTTAGATCAACCTTTTTTTTTCTGTGGTGGATTGATATCATGTGTTACATTTTGTTTATTACCATCCATTTTTTAGTTGTTTTTTTCTCTTGTGACTAATTGTGGTGGAGTCAGGTTTTTGGAAGAACAGAATCCATCAGTTCTTGGGAGTCAAATATTGGCTGAAAATAGAAATGTTTGGGTATTTTATTTAGAGAAAATAGAACAGAGTATTTAATTTAGTTTTGCTTAAGCAAAATTATATGTCTAGCCACAGTTATAGCTCCAATGATAGTTTGCACCTGTTTTTTTTTGTTATTATTTATGAAAATCATATATTCTTATAGTGAAATATACGTTATATGAAATGAAGTTTATAATAAAAAATAATATTATATTTTTTAAAAAAAATAATTTTTTTTGCACCGTACACTATAATAGCACAGTAAAAGTGTAAAATGGATTGATGGTGTGTTTGAAAATACAGTTTGAAAAATAGTTTTTAGTTTTATACACAGTTTTTTAGGGTTGCTGATTAATTGATCAAGGAATTAGATTTGTTGGTTATAACAAAAGATGTTTTTGTTAGAATAAATGCAATTTTTAAGATATTTTTTATTGTAATCATGAGGATAACTTTTTATTTAAGTAGGCTTGTTTGATAAAATGTTTAGGGCTTTTAACTTTTAAATAAGTTAAAAGCAAATCAAATCAAGTTGTCAAACAAGGTCTGAGTGTATCAATGTTATTTGTTTAAACTATTAATTAGATCCGACAAATATTTACTTCAATAAAAAAAAAGTCACATGTACATTTTTTAGGTGTATAGTCTTATTTATTGTCCTTCAAAATTTGATTACTATCTAACAAGATATATATCCATTAAACAATTTATATATATATTGCTATTTTTTTATATTTTTAAAAATTAACATGTACAATTCATGAATATATATATATACATAGACTTATGATTAGTTGCGGTGGTGCGTGTGAATTGTATTCGTGCGGTTTTGATGATGGGTCATTCGGTCGATGGAGGTAATATCAAACGGTCAGTTTTTTTTTTTAAATGAAACCCTTGAAACCATAAAACAATGACAAGTTTTTCAAACCTATCGAAGATTTTGATGACTCATCAAAGACTCTCTTCTTCACTGCTCACCCCTCTTCACCAACTCATTTTCCTTGGTTTTCACACTCAAAAGCACCAGCTCTACCTCATTTTTTGTGGTTTTCACCCCCCCCCCCCTGAAACCATCAACTCCTCCTCCCCTTGAAAGCACCCCTTCAAGCATCACCTTTCGACACCCGATCCAATCCGGCATCCCGGTACCCATAAGTCTATATGACCTCCGTGTATATATATATAATTAATGATTAAAATCAATAGACATCAACTAGGGTCCTGTTTAGATGGGGGCATAAGAGTGGTATAGTGTGGTATGTTCTGAAATAAGAGTAAAATTACTGTTTGGATGGGAGGTAGAAGAGAGAATCTGGATACCATAACATGTTGTTATAAAGAAGGATGACATTCCAATAAAACTTTGGAATACACTATTCTTTCGATTAGAATATGTAGGACCCACAAGTCCCATCACTTTTGCACCTGTTCATGTTAACAGTGATAGCTAAAAAAGGGGTGTTGTTCATTGTATCTGGCGTTTATTTCTCCCATCTCTCTATTTTGAATAATTCGTCACCCACCTCTCCTTCACCACACAATTCCACCAACAAATTTCATTCATCTTTTCAAGAGGTTTTAGTTGTATATGCTATGTTTACATTAAGAAAAATAAATTATAGCTTCAAATGTATGCATAAATTAAACATCATAGTTTATATAAAAAAAACAAAAAAAAGAGGATTTTACACAAAATCAAGTATTACATAGGTTTGGCGTTAGATACAAGTCAAGTGAAAAATACTTTTGGATTTTATACAAAAAAAACAAAAAAAAGAAAGGATTTTATAAAGAATCAGGTATTACATAGGTTTGGCGTTGAGTACAAGTCAGGTGAAAAATACTTTTGGATTTTATATGTGAATATTTAATCATATAGATGGGGTAAAATAATCATTATCAAAAGTAAAAAGTTTAATCAACATTTTATTCATTTTTTATCTATAATCATATTCATTATCAATCAAACAACATATTTAAAATAATATAAAAATACTAAAAAATAAAATCAAATAGAAAATCACCTATTAAATAATAATCTATTTTTGAATATTTATAAAACTAGCTTAGGAGAATCTGATACCGTCACTCTCAAAATACCACCATCCACTCCTGTTCACCTGTTACCACCAGTAAAAGAATGAAAAGACCGGTTACAATGACGCAAGCACCCTCACCTCGCACGAAGCTGACGTGACTTGACTCACGTCTCCCCGCACTTGTACAGTTGGACCCCACCATGCGCTTTAACGTGCGCCCCCGACCCCGCGTTTACACCCCACCAAATCCATTGCTTCCCTCGCACGTCACCTGAACAACAATAGAATCCAACGGATCATACTCATCCACGTCACCCACAAAACCCTTGATTACACGATATACCACACTAAACCGCGACGCACCGTACGAAATCCCCGAATCCTAGGAAGATCAAAAGTCCGGTCCCTCCTTAAATGCTGCACTTCTTTCACTACATTGGAGAGAGAGGAACCGAAGGTCTTCAGTCCTCCGTCAATGGCGTCTGCTTCATCGTCCCAACCTCCGCCGTCGTATTCTTCTTCGCAGCTCCCTGTGATGGCCCTCCGGGACAAGATCGTGGAGAAGATAATGGAGAATCGTGTGACGCTCATCGTCGGCGAAACCGGCTGCGGTAACCTCTGTTTCCATCTGTTGTTCCGTTCTCCGTTTCGATGGATTCTTTGATTCATTGATGGAAATTTCAATGTGATTCTTTTTTTTTCGTCTTCTTTTTGTGTGTTCTCATGTTCTGCCACTGTTGATGATACTTTCCTCTTTTGTTTGTCGCTTCTCGTATGTGTGCTTTTTGCTGCGTTTTCTAGGGTTACTACTGTTTTTGTTGATCAATGAATTTTTATGTTGAATGCGTTATGTTTTGTTGGAAGGAATGGCGTTCACATAAGAATTTTGTTTCCTGAATAATAATGGCGGACTACATTGGGAATGATTTGTAATATAGTCGGCGACGTTCAGTTTGAATTGGTTGTTCTTTGAACTTATAATTGTCCACACGGATGATGTATTGCACGACGGATGTTCGGGTTTGCATGGCCTTCTTGTTTGTTTGGTAGCTGTACACTGGGGTTGTCATATCCGTAGTTTGGTTCATGCCATGCCATCCATTTATCGGAGTAGAAGTACGGAACCCATGTATTGCATTTTCTTCCTCTCCTCCGTACCTAGTTCTTGGATATTGTCATCACATGTAGGGGTGCAATTCGGTCGGTTTGGTTTGGTTTTTAGCAAACCCATATTAAACCAAACTATAACTACATATAAACCGAAAACCGAACCGATCCTTATTTGGTGGGTTGGTTGGAATTTTTTTAGGGGTTGATTACAATTTTATAAAAACATCAAAAGACTAGGATTGATGGTATAAATTTATATTTATTTGTAATGAATACTAATGATATAAAACAATATAATTTTAATATAAAAATAATTATCTAAATCATATTTATTATGAATAATCATGTGTTTAAATTTAATTCAGTTCGGTTTGGTTAATTCGTTTTTTTTTAACATAAAACCAAATCCAAACCAAAGTAGATAGGTTTATTAATTTTTCAATCCATACCCAAACCAAACTAAAAATATATTGACCCAAATCCGTAAAAAAATCGGTTTGGATTGGTTCGGATTCGGTTTAACCAACCAAAGTTGCACCCCTAATCACATGGATACATTTTTGGTAATGGATAATGTTCGGTACAACCCCAAATGTAGTCTGCACTTTTTTTGTTTTTTTTCTCTTTCAAATGTAACCTCGTCTGATGAGATATGATGAGGTATGTATACTTTGATTAAAAGTGTATATCTCTCCATTTAGAATTGAATGAACCATTTTTGGCAAATGTAATTTTTTTTAATCATGTATAGACCTTAGTTAAGGAGGTATATACCTCGCTGATGGCTAACGAGGTAAATGGGATTGTATTTGGGGCTGTAAAAAAAACCGTGTGTAACAACGCCCTTTTGGTAACAGATATCAAAACTCCATTGCTGTCAGAGCAACTTCAGAACCCAACCCAATCCATAGGACTTTGGAGTGCATTCTTTGTATAAATGGATGTATAGTAGAACTATGTTTTTCTTGTATGACATAGGAGGTAGAGGAAGAGAAGAACGGACTTTTTCTTAAAGAAAACCTTGAATCCACGAGGAGGAAAGCCAAAATGGGGAAATTTTTCATTGTTTCAATATCTGACTATACAATCTCGTAGTCGTACTGACATAATTATCAAAATCTGCTAAAATAGGAAAGTAATATAATCCAAAAAATTAAAAGTTCACCTACTACTATGATTAAGTAAATAAATTTGTCAAAAAAAAGAGCTAACTTTTGATGACTAAATGCAAGGAAATTTTGAAATTCAAAATTCCGGCAATGTCTTTTGGCACTTTGCCTATCATGGGAGGCTTGATGTGCTATACCAAATTGATATACAATATAAATCGTTTCGATACACGTATCAAAAGTTATAGCCCTTTGAAAATTTTAACTTTTGTGGGCCCTATTGATCTGTTGATTCTGTCTTTAGATCTTCTCGACCGAGCAACTTCTGTTGGCTATCCACAACCTGTACTATATCACTGTGGTAACTCTGTGATTAATGCTATCATTCATGTTGTGTGTATCAAACTATCACCAAGTTGTGTACATTGAAGCCTAGATTTAGTGGAATGTTGTCAAATTAGATTGCAGCATTTACGCTGAAACAGTTGAAAGACAAATCATTTTCATGGAACTAGGATTATTTAAATGACAATTTCTCTTTGTATTGTTATATTTGGCTTTGAATATATAACTAAATTATTTGCGTGCATCATGTCATATTGTAATTGGTTTGGCCACTCCTTGCATCACCTTGAAACATTCTAGTTTTGACCACCATATCTAACTCATTATTCTCATCTCAATTTCCAATACTGATTTGCTTGATGTATAATTTTCTTTTTACTATTCTTAAAAAAGGGAAAAGCTCTCAAGTTCCACAATTCCTTTTGGACGAAAATGTAGAACCAATTTTATGCACACAACCTAGAAGATTTGCTGTTGTAGCTATTGCTGGGATGGTCGCTGCAGCACGAAATTGTGCAGTGGGTGAAGAGGTGGGATATCATATTGGCCATTCAAATGTCTCAAATGCTTCAACAACAAGGTACTGTTAGGCTCGTTCACAAGCTTAATAAATTTTTATTGTGCGCTTGTTGTGATTCCCTGTTTCATGAATTTTTAAATATATTTAACATGTTCCCTTTGGTCCCTTTTTAAACATAAGGATTTTCTAGCAATGATTTTTTTACGTTCTAAATTATTGATTAATTGTACTTGTTATTAATTTCTTCACCGTTGATGCTGAATTATGGCATTCATTTCATTGCAAAAATGAGACTATTAGTCGGCCAGTATGCCATTTGGAATGAAATGTTAGATATTTTGAGCACCACTAGCTGACGAAAGATGATGTATCAGAATGAGAGTCTCCCTTCATTTTTCTGTATAGTAATTAGAAATGAGGTAAATAATGAAGATATGTTGATAAATCTGGTAGGAAAGGACTAAACATTCATATTAGCACACTTGAGTAATTTCATTGGGGGATAAATTAGCATAGAATCCAGGTATAATGGTCTGGGCTTGTTCATTTAGGGCGGAGAGCCTGAGATATTGGAGATATCTGTTTGTGGGACCTAAGAAAGCCTCCATGGAGTGGTTACCAAGAATAAAAAAGATAATGTACTGTTAGTTGAAATGATTAGAAAACCTAAAGGCGTTAAATTAATTCATAAAGTGGACATCGAAAAGTGTTTTTACAGGTTGCTTATATGGCCAGTTGCCAATGATATTTGGTCATGTAGAAGTGTTCTTGGTCGCAAAAGTTCTGGTGAGGATTTGTTTTCCAAAGACCAAAGCTAATAATTTAGGCTCACGATGATATTCCTATTTGATTATCGTTTTTTTTTTCACAACGAACATTTGGATAAGTGAGTGTGTGGCTTCTATGATATACATGCCATCTGACAATCTATCTTGATTTTTCCTGGCTTTCTTTCTGCCTCAGTCAATCATTTTAAACAAAGTCACTTTGGATTAATAGTTTTATGAATCTCAGTTGGACCAAACAGAATGAAATTTTGCACCATGGATCCCTAAAGAAATTTATTTCCTGACTAGACGGGAAATTTCAATTGGGTTCAGTTTTAAGGTTTCCCTTATTAAGTAAAATTTTGTATTCTACTATCCATGTAGTGTCTTGTTATATATATTGCTTCAACCTGCATTGCAGTGGAGCTCCACGTTATTCATTCATACTCATTTTATGTATTTTTGTCCAGGTCAAAAATTGTATTCAAAACTGCCGGAGTTCTATTGGAACAGATGCGCGACAAGGGATTAGCTGCACTTAAATATAAAGTTATTATTCTTGATGAAGTGCATGAAAGATCTGTGGAGTCTGATCTTGTTCTTGCTTGTGTAAAACAATTTATGCAAAGAAATAATGATTTGAGGTTGGTCCTTAGCTTGTCAGTTCTCCATTTCTCTGTTCTGTGTTCAGATTATTTTCATCAAGATTGCATTTCTTTTGATGCATCAAGGGTATCTTGCTTTTGAGGTCAGACATTGTTTTTTGAAGGAAAGGTAGGTATTTGCCACCCGATTTCATTTCTGAATTCGAATTACAAACTCTGAAAGGAGGTCAGGCATTGTTAGGCATTGTTAGTGTGAAACACTGGAATGGAGTTAATTTATGAATCATGATAATAGAATATCTTTCAGCATAATATTCCATGCATTCGAGTGAATTTTGTAGATTCCTTGCAATATGGGCTCATGTGTACCTTGGCCTGTAGGGTGGTATTGATGTCTGCAACTGCAGATATATCAAGATACAGAGATTACTTTAAAGATCTTGGGAGGGGTGAAAGGGTAGAAGTGCTTGCATTCCAAGCTCCCCCAAACAAACAATTTTTCAACGGAAGGTTTTGTATTTAGAACAGGTTAGTAGTTGTTTCTTTTTTTTTTTTAATTTTTTTATTGCGGAATATTCTCTCTGATGTAATCACAATATATGCATCTCTGTTCTGATACATGTTTGGTTTTCTAAATTGCATTTGAAATCAAGTACTGAACACCGGTATGATTGAGTGGAAAGAATAATATATATATTTATAAATATAAACATAAATACGTGAATATATGTATGTATGCAACTAACTATATGTATGTATGAATGAATGTGTGTATGTATGTGGCCTGGGTGCGAGGCAGAGGTAATGCTCCATGGACAACAATCAGACTGCTTCAAAGAATTAAAGTTGAACTGGATTCTTTCACAGACTGGATCATCACACACATACATAGGAGGGGATCAGCTCAGCTGACATCTTGGCAGCCAAAAACTGTGGACATTGACATAATTCATCCAAGCCACATTTCGTCTGAACGGCAGCAGGCATTGGAAAATGACAGGTGTCGCACGGAGTATGGTAGAACCAGGGTGTTGGCTGTATTTTAGAGGTCATGATTGTTGTGCATGCGCTTGGTATGCGGTTGACATAATTCATCCAAGCCACATTTGGCCTGAACTGCAGCAGGCATATGGAAGAAGACAGGACTGGTACAGAGTGAGAGAATCAGGTTTTAGGCTGTATTGTAGAGGTGATGATAGTTGTGGGTGGACTTAGTAATGTGGCAGGGGGTTGCACGACAGCAATTCAATTGTTGTCATTCCTTCCTTGCTGCCTGAACGAGATCCATGAGCAGCAGTCTAGCCTATGCAATTTCAGTATGTAATTTCTGTAATTTTTGTGAATATTAGTAACACAGACATTATTACTAACCAAAAAAGTGTGTTAAGATGGTCTTCTTTGTATTGTTATTGGCCATTGTATTGTTCATTTTATTAGAAGCTGTTCTCATGGTCTACTGTATCTGGATGTACTTTCTAAATCGGTATAGTTTGTCCGCCATAGCATTACATAAATCAGATAGTAACCTTTTCTTTTGGTTATCTTATTAATATTCTTCATTAACTATTTAAGTGTTCTCATATACCTTGTTCAGATGTCCTTCTAAATTTCACTCAATGTTCCTATAATTCATTGGATTTTTATTTTTTAATTTATAATTTTTTTTTTTCTCTTTCTGTCCCAACCAGGTTGCTGAACTTCTTGGAAAGAATGTGGAATACTTTTTATCTCAACATTGTCCTGGAGTCGGCCCTAATTTTGCTGATGCTGAGATGAAACCTGATATGCATAAACTTATTCATGAGTTAGTGCTGCACATTCATGAAAATGAGCCTGACATTGAAAAGAGTATTCTAATTTTCTTACCAACATATATTTCATTAGAGCAGCAGTGGCTACTTCTAAGGCCACTGAATTCAATTTTCAAAGTTCACATCCTGCATCGTAGCATTGACACTGATCAAGCACTCCAATCTATGACAATCTGGAAGTCTCATCGTAAGGTATCACTCCGTTCAGTTAATTCTGTAACTGATGATATCGTTTTGATCTAATGCCCGTGTTAGATTTTTGTTTGGAGTAAGAGTTTAGTGACTAAATATGCTTCTCTGACCAGCTTTGGGTCCAACACGAAGATTGTATAAAAATATGATAAGTTGAACAGATATGCTGGAAAAATAAGCTAAAATATATAATAAAAGAAGCTGTTTAGTCCCACATATCAAATCAGTGTATATTTCTGATAAGAAATTTTTTCTGAGTTGAGGGTTATCGGAATTTGTAAATTTTTTAAAATGGAAGATAATATAAGCTACAAAATGAATCCTCTGAATTGCCTTTTTATGTGGTTTTTTTAACTCTGGAAAATCTAGTGTAACAAATTTATGGGTATGGTACATAGATAATGTTTTTCCACCTTCGTGTTTTGTAATAAACGGATATCTTGTTTTCATTGTTAAGATTTAAGGTCCAGTATCTTCATCAATGGTTTTTATCCATAATTATATTAACTAGGCGCAGTCAGAATTGTGAGAAAGGCCTTATAACTTCTGTGGATGAGCTTCTTCCTATTCTCATTGTTGCTGCTTTGCAAAATAACACTCTTATTTCCTTAACAAAGACTACATAGATATAGGTTAGTTGACTGGGGATCTTCTTAGGAACTTGGTGTTGTGAAAGGTGGGAGCATTTCAGTTGTAATTTATTTAACATTTGGCTAGTTCCTGCATGGAGGGAGAATTAAGGCTTTATCTCCAAAAAATGGAAAACAGAAAAATAAATAGAGTTGCTACCAGGTAGATTATGAAGCAACAGATTTTGTGACAAACTCAATGAAGAAAAAGCATGTCAATAGGTAGAGGAAAAAGAGAATATTTCAAGATAGCTGCAATGATTGTAATAATCAGCTTGTTTCCTGATTTAATGAATCATGGTAGCTATTCCCTTTTTTTTAAAAGGAGATAGTTGCAATGATCAGAATAGGGGCATCTGCCAAAGGAACAGGACTGGTTTATGATTATCTCTAGCTAAGAAGGTGACGTGTTACTGTCCTCATGAGGGAACAGTTGATAGTAAATTATGCTATATATTTTTTTTAGTTCTTCAGTGGTGGGTATATAATTGGAAAAATTACTCCTCGATGGACATGAAATTGGAGAGATCAGGAATCAAATAACTTTATTGGTTGATCAATTCATGGTTCAAAATACTTGGACTGATGTGGCTTATTTTCTCAGAGATTGGAGCAGACACATGCTAAGCGCAGAAAAGGCTCCTATTGAGAGAGGGTTTTTTGGTGGTGGAATAAGAAGAAGCATTGATGTAAAGGGGCAGGAATTCTGTTATTGGAATTTTCCTGATGTCATGACCCTGTTTTTCCCCCTTCCCTTTTATTTTATTTCTTTTATTTTATGTTTCCTATCCTATCTTATGGTGCCCTGTGTTTATCCAGTTTGTCTAATGAAATTGACAAAACAAGCTTTGGTTTGTTAGTCAGCACCCCCCCCCCCCTCCGTAAATGAGGTCCTGGGATCAAACCCAGGGGGGCACCAATCTTAAAATAAGGATTTGGAGTGGTCTTGACTTTGAACCACTCAGTACATGCGAACTGACCCACTACAAATATTTTGTCTAGATACTCCATGCTGAATAAATATTTTACAACTGAATAATTCTCAGAGATATTTAGTGAACCTTTGAATTTCCCATATATTTTCATCCTTGATGAACCCTAAGATCTGGAAAACTGGACCATATGCTTGATCTTCTCCTAGTTTTATTTCTCAATTGTTTCATGGACATTGTTCTCTCTTAATCGATTGAACTAGTTAAGTTTACTATTTGCATCATTGAAAAAATTCCTGCTTTTTTTTTCTCAGAAGAGGCTGTTGCTAGGACCCATTAGGAGGCTTTATAGCTGGATCTCAATATTAATATCACTTGTAAAAAAATTAGTTTGTTACCTGAGTACCTTAAAATGACTTGTTGCTATTGCAGGTAATATTGTCAACAAATATTGCAGAATCATCTGTCACTATACCTGGAGTGGCATTTGTAATCGATTCTTGTCGTTCATTACAAGTGTTTTGGGACCATACTAGCAAGAAAGATGCAACAGAGCTTGTTTGGGTGTCCAAATCCCAGGTGTGGAATCAGTCTATTATGTTGTTTTGCTATTTCCATTTGAAGACCTGATTTCATCCATTTTCCACTGATTGAACATAGGCTGAACAGCGGAAAGGAAGAACTGGACGAACCTGTGATGGTCAAATTTATCGATTGGTTAGTCAGACATTTTACAAAAACATGAATGAGCATGACTTTCCATCCATTTTGCGATTATCATTGAGGCATCAGGTGCTTATGATGTGTTGTGCTCAGTCGAAGGCCATTAATGATCCTAGAGGTACAATATGCAGTTTTTTCATTCATATTTCCCTTTAGTCAGCTTCACATTTCTGGGTCCCCTTTCGGATCCCCCCTGCTACTTTGTTGAACTTTTACTCTAGAAGCATTGCGTGTCAACTTCTGAGATTTAAACCAAAAGGAATTTATCTGATCATGTGCTCTGACTTGGAACATTTGTTTGGGTCTATCCGACTTTTATTGCAAGGAAACTTCTTATTTGAAAATGTTCCATTTTGTTATTTGAAATGTCCCATTGTACATTTGTAAATCTTCTATATTATTTTTGTTCTGGATTGGACTGTGTTTGAACTTCAATGAATGTAGGTTCATTCCCAATCCCCATAAAAGTTTTGGTTCATTCATTCATAAAATTTAGCAATTTGTGATCCCCTTAAATGTCAAATCTGTTTTCAAGCCCCCCCATTTAAAATAAAATAAAAACCCACCATCAGTGGCAGAGCAAGGATGTTTGACTCATGGGGATATACTGTAACAGAATTCTGTGCATGGAATTTCCATAAAAAATCAAATGTAACGTAGCTTTAGCACAGTAATAATGTTAGACGTATATCTGTGAACATTTGAGAAATTCTGTAATTCACAATCTCTCGTCCCAACGGCTGCACATCCTCTGATTTCACATAATATTTGAGCATTCGGAAAATCCATACCGAATCCATATATTCGAAGGATCACTTGGATCTCTCATTCTCTCTGTCTCCACCTTCACCAGTCACAGAGAAGCCCCCCCATTTAAAATAAAATTAAAACCCACCATCATGTTTGACTCATGGGGATAGACTGTAACAGAATTCTGTGCATGGAATTTCCATAAAAAATCAAATGTAACATAGCTTTAGCACAGTAATAATGTTAGACGTATATCTGCAAACATTTAAGAAATTCTGTAATTCACAATCCCTCGTCCCAACCGCTGCACATCCTCTGATTTTACATACTATTTGAGCATTCGGAAAATCCATACCGAATCATATATTTGAAGGATCACTTGGATCTCTCATTCTCTCTATCTCCACCTTCACCGGTCACAGATTAGTTTCTCATCCCCCGCATCGATATCCGCCTCCAGCCTCCCTGCATCAGTGGATTGCTGCTGACACCCCCCCCCCCCCACCCCCCCGGCTGGACATCATCCACTTTCACATACTATTTAAACATTCGGAAAATCCACACTGAATCCGAATATTAGAAGGATCACTTGAATCTCTGTCTCCACCTTCACCAGTCACAAATTAGTCTCTCATCCCCCACATCGATATCTGCCTCTAGCCTCCCTGCATTTTGCTGCCCACACCCCCCCCCCCCGGGCCCCGGTTGAAGATCGTCCACTTTCACATGCTATTTGAACATTCGGAAAATCCACACTGAATCCAGATATTCGAAGGATCACTTTGATCTCTGTCTCCACTAGTCGCAAATTAGTCTCTCATCCCCGACATCATTGATCTGCCTCCAGCCTTGCCAACCCCCCCCCCCCCCCCCCCATTTTTTCCTGGTTTCGTAGCACTTTTTCAGTGAGTTTTATTTTGCCAGGACGGGGAATGTGGCCAAATAGACTATATGTTCTCTTATTTTAGTTTTTTTGTGTTTGGAAATAGCAGAGTTTTTGTTTATTTTAGTGTAGTTTTGTTTTGCTGGTTTTGTGGTTCTTTTTTTTTTTGTTTTAGCAAGGTTTTTTTAGATTTGGTAGAGCCAACTCACTGCGGATTTTCTTTGTTTTATAATATTTACAAGTTTTTTTTATTATTTAATTGCTTTTGTCTTTCATTTTTTTAGATAGATGTGTGGTATCTTCTTTTTTTTAATAGATGTGAAATGTTATAATCAAATTTTTAGATGTGATATACTATTTATTATATTATATATATATATATATGTTATTTAAAATTATATATGTACTTTTTTCTCTAAATATCATGTAGACATGTACCATTCATGAATGTGCGCTTACATACTTTGTGTAACCTTGCCGAATATTAGTGTACTAGAACTTTGTTGCTATGAGCTTAGCAAAACTAATGAACAAAAATGAAATCCATTTACTCATTCTAACTATTGGATTTTGGATTATAAGTTCTGTTGCAGAAAGTTCTGGATCCACCACATCCACAATTTATAGATGATGCACTGAACTTGCTTGTCCATATTAATGCATTGGAAAGCTCAGTATCACATAGGGGCCGATATGAACCAACATTTCATGGCCGGTTGCTTGACAGTCTTCCTCTGTCATTTGATGCATCTGTGCTTGTTCTGAAATTTGGAGAGATTGGATTGCTTCGTGAAGGGATTTTGATCGGAATATTAATGGACTTGCAGTCACTGCCCATTCTTCAACCCTTTGGCGAGCAAAGTTTGGTATTTCCTCTTTTAAACTGACTTCAACCTTTTATATTTTTGGAAATTAGGAGAGGTGCATTCATATTAAGTTATTAACCTCAAACAAGGGAGATGATGGATGTCCAAATGAAAATAAAATAAAAAAAAGGCTGAAGGAATGAAAGCCCAGCATAATAACAATAATAAAAAAACCTTGGCACCATTTGACAATCCCTGTTTGATATCTTGACATAATTTCTTTGGCATCTCAGTGTAGAATGTACTTGGAAAGTTATTTTGAAGGAAGCAATGAGAGCTTAGCACAGATTGGAAAGAAAGAAAACACATTTTTGGGGAACTTTTGTGCCTTTCAGTTTTGGCAATGTGTATTTAAGGTACGTTTCTTTTCATTTTTCATTTTGTTCCTCCTGTAATTCTTCTACTTTCTAGTATCATTTGCATATAGGTAGATGGAACATTGACCCACCCATTTGTTTGTGTGATAAATCCATTCTTTAACAGCAAAGACTTCAAATTATGTAATGTGATATTTAATTTGCATAGTGCGTCACATAAAGAAGCCGAACATGGGACACTTTTTTTTTTCATGTTTCCCTGAGTCTTATGATTGATTGATTCATGTGACATTGAAATTTATTCCTTCAGAAAATCTGTGCAAATAATATCAGATTTAAAGGCATTCAACAGAAAGGACAGCTGTTAGGTTTTTCTGGGCTCTGTGGCTCAACAGAAATGACAAGGTGTTCAGTAGAAAGTAGTGTTATGTAAAGAACACATGGTCTTCTGTGCTTTGTTTCCTCAAAGCTTGGTGTACCTGTATCCTTAAGGCCAATACTATAAAAATTCTTGGGAGGGTGTCCTTTCTTGGTAGATCAAGGATTTTTTGTGTAGGGAAAAAGGTAATGATATTCCTGATGTCCTTGACCTGACTTTCTCCTTTCTTTCCTCTAGCCTCACTGTATCTGAAGTAGTTTCTAGTTCAATAAAATAGGACACCACCTTTTCCCAAAGAAATATCACATATATTTCTGGCCTTCCTTTCATAAGAACCTTAGTGATTATTGATTTAATCTTGTTGCTCCTGCCTTGTTTATGTTATTGCTGAAGCATCTTGTTCTGTTCTTTGAATACATTAGATATGATGCTAATCTGATAAGCTTGTTGGCCTTTTAACTCTTGTAGGATAAGCATAGACTGGAAAGGCTTAAACAAATCATCAATGATGATGAACCAGGAGTGGTGCTGTCACTAATATCCACGCTTGAAAAGGAATGGTGTCAACTCCACCATCTTCTAATGACATCGCTGCATCATGTCTCTGACATATGTATGGATCCATTAATTTCATTGAACACAAATTCTGGTATTATTTCTTTATATGAACATTTCTTATCTTATCTTGCAGCTGACTATATACTCAATGCCATGCACCGTTTTCGACCCAAAATTTTTGTTACAACTAGTGGACTTCCTACTTATTATGAACCTTATGACTATCATCACATATGCCTTCTCCAATCTCAGTCTGCTGTGAGAGATCCAGGTGCCAATGCTCAAAATAACGAGGATCTAGTTCCATCTTCGGAAAGCAAGTGTCATGCTTTACCATTTGCCTCTTCAAGGGACTTTCGGGTTAATGATGTAGCTAAATCATTGGCAGAAGCTATTAAGAAGGTAAGAACCATAAGCAACTTCTTCCACGATATCTTCGCTGAAAATGATATGTTTCCCTTTTTTGAAAAACAGACAAGAGTACAATATACAGAAGGCATGTCTTGGAATGAAGCCTATGATTTAGATAATGAAATTATCCTTGGTACAAACGAAGTGTCTCTGTGCAAATTCTTCATCCGTGGATTATGCAACAGGGGCGATCAATGTGCTTTCTCCCATTCCTTACAAGCTAAAAGACCTGTTTGCAAGTTTTTCTCTACATTTCAGGTATGTGTCTGTCTCAACTTCTGCTCTACATAATGCTGTTCTTCTGTAAATTTTGGTATCTTTGATATTTTTATGACTCAACTCGTTCGTTTTAGCATCAGCCTGATAGTCTGCCAATTCTCTTTATGGAAATGATATTGATTTTGCTAACTTCTGCATGTGGAAAATTTTTATTTAATTTTTCCAGGAAAAAAAATATATATATATTTCTAAATTCTGCTTGTGGATGGCCAGGGATGCCGTTATGGCGATTCATGTTTCTTTTCGCATGACAATGTCCCAAGCAGTATCTCATTTGATGCGCCGAGCCTATGCCTGCAGGAAGATGAAGAGGCATCTGCCTCAAATTTCTTGCATTTCTTACCTGAATCAGATGATGGTCGTGTTCTTGTATTGAACGACAAGGATTTGCACTTTACATCCAAGATTTTGGTTCATTACGATAAATCTAAGATTATTGTCACTACACCTGAGCCACTTTCCGTTGATGCAGAGCTTTATTCCAGAGGTCTTAAGGTATTGCATGATGATAGCCACACTTTTCACTCAATCATCTCCAATAAAGCAAATATGTCCATCCCATGGAAGAAGGTGCAGTGCGTATTGTTGTTTGTCGAGTTCAAGGACATTGACAATATGAGTATACAGAGCCAAGTTTTGCAGAGATTTTTTGAGTTTCTTGCCATAAGAATTTTGGCGGATACATTGTATAATGACTTGCTTCTCATCTTGACCATGAACAGCTACAGATTTGCACAGCTAGAGGTATGAGAATATATGCTTTTCTTTTACATGAGAAATATATTTATGACCGCATTATAATGCTAAGTTCATCTGCTTAAATATGTATTGTTCATCAAGCATCCAGCAGATTTGGACACCATGAACACAGTTAGTGCCGTCGTTCAGCTATGTATGGGCGATGTACTGACATGTTCTGGTGTCCGACATGACAGAGATCTGGGGTCTGACAAGACTCCAATTTTGGATATGGTGAATGGGAGGGGTTATTCCCCCTCCCTTTTTTTATTCAAACCCACTACCCAAAAACAATTTTGGGTGGAGGGATTGAAAATCTGGGGGGGGGGGGGGGGGGGGGGGGGGAGGGTGGCGGTCGGGGGGGCGGTAGGGTGGAGGCGGCGGTGGCTGGAGGACATCGGAGAGGGGGCGGGGTAGAGAGAGAAAGGGAGAGGGGGGGAGAGAGAGAGCGCCGCCCACCACTGCCCTGCCGCCTCTCCGGCTCCCTCTCCCTCTTTCTCCCTTTCCCTCTTTCTCTCTCTACACTGTCCCTTCTCCGGCGTCCTCCAGCCGTCGCGCCTCCGCCCCTCCAGCCGCACCCTCCTTTCTCTCTCTCTCTCTCCCTCTTCCCTTCCTCTTCCCCACCCCTTTCTCAGTTTTTCAAGCCCACAACCCAAATTTTTTTTGGGTTGTGGGTTTGAAAAAAAGGGTTGGGGAAATAACCCCTCTCATGGTGAATCTGTGTTACCCTGATTTTAAGATATCTGGATAATGAGCAAAAAATTATTTAACCAATTGTTTGGCACTGCAAGGGTGCAAGGGCATATTAGATGTAATGGATGTGGCTCACCACACTTTGCCACACACTGACATGAAGGCAACTGATATGGATCGTTAGGATAATCTCCTCATAGACAAATATCTGATAGTGAATTTAGTTGGGGTCCTTGTGAATTATTAATAACAATCTATATAGAATAAGTGATTTTTTTGTTGTCTTTTTTTATATTCTCATGGACAACATAAAAGTCACCTTTTTGTTGTTTGGTTCATTTTAGATAAACTGAAAAGTTGTGGATAGGGGTTTTTAACTTTTAAATGATAACTATACCTGTACTTAGTTTGTGTTTGAGAATGTGTATGAGAAATGTGACATGTTTTGGGATGTGTGTAATGGATTAATTTTTTTTAATGGCATAGTCATGGCCATCAGGTTCTATATTGAACCTTTAAGCCTCTGTCTCATCAATGGCAAACAATTTTTTTTTTTTTTTTTTTGGTTTGGGTCTGATGTTGCTGTTTTCACTGGAAGTTAATTTTTATTTTAAAAAGGAAATATTCTTGAATTTATTGGCCTGGCATTCAACTGTCTTTCAATCTCTGCCCCTCTTCTTGTGGTGTTTCATAGCAGCACCCACTGCATGTAAACTGATTTCCATGTCGAGTCGTTTAACCTTTCATGTGATAACCTGGGTTGCACACTCATCATCCTTCATTGACAATGGCTTTCAACTGCTCATGAGTTGTATTTTTCCATTAATTTCAGGTTGAAAAACTCGCCAGAGACTGCTTCTTCTTCCTGACAGACTCATTCCCATTCGATGAGCGGACATTGGGGAAGTTCAGCGACGGAATCAAGTCGGGGAGGCCAATGCAATCAGAGCGGCCCATCACATACATTTTTGAGATGCACCCGCCTAGCCGTGCACAGTTTGGGGACTATGCATCTCAGTTTCGGAGAGGACTACGCAGTAGTCATCAGTGACCAGGCTGCACAGTTGAAAAGGTGCATGTAAATCTGGATACATGAACCTCTGTTTTGTTATAAAACTGATGAATATGTGATGGGTAGGATTTGGTTTTGGACATGGGGGGTCATCAGGATGAGAAATAGGGGTGGATTCTCATTACACGTGAATGTGTATACTGGTTTTGTTATACTCTGATTGTTTTTTTTATTTTTATATATGCTGGTTTCACTGTCGGTGTTTCTAATCAAGGCACACAGATTTTCGATGGGGCTCATAGATAAAACCGTGTCAGGTTATTCTGCTACACTTTTTAGTCACCTTTCTCAAGTCTTATGACCATATATATATATATATGGGAGCCGATTAGGTGCGTTTGATAAGGTCCATATGGTATTCAATATGCGATGGATCGAAAAAATACATGTATATATGTAAATGTAAATCAATACATGTATTTGAGATGAAAAATTTGACTAAAATTAGAACACATCAGAACATCATCCTTGGATTAAAGGCTTGGATAATCATTTCTTTCTAAAATCCAAAAGGGAAATAATTTGATAACCGAAAATATGACACAAATTTGATCCACCGATCAAGATTGATATGAGGAAATATTCCTCTTTTAATTGGTTTAAAATGTGTTAGGTTAAAGTTTTGATCAAGGTTTTTTAATCATATGGATAATAATTGAAATTAAAATATTAAGAAAAATAGTGGTCCAATCCATCCATGTGGAGCATATTGACAAGTTGATCATCGTCATGAAACAGAGGGTCATGTGAACCCAAGAAGTCACTTTTGTAGTCTCCACTTTCTATAAATCAGTAAAATATATATATATATATATATATATAGTCAAGTGATTCAGTGCAGACCGCAATGCGGGATGTTACCTTCCCTTTGACCTCGATTGTTCGATCGCGGGTTTTATCAATTCATCATCGCATCCAACACCATACATGGTCGAGTGGAGCTGAATCGCACTTGGAAGGCGACCGTCCGATGCGATAGGACCCGTGATCGACGGCCCGCCAAACTACATCTAAAGGTTCGCTTCCCGCACGACCGCATTTTACCGCACCGAATTATCTCTCCAAGGGGATATATATATATAAAAAGTATGGATTCAATTCATTAATGTACACGTTCTGTTTTAATTTATATAAAAATACGCATTTCATTAGATAAATAATGCTACCTTCCCTTCATGGGTTGCTACTCACTACAGCTGTTTGGCCGTATGACGGGACCAATCGAACCTCGAAAGGATCCTTTGTCTTTATCTCATCTATTGTGTGTTTTTTGGTGCAGTTAATTTAGTTCCAGTAAAAGCAGGGAAAGGAAGACATAGGAGGTGCGTACAGGCATGACGTCTCAGAGAATAAATCAAGCGAGCTAGCTTAAGATGTTGAATCACCAGAAATCCTCACAAGAGCAAGAACTATTTTAAAATGGGCGATTGAGTCTCTGCACCTAACCCTTTTTAGTTCTTGTTTTATGAGATGAACCTTGGTTTTCTCAAAATAGGATTTGGTTCAGGATTGCCCATTTTTAATTCTAGGGTTTCTCTGAATTTGGAAGCGCGTTGCACTTGTGGTGGAGTCGGTGGACAGTACTGCTCACTCACACAAACGGGATTTGAGCATCTGCGTCAATAACCCACATATTCCTTGTCGTATATGGTTTTTCGCTTGTTTTCTCTGTATTTTCCAGACTCGACGAAAACAATGATTCGCACAACATGAGGTCCCCCTCCCTCCGGTGTCTCGGCACCGCAGACGCCCACACAAACACGCCCTAAAACAATCACAGAAGCTTATGTAGAAATCACATCAACTAACTCAATAAATATAATCTCTAATAGAGTACAGACTATACACTGTCAATAAATACTTCATAACAAAAAAATATAAAAAACATGTGCACATTTCATTTGAGTATACACGTCCTGTTTTCCAAAACCATGTATTTCAATCCGCAAAAGTAGCTTACAAGAATGACTTACAAGTATAACATTTTACCTTCAAAAATGGTGGAACAGCACAAGCTCCAGATCTTCTTGATCCAAGTCCAGAAACACCTCCCCTGTCTCACCACCACAACCCACCATCCGCACCCGCCTCGTCAACTCCCCGAGCATCGAATATATCCTCCTTGCCTCCGCGTGCGACTCATCCCCCACATAGAATTCATGGTGGACTCCCCCCACCTCGACGACGCTACACCCCGGCGTCTTCTTCATCCGATTCTCCTCCATGAGACCTCTCACAGACCTCACCCCCTCCCACCTCCCCATCTTCGCATACACATTCGACAAGAGCACATGCCCCGCCGCGCTCTTCGCAGGCTCGACCTCAACAAGACGGGCGATCGCCGCCTCGCAAGTCCTCGCATCCGCGCGGGCTCCCGACCCGCTCAAAATCGCTCCCCAAACATGCGCGTCGGGCTCCATCCCCATCGAATTCACCAACCCAATCGCCTCCTCGGTCCGCCCGGCCCGACTGTACAGGTCCACCATGCACCCGTAGTGCTGTATCTCCGGAGCAATCGCAAACTCCACCCGCATCGCTTCGAAGTACTCCCTCCCTTCATCAACCAACCCCGCGTGCGCGCACGCGCACAGAACGCCCAAGAAAGTGACCGCGTTCGGTCTCATCCGTCGCTGCAACCCCGCGAAGCAGCCGAGGCATTCCCCGACGCGCCCGTGCATCGCGAGCCCGACGATCATGGCCGTCCACGCCATCACGTCCCTGTCTCCGTCCCCCATCCCGTCGAACACGCGTCTCGCGCTCTCGATGCACCCGCACTTCGCGTACATGTCGACCAACGAAGTCCCCAACACCGCGTCGACTCTCAAACCCGACGCGCAGATGTAACCATGCACGCGCCTCCCCTGCTCGAGCGCGCCCAAACCCGCGCACGCGGAGAGCACGCTCGACATGGTGTACTCATTCATCCCGACATCATGGGCGTCCAACATCCACTTGAAAAGCGACATCGCCCCTCCGCAGTCCCCGCATTTGACGTGGCCCTCTATCATGGAAGTCCAAGAGACGACGTTCCGTTCGGGCATCGCGAGGAACAATCGACGGGCGACGGCGAGGGAGCCGGCTTTCAAGCACGCGGAGACGATGGAATTCCAGGTGGGCAAGTCGGGGTTGGGGATATCGTCGAACACGCGGCGGGCGCAGGGGAGGTTGGAGTGGTGGGAGTAGGAGGTGATGAGGGAGGTTTGGACGAATGGGTGGGAGGCGAAGGCGATGTGGATGAGGTGGGCGTGTAAGGAGGGGAGGATGGAGGGGGAGGAGGAGCGGAGGAGGGAAGGGAAGGTGTAGGAGTCGGGGGGGACGCGGTGGCGGCGCATGCGGAGGTAGATGGAGAGAGGGGAGTGGGGGGAGGAGGATGGGGGACGGTGGATGATGAGGGTGTTCCAGGTGAAGGGTTCGGGGGTTGGGTGGGTGAGATGGAGGGTTGGGTGGTTTGGGTTGAGGAGTTTTGTGAGGGTGGTGGTTGATCGCATGGTCGCCGCCATGGCTGGTGGTTGAAGGGGTGCTTGAGTTCATATCATCATATTCATAATTTTTTTAATGGCGGGTTTCCTGGAATTAATGGTGGCGTTTGGTAGGCGGAAGAGTTTTTAAAGTTCATCAATCTTTTGGTTAAAGCCTTAATTTGTAACAAACGAGTTGTTAAAATCAAATTTATAAACAAGACAAATAAATGAGTATAAATGATAATGTTATTATTTAGTTTTGCCTTAATTTGTAATTGTTACGATAAGAGACAACTGTTAATATTTTTCTTATTATTATTATTTATAACAAACGGGATAAGCATTATTACACAAATGGCTTATTTGAGATTGAAATAGGAGATATTTGTGTCCGTCAAAAGTGACCTGTGATAGAGAAATATTATTCATGGAACTTCTCTACCACAAAATAAATGGTTTATTAATGTTCATTTGGATGCTAATAGGCTGTTTATTAGCATTTGGCAGACACAGTGACTGTTTGGACCATTTGGGAGACCATCTTCCGTGGGTCTAAAGTTTACATTGAGAATATGTGAGAGTCAACTACCTCCCTTTTCGTGATTGGGGATGTTTATCATAAGGGTGCAGGAGATTTCGCTGTCCGACGGGCCCATCGTAGTCATTGTTTGAGTGGTGGTGCCTAGGCGAGGTTTGTGGTAGATAATCTATGACAACTAAGTCCCGGTTCTCATGCCCCTTTTTCTTTTTAGCATGTTTTTAAAATTTACGTTTTTTTTTTTATCTTAGTCTATATCCTCACTTTCATTAATGAATGTGACGATGGCACGCATATATCTTTTTTTAAAAAAAAACAAATACATCCATTTGGATACCCCAACGCAGGTGGTGAAAAATGCTTTGATTCACGATGGCGATATGTCGGATTGCTCGTCTCAGAATCTGCTCCACCATCAAAACGGGGCCTTTAAAATATTTTTTCAGTTTATTACAGTCTGACACACTCATAAACTTAATTAGTCGCTTACTCTCACTGAAATAAAAAAATGAAACATATGCTTTAACGAATGGTGCATCCAATCTTGCGTGTAGGTCTATAAACAAATAGGGGACAATCTTTTTCTTAAAATTGACTTCCTAAAGTAAAGCCTAAAAAGTAAATGATATATATAAAAAAAGCTTCACGAAATGGATATCTCTATGACATGATATGTTTTTTCTTAAAAAAAATGTAGATATTTGTTATTCGATTTCATTACTTAATATCAAATTACAAATTCTAAAAGGGATCAAGGAGGGGGTTATGGACATGGCATGTTAGAGCTTGACACGCTGCTCCTGGTAATATCTCTATCTTTGACTCAGATCTCTGTGATGATAAAATATGACAAAAATTATACCAAGAATTGATTCACGTAGGAATGGATGTAGTGGCTTACGTAAGACTGGACGTAAAGTATAAAAAAAAAATACATTATTTGTTCAGGCAAATTTCAATTCACAACTATTTTGATTTTTTCTTAAAATATATATTCATTTGATAAAATATATACATTATGAAATATAAAATATATATCAAAATATATTTTGGTCTCAAATATTTAAAATTTTTGTTTTTTTTATACACAGTGGTATATATTTGACAGCACACTCCATTGGTATCTGCATTGCAGACGTGCTGCAAAATGTAGTGTGTGTGTAAAAATTATTTTTAGTTGTTTTATACAAATTTTTTAGTGGGGATGTTTTATAAAACCAACCCGTTCTTTCTGTGGTTAAAAAACTAAAATCACCTTAAATTGCCAAACTAAATCTCTCAACGGATTGGGTCCCATTTGTGTTTGGGTCCTTCGGGTCTCAAGGGCGAGGCCCATCCTTTTTATAACGCATTTTAATTTTAATAGTAGTGTATTATAAATAGTTCCATTATTTTAATATTTTAATGTTTTATAAGGGAACATTTGAAATATGGTTTGGATTATTATGCGCAAAAGGTTATAAAAATATTTCACTTAAAATTTTAAATGTCCGAAGCCGGGCGAGGCGCATAAGTTAGAGCGAGAAATTCCAGTGACGAAGCCGCAGACGCGATGGGGGAGGCGGTGGCGGCGTACAGGGCCCTCCTTCGGGCGACGCGGAGGACGTTCGCCGGCGATTCTCTGATGCTGAGCCAGTCCGCGGCGGAGGTCCGCCGCCACTTCGATGAACACCGTGACGAGACCGACCAGACCAAGATCCGGGAGCAAATCGACGGCGCTCGCGAGGCCGTGCACTTCGTCTCCAACATGATCGTCCAGGCCAAGCTCAGCTCCCGCGGCACATACGGTAACATAAAAGCAAAGAACAAAAAACCCTATTTTTTTGCGTTTTCGATCGACTGATCCTTTTGTCGAATGGTTGACGATCTGATCTGGCAGAGGTGAAGCCCGAGAAGGACCATGCGGGGGCGACGCTCGAGGTCCCGTCGGAGGAGATCTTGAAGAAGTCCGTTTGACTGATGTGCTGTCGATTCAGGTTTGCGAGGATTTGTGGTTACCTATTTTTGTGAAAAAAACATGTAATTTGAATTGGAGAGGACTCCCTGATAAATTAATAATAGCTTCAGTTTGAGTAGTGTTTTTGGTTTTCGTTTTTATTTATTGGACATGATTTTTATTTTTTTTTAATATAAACTTGTCATGGTAAAAATCTCATCAATTTCTGTATATGTCTACAAATGGGTTGTCAATGCATGAAATTGTTGGCTCTCCATTTTTTTTCCTAATCTTAAGCTTGGTTCATATTTTTTATTTAAGGCATAATTAAAGTTAGCAATTGTCGACAGAGGTGAGCGATTTGTAGTGCTTAATACTTTTTATGAACTGGTTAATGAGGAGAATTTTGTTTGATGACCAACTTATGAAAACAAAGTTTATAAGGGTCATTCTTCTCTCTGAGACATCTGAATGGAGTACCTTTTGGTTTTAAAGGAAAGACAGTGCTCTGAATTGTATTTTTTTTATTATCATTTAATTTTTTTGAAATGGTAGGTGTACACCGAATTTTATTCAAATTAGAGAAAGCCCGAAAACGTACAAGCAGAAAAAGCTGAAAACAAACAAAGGAACTGGGGCAGAGAACACCGAGGATAGAGGAGATTTTTGCCAATCCGACCCGGAGACCCACAAAATATTCTACTCCTCAATAGTTAGAACACCACTAGTGAAGGTCCCCTACTTGCACCCGAACAACAAAGACCCCAATCCCTTATCATTCTATTCACCATTTCCCAATTGTTCTCCACATAAACCTTGGTCCTCAATCCCTTATTTTGGTGGAGGAGGTGCAGGACATTGCTATAAATTGTTAAATTCCTCATTTTTACCAATCACTGACTTAGTTTTTAAGGACGACTAACCTTTGACAAAAAAGACCATTATTCTCTTTGAGGTGCCTGAACTGGGTAGCTTCTGGTTTTAAATAAAACCATTGATAAATAATGTGTATCCCTGCACCTCAATGAATTTGTTAGTGGTTATATAATGGAGAGGTGATTACTGTGCTCGATTAAGAATTTTTTCTGCATGTGTTGATGGAGTTGGTTCTCTTGTGGATTTGGTGGGATCCTTTCCAAAGGCAGTATGTACACATACTTCGAGCAGTTCATAACATTTTAGTTCCAAGGCCTTTGGAAGTTGATGAAGTCTGCCTCCTTTTAGAATCTAGCTTTGTGCTACTGTAATGACTAATGTCTGACTATGTATTGATTGCAGCTGACAAATTCATCAAAAAGTTGGTCACCTTAAGACAAGAATTATGGGTATGATTCATGTTTCGGTTGAGCGGAATGCTATTCGTTAGTTGGAGGACGAGGAGCTTTATTCTAAAAGGCAACAGAGATTGTGGTAAGGAATGGAAGATGCAGGAAAGATTACTCTCCATAGTCCGGAAAAATGGTTCAAGCCTCTGAAATTTGATTAACATGAGAGAATGAGCGGAATGCTATTCGTTAGTTGGAGGACGAGGAGCTTTATTCTAAAAGGCAACAGAGATTGTGGTAAGGAATGGAAGATGCAGGAAAGATTACTCTCCATAGTCCGGAAAAATGGTTCAAGCCTCTGAAATTTGATTAACATGAGAGAATCATTGAAGTTATAAAATATGATGGAAATGACATCCTTTCTTATAAGGAAATTGTGTAGATAAAAGGAGCAGCAAAGTTATTTCCGTTTGACAAATATATAGGCTCATGATATAAAGAAACAAAGAGTGTATAGTTAATCTTTGAGAGAAGAATCGATGCTCAATTTTGACATTGAATCTTCCTTGTGCACTCATTGTCTACTGGCAAATTTTAGAGGAAAACAAAGGAGCTTGAGTCAATGTAATATTTTGGTCTAGCTTCAGAGATTTCATATGCATGGAGTTTTATTAAGTGCATCTTTATTTTCTCCATTTTTCATTTTCCTTTATTGTGTTTTCCTATGCTGTGAGGCTTTTTGTTTTCCTTTTTCAATTGTTGAATACTTTTCATTTTTGAATAAAATTGCTGGATATCCCACACTTACTTCAAAAGGCAAAGAATGGATTGGGTACACCAAAGCAGTAACAAAACCTTAATAACAAATGTTAGCAAGATATATGGTAAGAACCAATTGATAAAACAAAGACTAGGCTTCTTCGAGGGAACCAAATCCCCTATTTTATCTTCTCTACTTTATTTAGAAAATACAAAGTTTTTAAATAGAATCATCTTAATAACTAATTACCTAAAAACTAGGGAAAAAAACATGATAACTACATGATAACTAATGAATAATTAATAATTATCCTAACAGAAATATATAACTATAAATCATCAAGATGGATCTAGAGAAACTCCAGCTAATGTCATCTTCATCCTAGTGGATCTCTATCAGTTCTTCCGCCTTTAAAACCAACATTGTCCTCAAGGTTTGCATGGGAAAACTGAGCTTTCAAATGAATGACCCATGTTGTGGCTCCATTCAGATGATATTGTCCTCCATCGGCGGTGAAGTCAATGGAAAATTGTTTCTAATCCCACAACACAGGTTCAAGGCTTTGTAACCACTATATCCCGATCACCACACTAGAGCCTTTTAGGTTCAATGGATTCATATATGTGCTGAAGCAATAGCCCTGGATTTCTATCGAAACATCACGAAAGATTTTCTTTCAAGTAAGTTGGTTGTCATCAGCAATCATGTCCTCGATGACAGATGTTGGTGCCACATGATGACTTCTTAGATGTTCACAAAGGAAACTGTTGTCCAAAATATTAATTGCCCTTGGAAACCCTACTATTGTTAGAGAGGAAAAGATCTTGGAAAAGCATGATATTTCTGGCGTGTTTGTGAGATTCCTTGACTCCATCTTCCTCTAGATTTTCATGTAAATCAGATAGAAAACTTGTTGGATTCAAGTGCCTACATGCAAATTTTTCACAATTATAATATAAGTTTCTATCTCCGTAGAGGGGAATGGTCCCATCAGAGCATGTGGATTTGTAGTGCAGGAATCGTCTCTAAAGGTTCTTCCTCTATTTTCACCATCTGTGTTAGATTCAATAAAAGACTGTTGGACCTAAACAGCTCCTAGGTACCTTTGAACCTGTTTTTTTGTAAATTTGGTTGGGGAAAGACAGGCGTTGGTTTTTTTTTTGTGGTGGGGATTGGGGGCTGGGGGCGGGAGGGGGGTCAACATGGGAAATCATGGTATTGATTTTGGAGGGGTGGGAAAAAGAGGGGGGAGGGGCATCTGAGCTGCACCTTTAGCAAATGGTAGGAACCAATATAAACAAAGATATTCTTCGTGGAACTAACCTCCTATTTTAAGTCCTTCTTTGCATTATTTGAAAAATACAAAATCTTTAAATAGATCCTTTTTACAGCTAATTAGCAACAAAATAACAATGTAACACCCTGGTGTTACAAAATAAATAGTACTATGAAGCTAAAATAGAAGAGAAACTGTTATCTTCACCCAGTTTCATTCTCTCTAAACATATGGTCCTTTTTTATGCCTTAAAGCTATAGTTGTTGTGGATTTATTTTTGAAGAGAGGCTTGTGGTATAAAGTGAGATAATGTTATGAAATTTAGATTGCTGAGTTTAGGTAGGGGATTGTGCTGATATATGTCAGGTTTTGTTAATTTTACGATTCCCTATATGTTTCAATAAAACTCTGATAGTTGATATTTATTCTAGTATTGGAGAACTTTGCTCATCTTCCTTTCCCCATTGTTTCTTCTTTGGAAGGACAGGAAATTCAACCGTAGAGATATGCATGATAAAGCTGCCAAACAGTTTTTCTCTTTGTGAGAAAACCTGATAATTGGGCTGAATAAGAGAAAATCATTGTCATTGATAATCTTTGCTTTAAGTACATCTTTATGAAGATTTGGGATTTTCATTTGTTCTATGTGTTGATGGCTTTCTGTTGCTGTACTAGAGCAATGATATTTTAAACAGAGGATGTATGTGGTACAGTGAATTTAGTGGAAGGTAAAAAGGAAGTGAACTGTGGGCCACACCCGATTTTGATTCTTTTCCTTATTTTCAATATTTACTAAAATCCGTTCGAATAATCAACATAGCCTAAAGAGATGGAAACCCTAAATAATACTATATAATGATATAGATAATCGGTAAATTAGAGATTGAAGTGGTACAATTATATTGTGGACAGGAATAAAGGACGTCAACAATGCCTGGGTTGGCCACGAACCTTTTATATTATTGTTTCCTGAGGACCTGCCAAGTGGTGTTAGACGTGAATGTTAATTTATGGCTCATAAAGGAGAGTTATGGAAGGGTAATTACAGCGATTGTCAAAGAAGTTATGGTTTATCTATTACTGGATGAGGAGTGATTGATGATAAAATAAGAGAAAATCTTGGAGATCCCTCGTTTTTGTTCGGGGGCTTTTAATCAATAAAAGTTCCTATCTTTATTCAAAAAAAAAGAAAAGAGAAAATATTGGAGGTAGTTTGGGCTTTTATAGAGGCAACCCTAGTTATAGAAATAGAGGTCAGCCAAAGAAGTCCTGGATAGAGTAGGTTTAGGAATAATTTTTATTCTAGTCTAGTCATTCTACTCCCTCTGTTCTTTGCCACAGTGGAGTTGTTGTAAGAATGAACGAGTGGAGTTGGAGAGTCCTCACAAGTGAAGACTCATGCAATTTCAAATTAAAATGAGAAGCTATTGCAAATGTAATAATGGGAGAACAAGTGTATAAAATTATCTGCTTGCTTAAAGGATTGTCTTCATTTAAAAAAAAATGAACCATTTCTGATAACTCCAACTTACTTGGAGAATGCCATAATCATATATGAGATAACCTTCCCAAGGTTTAGGGTCCACCACATCGGTGATAATCAAAAGACAATGCTGAACAACAACGGCCATAAGCATCATCCCATCAATCCTGGATCACCCATGCGGTTCCACTTATGGATCCATGATTTTTTTTTTTTTTTGAGTGAAGCTGTAGACAAGTTTCCATTCCAATATAAATAAAAATAGACACGTCTGAATGGGGGTGATGAGAAAAAAACATCAAGATAGAAAATGTTTTGTTACCGACTATGCATGGATCCATGATTTGACAATGTTTTGTTACTGGCTATCTTGTCTAATGTCGATCCCAACAGTTTAGTGCTAAGCCCTTGGTCAGTTTGCGGGGAGTTGATGATATTTTGAAGTAATAAAATAAGATAACAAAGTAATGAAAATTAGCTTACAGCAAAAACGGAAAGGTCACACTCTTCCAATTTGTCTTGAGTTCTCTGTATGGCACTTTCTTGTAAAAATGGATCGCTCTTACTTTTGGTTATGCCTTAATATAATACTGCTCTCGATTTACTCGCTCTTGCCTATGTATGAGAAATGTGACTTGATTTTCCGCTACCCTATGGTCCGCTATTGCTTCATCTTGCAGGCAGTGTTCCTTTCGCCTTCTAAGCAGCACAATAAGGTCCGTCTACAAGGGTCTAACTCTGCATTATGCACTTATCTAAAGGAATGCTGCAAGATACTTGACACGGATTACGGATATATCATTTCCAAACTGAGTTGAAAAGAAATTGTAATTTCCAACACAATTTTTATTCCTGAAAGACCACCAACCCAATTTTATTATTAGAAGTGCTCAGTTCCATCGATTCTTTTGGATGCAGTAAATTTGCCTTGGAATTATCTCTTTATAATGTTACAGCAATACAAATGTTGCATTGTCATTGATTGTGCAATTATCTGAGCTGCAGATTCTGTTGCTTTTTCAATTGAATTATAATTGTGTTAGAAGTACTTGTTTTATACTTAATGAAGAGATGGAACTGTCTGGCTGTGGACAGATAGATAAAATATGTGACCCAATAATCCTGACATGTACCAGTAGGGACCAGAGGAAACTAGCTTTTCAGCATGGAGAAATTATCCGTGATGTTCCTTGTTTGGTTTTGGGATAATAACATGAATCTAGATTAGGATAAAAGTTATCCAGTTACATGTGATTGATTAGAAAGAATAGTAACTTTGTAGCTATTCAATTTAAAACCATTTTATTGGTGATAACTTTTTGTGCCTGCCTATGAATAAAAAAAACTAAACATGTTTAACTCAAGAGTAAAACTAGCGCAGAGCATATAAGTAGGAGAGCACACAAGAATTGTTTCACACCTGGATAACCATAGTATTCGGATTATTCAGTTGAGACTTGAGCTTGGTTGGGATTTTGAATTAGAGCAGGATAAGTTACAAACAAATATGACATTCTTGTTACATTAATCAACTCCCGTATTGGCTGTGTGCTCTTATTTTTGTGGACAATTGACTGCATATAGACCAACTTCAATCACCACCTCGCCTCTCCTTTACTCTATCTCACTGCTGTGAAAATTTTATAAGATCTAATGTTGTTAGCAGTGATATTTCAGGTGAAAAGCCCTACTCATGCCTTACTACTGGATAATGGTAAGTTTTCTTTTTTACTTATATAATAATTGTAAAAATTTCTCTAATGATGCCTTAACCTCTTCATCACCAAAAAAATGTTGGTGCAAATTTATCTTTAGAGCTGTCTCAAGGTGGGGTTATCTTCAAAAATGATTTTGTTGAGATTCCAAGGTGGTACACATGTGGGCATGATTAGTCTTGGTTTATCTTCACAACCTCATAATTTGCTAAAATATGAATACTTTTTCTCAAGATAAAGCCAAATCAAAATATTTTTAAATATCATGTGACCAGCACTATTAGAAATTCATGTGATAACCAACTTGCATTTGAAAAACCTCTTTTGCCCATAACAGCCTTGTAAGCACCAGTAACTGTTGCATTGTCCAATCTGTGAGTACAACTTTTTTTTTCCTACATAGGATATAAGTATATGGATTAATGAATACCCTATTTATGGATCCAATACAACTCATATGTGCTCTATGCAGTTAGACAGTAGGTCTTGTTATTCTAACATTCTTCCTCATAAAGATGGCTCATTTTTTTAGGTTTTCAGATTCTTTTTATGTTGGGACTTTCTGGGGTGGGGCTGCCACCATTGTAGATAATTCTATTCTTGTTGTGTTCTTTAGCCAACAAAAAAAAGAGAGAAAAGAATAGCTTAATTTAAGAGGTGTCAGATCCTCATGACACACACCCACAAAAGTGAAGTCTGCTGTAAACAATTCTTTATAGAAAGATATTATTCTTACTGAGGAGGTTGTTTCAGATTGGATACAGCTTAGCTTGAGAAAGACAATACTACTGATTTCAATAAAAAAAAAAAAAATTGGCCCCATTTATCAGAACTAAAGCCAGAGCTCATGATGGCTCTCCATTTTGTCTGCTGCAATGTAACTAAAGCATATATATTCTTTTATAAGGATCAGTCCATTCAAACAACATGAAATACTTTTAATGCCTCATAAGCAGATAAAACTGGATTTTGGTTTCATCGACAGACTATTAGATCTGCTGCTCCACAAGAAGATCTTCATAGACAAAGCCACTGGATTTGGGGTTAATAAAACCATTCAAAAACTTGTCTCAAAACGTTCAAGTAAAAAATAAAATAAAAATAAATTAGGACCTTCACATGTGGCTTCACAACAGGGGGGTTTTTTTGGATGTATTGTACTGTTTGTTTTGGATGGTTTAATGAGTGGTGATGAGGATTTGTTGTGTCTTTTTATAATAAAAACAGAAACTGAGCAGGAGCAGCAAAGCTGAAAAGGATTTGTTGTGGTGGTCTCCACCACGTTCATAAATGTCCGTGGAATGGGCTGGTCGGTCTCCTAACACCATCCATTGCATGACCTTATCAACAACTTAGTTTTATTTCATGCATGTGAATCTCTACTAACCCTTTGTGATCCTCACAATTTCTCAAAAGAATATGCTATGCTTAGTCTTTCTTTAGTCATATTTTTTATAAAATAATCGAATTAATTAAATACATGCATTTTTATCCGTAATAAGGTATATATTGACATAGTAAAATATATATTTTAGTGTCCAAGCCTAACAATACCCTTTTCAAACAGGTTACCTAAGCTACTCCAAGAAGTACATTGCACTTGGAAAAATGATCGGTTTGGGGATCGCTTGCCAGAAAAATGGCTTGTCATTGGTTCAATCATTTGGTCAACCAGAAAAATGGGAACGGATCTTGTTTTGTGTTTTGATAAATCAAACGGTTTTAATCATCAAATGAAATGGATCTGTTTATTACACATGGATGCATTTATGATTTGATGTATTTATAACCGTTTGATTTTAACTATGATGATGTGACAAGTATAGAAAAATTGTAAAAATATAACTTAGTAATTGATAAAAAAAAATTGAAATTTACTATTACTTTTAATATCCTTTATTTCTTTACATGACATCATAAAATGAATTGTTTTGTGTAGTTAAAAACGCACATGTTTAAAAACAGTCTCATTGGGTCATAAAGGTCCGGTCTACCTTTTTAAAAAGTGTCAGCGTGTATATATATACTTTGTAGCACCCACAAGAGGGATACCTTTTTCAATAGTATATGTGTATTTAATTACATATGATTGGTTTATAAATACATCTATAGCTAAATATAGAGAAAAAATTCAAATAACCCCCTATAAACTACTTGAAATTCATATAACCCACTGGCTTTTCTTAAAATTCACATAACCTCCTGAAAATATCTATGTAAATCCAAAGAAACCTAAATTTAATTTCCAATAACAGATGAATATTCTGCTAATATTTCATTTTGTTAACTTTGAATGAAAACATGATGTATCAAAAATTTCATATAATTTGTTAGAAATGTATAAAAACTTTTGTGTATGATGATTTTATCTCTTGATAGATTATAAAATCATATATGAAAGGATAAAATTATCATTTATAAATGATTTTTTACATTTTAAACACATTATAAAAAGTTTTTTTATATATTATGTTTTCAACCAGAATTAATCAGACATAATATTTGTAGAATAATCATAATCTATCAACAAAAAATTAACTCAGGTGGTTATTTTGATTTACATAGGTGTTTTCACAGGATTATATGGATTTTAATAAAAAAATCACAGGGTTATAGGGATTTAAGGCACTTTACAAGGGGTTATTTGGATTTTTCCCCAAATATGAGTATTATTTGCTCGATACTACTGAAAGAGAATATCGCCCCCACCCCCACTTTTCAAAGGCTAAAAAATAATCCTTTACTAGAATAGCTAGGTATAGCTAAATGTGAATAGCGTTTGACATTATCACTGAGAGAAAATATAATAATGCCCCAGGAATGAGTCTTTCATGCAATAAAATCTAGAGTTTTGTATTTTTAATTCCTCTTAAATTATATCATTTAGTAATCGATCTCTCATTTCTTCTTATTTTAATTTAAGTTTTCAGATTTAAAATGATATGTTCCTTTTAGTCCCTTCCAGAGACTAAAAAGAAAATTAAATAATTTAGGGATAACTCCCTCCCAATGACTAATAAGAAACATACCCTTTAAATCTAGAGACTTAAACCGAAATATGAAGAAGTGAGAGATCGATCATTAAATCATATAGTTTACAAGGACTAAAAAATAAAAAAAAAACCTATAATCTAATTAGGCATCATTTGGATATGCGGTGAGAAAGATTTAGTGTTGAAAAGTCTAAAAATTTTCTATCGTAGATCTACATGGATTTGGAAGTTTAGGGGCCGTTTAGATAGAGACATAAGTTATTATGAGATTAATGCATATTCCAGGAATATATAACTTTTTTAATGGAATAAGTGATTTTCTGTTTGGATGTGTTTTCAGTTATTCTCGTTGGGAAACGTAATAATAAAAGTTGGAGTGTTTAGTTGAGGTAGAATAAGATGTAGATAAAGTGTGGTTGGTGTGTTGTAATATTTCATATTGACATATTTACCCTCTAGATATTATTTGTTATTGGCATTTATAAAAAACTAGTTTTTATGATTTTAAAAAATTAATGTGTACATTCTATGCAATAGTAGCATAGATGCATTACTTTAAATAAGAAAGCACATTTTCAATATAAATAAGAAGAATCTATAACAGAGGCTATGTATTGCGATCTATTTTTTGGATTTTAATCAAAATATATTCATGGGAGATGAGGACATGCTCTTTCTTTTTCTTTTTCTTTTTGGCGTAAAAGTGACACTACAGGGGAGATGAGATGGTGATTGAAGGGAGACGCTGTAGTAGGGGCAATATTGTGAAGATTTTTGAGGACAGGTGGGTCCCACTTACACTTCTCATCTACTATTCTTTATTCCATGGTAGGAGATGGTTTAAGTATCCCACCTTACTCCCTCTTATACCACCATCCGAATTCCACCTTAATACCACCTTCCCAAACACCTAAAATACACTTATTACTTTCTATTCTCCTTTATTTCTCTATAATTCTTGTAGCCAAACAGGGCCAGTGTTTTCACTTGTTTTATTCACAAAAAATAAGTGTTTTTAAAAGCTTTCAAAACAATGATTCTCAGGTAGGATTTCAACCTTTGGATTTTTCTCCCAAGCCCAGAAAAAAAATATTACATGATAGCTTAATAACCTATGTAAATCAGCCTACAAAGACGCGTGATTGATCTACAAACACAGCCAAACATAATAATGTGAAATACCACTGGAGATCACACTATTCAAAGAACAGATAAGCAGTATCTAGTCCTGTCAGTTTTCATCCAAACAATAAACAATATCTGCCATTATTTGTTGACTTTACATCACACCCGAAAAAAAAACAGGAACAAAAATAAATCCAGTCCCCACCACTAACGCTTAAATCGCGCCAAAACCATTTAAACTGCATTACAAAACCTGCAAAACACCCCCTGTATTTTTAAAAATATGCACTCGTACCCTTTACTAATAAATCACATGGTAACATGAGAAAAATAATAACATGAAAAATACTTTTGGTTGAAATGTATTAATGACTTATATTAATTAAAACACATGGATGATTAATTTGAGATATAATAATGTTTTAAATTACTTCAAAATGATTTTTCTTTTTTATGAGAGAAGTATACAATAAGGGGCATTTGGAGATTTCATAAACTTTAGCGGGGTGCAGATGCATTTTAAAACAGCCCAAGTGAAGGCCAACGGCCACATTTTTGTCTTCAACCGTTTATGAGAAATGATGATGGTCGATCGCGCCCACCTCTTTTTGGATTCTCTCTGCCTTTCCTCACTCACGAGCGAATGTTCCATCCCCTTCTCATGTTCCCCAAATCCCTCTCTCTCTCTCTCTGTGAATCAATCCACCTCCAATGGCTTCCACCACCACCCCCTACTCTTCCCCGCCCAACCCAAACCTCGAAAAACCCAAAATGGACTCCATTCGCCTCCTCGTCGCCTCTGTCAACCGCCACATCCATGCCTTCCTCTCCGACCCCGTCGCGAGGCGGTCCCTCCAGTCCCGCTGCACATCCGAGCTCACCATGACCCAAAACCACCACGGGTTCTTCGAATTCTCCGAACATTCGGTCCTCTCCAACTTATATTGGGGGATTGAGAACGTCGAGTCCGCCATCCGGTCCGATTGCCCCTCCGAAAGGGCGAGCCGCCTCGAGAGCGCGGAGCGGATGCTCCAGATACCTGCGCTCCTCGGGGAGGAAGGGCGGACCACCGGGATTGAAAACCGGTTCTTGGTTTCCTGTTCGTACTTCTACTTGTCTCTGGTTCGGAAGCTGCAGAGGGACGAGCCGCAGATGACAATGCACTTCTTGCAGGCGACGATCGTGTCGCCACGACATGTGAGGGTGGAGTTTGCGCCGGAGATTTGGGGGAGGGTGTTTGTTGGGGGGGTTTTGGATGGGGAGGGGGGGTTGTTGGGGAAGGTTCCGGGGGAGGAGTTCGATGAGGAGGCGGTGGATGGGGCGACAAGGAGGCTCGCGAGGAGGTATAAGGATTGGTTGATGTATTACCGGGTGGTGTCGTACGGGGAGACGCCCCGGTGGATGCGAGGTCGCGTGAGTGATAGTGATGGTGTTGAAGAATTTTTTGATTCCATGTGAGTTTTGGTTTTGTTTTTTTATTTTTATTTTTTTAGCTCTGCATTTGCATTGTTGTTTGTCTTAGAAGCCACTGTAAATTGTGAACTTGAACAATTCAGATATTGGTGTGCCAGTTTTGCGCTAGGGTGGTAAGATTTTGAGGATAAGTTAACATAATTCTATCAATCTTGTACTTACTCACATTTGATAGAATCAATATAAAAAGAGGGATTTTTTGTTATTCTAGCCCTTAGCGGAATAAAAAGTCCCTTTTTGATTCAGATTGGATTAATTGCTCGTACTTGTTTTTTTAGATAAATGGTTCAAGCTTCATTTATATAATGATGCCCCTCATACAAACACAGACGAGCAATTGCTTGTATGTTATCCCGATTTTTTTTAAAATAACGAACAAAATAAGTTTTTTTTTTTTTTTTTTGATATCGGAGGGACTCCCCGTGGCTGACCTTACGGTCGAGCTGGGAAAGCTACCTCCGCCTGTTTGCCCCGGTCCCACGGAAAATTCTTTCGAATAATCGCCAACAAACAGGTGGGTAAGTCAGCGCTAAGACTCGAACCCAGGACCTATCGGTAATACTGCTAAACCCTGAACCGTTGCGCTATGGACACTGGGGACTCAAACAAACAAAATAAGTTGTTCTCCTATAACTTATCATGTCATTTATCCCTTTGTCAAACCAGTCCTAAATGAACTATGAGAACCGGATTGTCAACACATATAATACGGACAATCACCCTTCTGCATCTTTTTTTTTTTTTGCAGGAATTTCCCAGTTGGATTGTTTGTTGAATTTGGTTTAAAATATTTTTAAGTGCTACAAGTATCACATTGTAATCCTAAAATTTTTTAAAACAATCATATAGATGAAAATTCTAACCCTTTTATTGCAATCGTTGAACAGGTACATACAATCTGCTGTTCCTAAATACTTGGACCCTGTTAAACATGGGAGTACCTGGCCAACTTTTCCAGATGTAAGATTTTTCTATGTTATATATAATGCAACTAACTTATATTCATCAAGAGAATGTTGTTCTATAATACAATATAGAATGTTGCTCTATAATACAATGGATACTGGGTCGAGTTGGTCCATGATTTTTTTTTTAAAATTGTGTTTTACCAATTGCCATTGTCAACCCATTTGTGAATTCTAGTAATGACTTCACATTCAAAGACCCCACAGTCACTACATTTTGCAAATGCATGCAGGATAAGAGTGCATATCCATTGGATCACCAAGGAAAGATGCAAAGAGAAAAAATTACTGATTCCAAGACACTGATGATGGACTTGGACGATCAGAATTCTTCTTCTTTGGTGGAGGATCCTATGTCGTTCTTTAAAAAAGTAGATGAAATCTTCCATCCGGACATGAACGAGAGCTCAGATATCAAATGCCTACAAGACATGTTAGAAGAGTCTCAGTCAGATACTTCAGTGTCATTTTATTCAAACACTGATTCCAGTGAAGGAAGTGAATCGGAGGTAAAGATTTCTCTTGACATTGATATATACTGATGATAACAAATAACGTGTGGAATGGTTTTGTTTAGTGTTTTGGCTTTAATGATGAGTCAAGATAGCAGCATATAAGAAGTTGACACAAATATGATTTTTGAAATAAATCCTAGTCACTAGCTGTTATTGTTAAAACAGGAAAAAATGCATGGCCATGGGAATATGATGAAGAAAGAGTTAGCAGTTGCAGATTTCTCAACATCCAGAAGATGTGACAGGTGTTTACATTATACTAATTACCAGACCTTGATGCATTTTGTACAAGAATATATGCTCACTTAACGCATTTTGTACAGGAAACTTCTGGACATTCCAAATAGTACTTCACACTCAGGAAGCCCTGTTGTAGAGCCTGACTATACAGCGAGTCGCCATGGGAATATGATGAAGGAAGAGTTAGCAGTTGCAGATTTCTCAACATCCAGAATATGTGACAGGTGTTTACATTATACTAATTACCAGACCTTGTTGCATTTTGTACAAGAATATATGCTCACTTAATGCATTTTGTACAGGAAACTTCTGGACATTCCAAATAGTACTTCACACTCAGGAAGCCCTGTTGTAGAGCCCGACTATACAGCGAGTCGCCATGGGAATATGATGAAGGAAGAGTTAGCAGTTGCAGATTTCTCAACATCCAGAAGATGTGACAGGTGTTTACATTATACTAATTACCAGACGTTGTTGCATTTTGTACAAGAATATATGCTCACTTAACACATTTTGTACAGGAAACTTCTGGACATTCCAAATAGTACTTCACACTCAGGAAGCCCTGTCGTAGAGCCCGATTATACAGCGACTCATACACCAAACTCTAGTGAAAATCAATTAGAGGAAGAAGTATACACCATGAAATCAAGGTGCTTCATTCCTAGCAGATCATGTGGTTCAGTAGATGGTCTAAATATATCGCTTTTACGTATAAAAGATGTCGGTTCAAACACTTCCTATGATTTCCATGAAGACCATACACTCACAAAAGGTTCAGAAGGACGAAACTTCAAATGCTTTGGCCAATTACCATCTAAATTGCTTAGAAGATATTCTTTCCCCGAATTGGTTTCTCGGGGAAGTTTTGCGAGGAGAAAATTGAACTTCTCAAATTCCGAAAAAGATATGAGTGAAGTAAGTTCATATTATGAAAATGAAAACCAGATGGAAGTATTAGGAAGATTTGAGAAAGCTGTTTCGGCTCTATGCTTTTCTGAGGGCCCAGGAAAATTTGAAGCTGCAGGTTTAAAGGTTTCCACAGTAATGGCTATGTTGAATAACAAATCAGAACTGAAGTATAGTTTGTTTAAGCAAGAAATACTCAGTCAGTTGCTGGATGTTATTTCAAGCTCCAAAGAAGAGAAAGTTGTAAGGGCCTCATTATCAATACTGTTGACTCTGATTGCAGAAGACAGGTCAGTTATTGAAGATATCAAGAAAAACAAAATGTACTTGCACGACTTGGCTAGTGTATTAAAAAGAAATGTATATGAGGCTGTGGTGATTATCCATATGTTGAATCCATCGCCTATTGAAATTAAGGATTTAGAGCTTCTACCAACACTCGTTGAGGTTGCATGCAATCCCAATATCTATAAAGAAGAGCCTGGCTCACTTCCACTGACGCCCACTGCAGCATCGATAGCTCTGATTGAAACATTGGTTACTGCATTTGACTATGTTACAAACAATATGCATTTGGCAGCGATCAGCTCTCCTAAGGTTCTTTCTCGGCTCATGACGTCTTCAAGAGACACGAAAATTGGAGAAGGTACAGCTCTGGCGGCTATCCTTGTGAGGTGCATGCGCCTCAATGAAAACTGTAGGAAGTTTCTGTCACAGGTGACTCCCATGGAGCCTTTTCTTCGCCTAATGAGGAGTAATGAAAAGCGGGCTAAATTAACTGCCCTCAAGTATTTTCAGGAAATTCTTCGCATGCCACGGTATATGTTAATGCAAATTATAGCTTTCTCTAATTATTTGATACTTAACTATAGTATGATCTCACATATTAATTATAAGTTCATTGAAAATGTTACTAGTGCATGGAGTTAAAAGAGCAAGAATATTCCGTAGAAACAGAATTACAATTAAAGCATGTATATGTGGCCCATCATGCTTGGAACTCCATCATCGCCCACATGCAAGGAAGACGAGAGAATTTCAGAAAGCATGTGAAAATGTAGATGCAAATTGCATCAAAGTATGCGACAGTATGGAAGACGAGATTTAAATATGCAATGAATAGAGGCTTTGAACAATTTTAATAAGGCCTTCAAACTATTCTGTCATGTTTGTGCAAATTGGGTACTGTTTTTACCTTTTACATGAACCCTAATATCTATTCAGAGAAACTACATTTTCCTTCTTGTTGGTGTTGTCTTGTCCATCCATGAACAATGTCTTTTGTTTCTGTCGATGAGTACAGTGAAAGAACAGTCATTTTTTTCAGAAATATTCAAGTCAGAGCATTTCTCTTCCTGGCAATATCTATTTTCTAACTGTTTCATCTGGACATTCTTTGTCAAGTTACAAGTGCTTCAATTCATGGCCTTGTCATTCAAGTATATAACATTCAAGTATATAACATTCAATAACAAATTTTAACTAAGCAATTACCAGGCCTATATTGCATTATAATTGATTAAGTTAACTTCAATTTCAAGTAGGGCTACTTTGTTATTGTCAATGCCATCTTCTCTTAATATGTAGCTTAATATTAACTTTGGTTACATCAACCTTCTAATATGATACTTTTTGTTTGTGGCAGGTCATCAGCAATTAATCTGCTGCATCATATACAGGAACAGGGGAGCATAAACATTATGCACACATTGATGACATGCATGCAACAAACATCACCAGAATGCCGACTTCTGGCTGCAAATTTAATGCTTCAACTAGATCTCCTGGTACAGAAAAAAAATTTGTTTTCTATTTCTAACACAATAGAGAAGTCACAGATTCATATGTATATAGATTTTGTTCAACAGAATGAAAAGCAATAATCTAACATTTTTTTCTGAAAAACTTTAGTCCTTGAAATACAGGAATTTTTTTTAATTTATCTCAAAAATTTGGGATCAGCTGTAACATGTAACGTAAATTGAACAGGTCTTTTCTTATGTTGCTGTCCAAATATTTTTAGTCCCTTCAACAATGACTATATTTTCCTCTTATTTCGTGCACCCATTGGTTTTCATCATACATAATTAGAACTATTTCAAAAGATTCTCTCATATTCTTCTTTATTGGAGATACCTGTAACTTTTCACTAATATATTCATTTCTATATTTTAAATTTTGTCTTGACACTCTACCATGTCAACATCCTAATACCGGATACACTCATTTCTGAACTTGTTGTTTCTTAATTGCCCAACACTATGATCCATAAACCATTGCTAAACTTATATAATTTTTCTTTTAGTTCCACAAGTATTTTGTAATAACATGATACTCTAGCTACACTTTTCTACTTTCACAATCTTGCTTTAGTTGTATAAATGACGTCTTTTTTTATCATCTTTTTCATGAATAATGTATCTCAAATAATGAAAACACTCACTCTTAGGTATCTTGCCAAATTTAGTCCTTAGTATAGCACTCAGAAATTCCAAGATAAAATATAATGATACTATTCCTAACACATGATATAAAAAAAAAATTGACACAGAATTCTGAATTTAAGGGACTCCATAGCCATGCTGAGATTGCAACCTTTAAAATGAGTTTAAGTACAATATTGGTATGTTATACATTTAAATTATCATGCTTATCATGCCTAGTTTAAGATACCCATGGATTAAAATGTAGATATTTTCCAGGAAGATAAATGTGGTAGAAGTGTATTCAGAGAAGAGGCTATTGAGGTCCTTATGGAATCAGTTGCATGTGAAGAAGAGTCTGACTCGCAGATCCTATCTTCATCTATTCTTTCAAATCTTGGGGGAACTTTCACTTGGACAGGCGAAGCATACACCGCTGCATGGTTAATCAAGAAAACAGGCTTAAAATCCTTAAGTCACAGGAACATGATAAAAAACTGTGACTGGTCTGACAGTTGTCTACAGGTGATCCATGATGCACCCTCTTCAATAACTTTCTATATATTCATAAATTTATATTCTAATAAACAATTCATGCAGGATGTTGCAGTGGATACATGGTGCAGCAAGACAGCAAGATGTCTTATTAAGACTGGAAATTCTATATTTAATGCACTGGAGAAGGGGCTTCAAAGCAAGACAATAGGCGTAGCACGAGATTGTCTCATAACTATTGCGTGGATCGGATGTGAAGTGGCAGTGATGGGTCCATGCAATCTCAGATCTTATGCGTGTGAGGCGCTATTAAAGGGAGCATCGCACTTTCTACATCCAGGGATAGAGCTTGATGAAAGACTTCTTGCATGTATGTCTGTATACAACTATGTTTCTGGAAAAGGTAATGAAACTGAACATGGTTTTGATCATGCTATTTAGCACTAACACATAACATCTGAAAATGATCAATTGAATGTTAAGTTTACTAGAGTGATGCATTTGAAATGTTCTTCCTCTGATGGTGGATCATTTAAAATAGTTAACTAGATTTGAGCAAGATTTCATCATTTGTGGAAGCTTTTTATGTACCCTATTCTTCCTTATTCTGCATGAATTCACCATACCAAATCTCCTGGCCAGCTCACTTAAGACGGAATATTAAAATATAGGCAGTTCACTTATTTAATAATTGAATAAGCGGAACATTTTTTTCCCCATAAAAACACAATAAACTCTCTATCATATTACAGATGATATAAATGGAGAAACTTGACGTATGTTGAAATTATTTTTTGTCCAGGCATGCAAAGGCTTATGAATTTTTCAGAGGGGACACGAGAATCACTTCGACGTCTTTCAAGTGTCTCCTGGATGGCCGAGGAATTGCTAAAAGTAACAGATTATCTTCTTCCCACAAAGCCAGTGAGTTCAGTTAACATCTTTACTGTCATGAACTTAATAGATGTGTTGGAACATTGTGTTACAATTAATGTCCTGAATATTTTGAATTTTTACCTGTAGAATAATAAATATTGTTCAAGATTAGCAAAACCAGTCGAAACATTCTGCATGCACTGTTTGTGGATTGGATTCAAGATTTGCTCTAGAATTTTAAAAACTATCCATGATTATGGTTATTCAGTAATTGACTTCATCTATTTGATTTCAATGGTAAGAGCAGCGGGTCTCCTGCGTTCATACACAAATTCTGGAGGCAAGTCACACTGGCAATGGGTCCACAACTGCTCTTATCTTCTACAAGGGGCACCTTTGCAGTGGATACTCAGATGGTTCAATTAAGGTACACTGATCTGAGAAATATTTAGTTTATATTATCATTGGGAATAATTATCATGTATATATGGACACTTACAGTGGTCAAGTTGTAGTTAAAGTTATGTAGGACTTTATAATTCCATGTTTATTGACAAAACTCACCTTTTAATCCACCCCATAACATAAAATTTATACACATGATTGACAAATCAGGTTTGGGACATCAAGGGCCAAACAGCCAAGCTTGCATGGGATGTCAAGGAGCACAAAAAAGCAGTCACATGCTTCGCGCTATTTGAACCAAGGGACAGTCTTTTAAGTGGATCATCCGATAAAACAATCAGGGTAATCCATTTTTAGTAATAATAATATATGAGAAACCTGAATGACAGATTTTCTTTTTCTTACAAAGACCAATCTTTCATTTGACAGGTTTGGCAAATGGTACAGAGAAAATTGGAATGTGTGGAAGTTATAGAAATGAAGGAACCAATTAACAGAATAGATTCTTTTGGCCAACTAATCTTCATCATCACACACGGCCGTGGCCTCAAGGTATATCGATAGTTCTATCACATCCAATTTGTTCATGACATGCCCAACTTCCAATATTTACACAGAATCATGGTATTTTTGTGTGTAATTCTGTTGATGTGGCTTGATTTATCATAGTTGGATCGATTTTTTTCAGATATGTCATCCATCAAGAACTTTTGAAACTATATGCAAGCACAAGCATGTGAAGTGCCTAGCTGTGAATCAGGGAAAGATTTATCTTGGTTGCTCAGACTCAAGCACACAGGTTTGTCAGTCTACCCCACCAAGTGGTCAGTTATTACATGAAAAAGACACCTCATTTAAATTTGTTTCAGGAGTTTGATATAGCAACCTCACAAAGGCAAGAGATACGAGCACCCACAAAAGGCTGGAGCATGCAGAACAGGCCAATCAACTCAATTTTTGTATATAAAAACTGGGTTTATAATTCAGGTGCTACTGTTGAAGGGTTGAACTTAAAGGTGTGTAGCAGCCATTGTATATTTTTCTATGAAGAATATTATGCTTGTGGTACTATTTTTTTTCTTTGACATGAAAATTGCAGGAATGGAAGAGATGCAACCAGTCTCAAGCCCCGATTGTGATGGCGAGAAGAACAAATGTTCAGGAGATGGAAGTGGTGGAAGACTTTGTGTACTTGAGCTGCACTTCATCTCCAAGTATACTTCAGGTAATTATGAAGATCTTATATTTTATTCTCTTCCAACTGGATCTTCTCTTTTTGGGATTTCTTTATTGTTTGATCTGCCGTTTGGTTTGCAAATAGCTTGTCTGGGTATAAAATTATACGAATATAAAGGAGAATTAGATGATTTTATGTCTGTTGTTATTCCTCTCTCAGTTTGGGTAAATTTTGCCATAGTTATAGTTTTGGATGGATAAGCAGGGATAAACCATACATGCCTAGTTATCAGAGCTCAGTCTAGCTTATCAAAACATAATTGTTATAGTTTATCCATGCCAAACAAACATGTATAAGCTTATTCTTCCATAATTCACTTGTTTATTCATGAAACAAATGGAGGTTAAATGACTGAATGGTTCGCTTATTATATGTGCATATGATGATATAAGATCTGGTTGAGAGGAAAGCAGCAGAAGGTAGGAAGATTATCTGCAGGCAGCAGGATAACAAGCCTCCTCACAGCCAATGACATTGTTTTATGCGGTACTGAAAACGGATCGATAAAGGTAAATTCTGCAGATTCATCATGCATTATATATTTCTCGATGCTTTTTATATGTTTCGACTTTTATAATGTTCTTTCTCACTAGCAAACGTCCTTAATGTGTGACAGGGATGGATTCCTCTATGAAAGGCAACTTTGAACAGAACATTCATGGAAGACATACTCAATTACTTTTGTTCATACCTGTTAAAGAAATGTTCATAATAGGAAATGAAATCTTGCCAGGTTCAACAGTTGGAGGAATGCATCTCTCCTAATAAAGGTCAATTGTAGTATAGATCATTTATTTGAATTATAAAGAAACTCATGGACTGCATCTCAATCATCAAAACTTCACATTTAGTTGATACTGTCCACAACAATGTATACATATACAAAATGTCTTTTATAGTGAAATATGTTCTACTCATGTATATTGTCCCTTTATCATTTGCTGTAAAAGATCTATTTTGTATCCCAGTCCAAATAGACATTTTGAGAAGTCTTTTAAGCAAATTTAATCTAAATTGTACACACTCGTCTCTTCATTGAGTGGTTCTGCATTCGAGTCTTACTCCATAAGATTTGACCTGGAAAAAAATTATAAAAACTCTCAACCACCAAAAAATTTAAAGAGAATATGAAAATAGTAAATGTTGATATCTTTGGCTTCTTTCTTCCCATATGTCATGTGTGTGATCAGTCATCCAATGTCTAAAATCTTTTGGTTATATACAATCTCTCTTTATCTGAGACACACAATATGGAGGGGGGGAAAATGTCTCAAATTCCCTAATTATGCTGTGACAGATCATGCACTTAATTAAATCTACTAACATGGTATAAACATGAGGTGGCTACATTCACATGTCATAAAAAATGTGGAATATCTCCACTCATCCTTTAGTTGTGATTTTCTGTTCATGCAGCATGATTTTAGTGTAATAAAAGCAATTTTTTTATTCATACATTATATGATAATATTGATTTTACATATATTTATGGGAGTTTGGAGGAAATTGAATTTGATAAGAAACCGTTAACTTTAGATTACACGTGATTTTATTTTGAAATATTATTTTTTTAACTTGATGTAGATAGACACATTTAAATATTACAAGAAAAATCATAGAGATATATTTATTATGATAGTAAGATGCATTTGGATCCTTGAAGAAAACCTACAGGAACTCTCCTGAAATTCAAAAACATGCACTTAAACTCTATGCTATTATATTTTTCCGTCAAGATAGGATAAAAGTAATTTAAAATTATTATTTTACTCTTAATTTTCTAAATATCCACAAAAAATCAATTAATTAATTCTGGATATACTTTATGGATATTAATTGATACAACAATTAACTCTTCAAATGCGTCTGGATATATATTTTGTGTGAATTAAATCACACAACAATTAATTAAAAGATGAAAACACGATAAAGATTTAATTAAAATGATAAAATCATATTTTTATCTTATTTTAATCTTAATGAAAAATTAATATAACAGTAGATGGTGTAATTGCATGATTTTAAACTATGGGGCGTTTCTGCTGATTTACAAAACTTCAAGAGGTCCACAGGCATGTTACCCTTGAATACACATAGGAGTTGCCATAAGAGTTAATAGTCCCATGACCGACCCTGGCACCTTAATAAGGTTATGATAAATCATGCATCTCTGATGTTTGGTACCCTAATAATGTTATGATAAGTCGTGAGTCTCTAATGTTCTAATACCATAATAATGCTAAGATAAATCATACATCTATAATGTTTCAATTACCACAGCATGTCAAAGAAGTCATTCTTTAATCGTACAGCTCCGTGGTGTCACTTATAAAAAGCAATAGATTATGTGTTGTATTTGAGTTAAAATACAAAATAAATTATGTGTATATATCTTTTCTTTGTTGGGAGTTTGGAGGAAACCTAAAAATGTATAAACCAATATTTTGGAACTGTATTATAAATAGTTTTTGCATATATACCTTTCTTAAAATCCATTTTTACGGAATTACCCTTTTTAATCCTTTGATAACAAAAGTATTATTGTAATATTTAAAAGTAATGCAACGATATCCATGTGGTTAGTTGTGTGAAGTTTAGTTACAAAGAAATCTGTAAATATGTTAGTTACTGTATGTGGAATGTCAAAAAAACCGTTAACGGCTAAATACTCTTATTTCATCTTCTTATTCAACATCCAAAATAATGTATCGTATAATTACACCACAAATGTCTCATCTCGCAAAGATTGATGTTATTTTTTACGTTATTTTTTAACACAAGGGGACGAAAATGAAAGTAATAAAGATTCATGATTTAAGACAAGAGAAATATAATTGATTTGGGGTTAGAGCTTATCTGGTTCAAATTGGGGAAAAGAGGAAGAAAAATATCTAAATACAAGGGTAAATAAATAAATGCATGCACCAAGGTTGCCCGAGCAAGCTTGGTTGGATAATTGAAATTGACATCATGTAACAATGGGGCATCAATGCACAACTAATAAAATTTTAAGGACTATTCCAGCAGAAATGGTTTTTACAGAGATATTGACAAAAACATAGTATAACAAGGTAAGAACCTTACTAGAAAATACAAATAGATTTCAATTCACTACGATTACATACTTCATTCTTCGTAAAGATATATATCTTAATAGATAAGTATATTTACTTTCCTAAATATTCATCAAAAACACGTCTAATGAGAGACAACACTTACACGTTCAAAATTGAAAATCAATTAACAAACAGTAGATATTTTACCAAACTATTGTAAGGAAAATGGATCTAACAACATTCAACCTTGTAATTTCTGCCAATGGACAATTCAAATCTCAAGAACTATCAATCTCGATCCCACATAAACATTAGTTAGTCGAATTTCTGGAGGTGAGCAAGCCTTTTCCACAGTACGGTCTCTTTGTGTAAAAAGAGTATAAATATCACCCAAACTAATCTTCTTCATTAAGTTCCTGAACTTCTTCAGCAGCCTCAGCTCCTAACAGCAGAAAGCCAGTTACACAGGAGGTAGGATCAAATAAAAACCATGGAAAGTTTGTCAAGACAAATTAAGATATGAATGCAGGTTATCATACAGATTTTGTAAGAAGCTAGTGTTCAACGAAGTGGAAGAAGCTAGTTAAACAATCCTCTTGTTTTTTTAGATCATGGCAATTCAAAATTATACTCCACAGAAGTCAAAATTCAAGGTCATATTTGAAATCGAAAGAAACTGGCAATTCAATGGGCTTCTAGGTATAATAAGTGGTTCACCATCCGTGTTAAGGCATTGTATAGATGTTTAAATATGCTAGCTTTTAATATACACTCTTCAGTTTAAATAAAGGGATAGATATGATGCCTATAAAACTTTTATCCTCCGTGAAACAACGATGGAAAACACAATTTTGCATGCTTGATCATATGTAGAAAAAAAAACCTACAAATGATGTTGATAATGATAATTAATGCAAAACGGAAAGAAGCACGAGTGATTAAGAGGAAAGAGAATTACCGTGTTCCCTGAATATGACAGCCCCAGAACACAACCCTTCCTGAACTCTTTCTAGTTGGAGGGTCATTCTAGGTCCAATTTCCTGGAGTCTGACAGCACTTTTTGAAGAAGCGCGGTTTACCCTACCTAGATCACTTGCCAGATTTACTGTTGCAGCTTCATCATCTGCTTCACTTTCCGATCCATATCCAGTCCTTCACAAACAAACAGAAAACAAGCGGCCTTTGATTCATTCATCATGAAATGAAATAAAGAAAAAAATGACTTGAATTACAAAATTAATTTCTAATAAAATAAAAATATCAAAATAAAAATATTCAAGATTACATAGAATATGTTAACAGAATCAAAAGTTACTATATCAAGCATAAGCGATCCCTGTCACCAGAAGACAGCGTACAAATTGAATAAAACACGAAATCGAACAAAAAAAAATATCAACCCTATTTGTTATTGTAAGGCTAATTTGAAAACATGGGACATTTAAAAAATATATAAAGTTAATCAAACTCCGGGAGTGAAGATGGGGGAGCATTCCCAGAATTGAATAACCATGAGAATTCTAATATCAGAGTTTCACCAAGAAAAAAGACGGGCATTTCCTATGAGGTTCACAAAGGAAATCGTAGTAATTACAGTGTCTTGAGATATTCATGGGAAAAGAAAATATAAAATGACACAAACTGCATGTCATGATGTTAACCCAGCATAACAATAATTTCCACCTTTATATATCTCATTCAAATACATAAGGTTACACAACTTACAAACCGGTCTGATCCAACACACAGTAGCCCTCTCTCCTGCTCACATTTTCCAGGAATTGAATAGAAAATAGGAACAATTTCCAAGAGACTAGTAGTAAGAAGTTATCTCACATTATAACCAATCACTCTTTAATCAATAAATCCAATCTCCACCCACTGGTTAGTGTTGATGGAATATAGATATATCAGATAAGAGATTCGAATTACTCCAATTCAATTGAACTATCGAAGCATGGTTATATTGTACTAACCTTGAACAGTTGGTGTACATCCCACCCAAAGTTTTCCCATACAACAAGGTTCAGTTACAGAAGTACTGCTATATCATTCATTAAACTGAAATGGTGTGGGATGATATCAGATAAATCATTTAGTTTCCTCTTCCTCTTCTCCTCCTTTTTGGTGGGGATGGAGGGAATAGGATAGGAGCATTCCTATTAATTCTGGTGCCCCTTGAACAAAAGGAGAAGGGATCTCCAAAGGATATATAAATAAATAAATAAATAAGATAAAACCAAATGGCAAGGTGCAAAGTAAACAAGCTGTAATTCTCTAATGACTAATGCCCTTTCCAATTAGAACCATGATTGTGTACGTCAACGATTCCTCAAGAATAAACATAACCCAAGGTCCCGAACCTATAGAGATGAAGTAATAACCATTCAAATATTCTCCTCAAATGTTCTCTCCTTTGAAAAGAATCCTCATTCCGCGCACTCCATATACTCCAACAAACCGTGTGGGGGGGACTAGGCCTTGAAATTCTCATTCTTGCTTCCTTTTTTAGGAAGCACAAAATGAATACGACCATTCACCTGCCACCTTTCTAGATTGTATGAATTTAACTTGAATGTTGTGGATTATATCTATACAGCCAGTATACAGGTCGTTGTTTTCAAAAGCTCAAGGCATGCTTAAAGGCAATGAAAGGAATTTTGCCTCAAGGTGCAGCTCTGAGGCACAATGCCTTAGCCTTCTTTGTGGAAGTGCACTTCCTGAAGGTGTAAGCTCTTCACTAGAGGCATATGCCTCACATGCATGCGGCTTTTTCATTTTCTTTTTCTTTTTCTATTCTTTTGGCACAGAGTGTTTTTTTTTCCCTGGACAGAAAAGAGGCCCCTTTAAGGAATACCCAATTAAGAAATCCTATATAAGGTAAGAGCTAATCCTTCCTATTTAAAATAAAATCCAATGGATTGTATTCTTATAACATAATATGGATGAGGAAAATATGGATGAGGGTGATGAACTCTCCAACCAAGATTTATATGTTTTGTCTTTTGAAGAATGATGTATATGATGATGATTATTAATAGAGATTTAGATTGGAGACTGAAAAGAATAGATAGAGAGTTTAACACCTGTTGTGTTTATTTAAAATCCTTAGCATTTAATTTTTAAATGTGTCATTGTTTACATCACAGTACTGTGGGTGAATGATAAATTTTTTAAAACATTGATGCAGGGAGCACAGTGTATGGGAAGCACAGGTCTGGTGCACCTAGAATCACTCAAAAAGAACGAACTATTGGAAGGAGAAAGAAATAATTTTGCACTATCGAGAAACGTCTACTAATCAGTCAGGATATCTATTTAATGTGATAGTGATACAGATCAATATCCCTTCTTACTCAAAATATATGTATATAGGACTAGTTTAGAATAGAACAAAACAAATCAACCAGACCACAGCCAGATATATAAAACCAACATGTGAGAAACCAAAAAGTTGCTATGAAGCTCCATCACCACATATCCACATCCCTCAACCATTTCCATAAAGGATATTACATTTTGTCTTCTAAAAAAGATGCAGAAGAGTATTCTTACTTGGTAACAAACTCGCTCACATCTTGAAGACTCCTCAGATCTGGTACCTGGTGGTTCTGGACAAATTTTCTGATTCTACGAGAGACACCTACAGGTTGCAACCGGATGGAATAATGTCGGAAATCAATAAGCTTTGTTTCTTTGTTATAGTTTAGCAACACCAGCCTCTGACAAGATGCAAGTTTGACCTGCAACACAGAAAAAAGGAAGGAAACAACACGTATTTAATAGAAAGATGGTGAGAGGAGGAAGGATAGGGAGAAGATAAAACAATCAGATAATGTAAAGCTTGTCAAGCAAGATGTAGCACTGACAGTGTTAATGTCAATGGATGGGAAGATATTCTGAAACATTATCGTCGTAAGCCTCAGGTGTTCATCTCCAGTCCCAAAACCAGAAAGGACGATCTGCGGCTCATACTTCCAAAATCAGTATAAATAGGAGATGATATGGCATAGTACGACTGATAATGAAGAATCATGACCATTAAAAATGCCAACAGCAGATCATAACAAAAAGGAAAACTTTGCGATACACGAAGAAAAATTCAACCTTACCAAGGGCGAGTTCTTGAAGAGTTCTTGTGGACATCTAGGGCGAGTCTGTGACTGAGCCACATCCGCTGCCGTTGAGTATTCATGGATTTTAAACGTGAGAGTCGGACCTTGAGGTGTCCTTGCAACCCGAAGGTAGGGTCCAAACCCTGTTTTTGATAGCATCATAAAATGTGTGACGCCCATGGGCCCTGCAACGTTTAGAAAGTCCTTGAGATTGTTTCGTCTCTTTTCCTGCCAAAGTAACAAAGATATAGGAATTTCAAATAATCAACTTCAAGATATATTTGGACCAAACCATTTGCTTGCAGACTAATAGAATGTAAAACTAGCAATTAAACAGTACATAAAATATGTCACTCTCTCGTCTGATTTCATAGAACAAAGAAACCCAACTGTGTGATAGACATAACATATTTCTGAATAGCACTGCTCCTCGATGAAGGTATTCAAATTTCTGCACATATGATTTCCTTCTTCCAACTTCTACATTGGGAGCAATTACACACTTAGGATGACATGATCACAAGGGGACAAACAAAATCATTCTTCAAACAAATGAAAAATCTAATCCCCAGAGACTCAAATCTAACTTATTAAAAGTTGTTACTCTCTCTACACCCTGCTTGGAAACAATTATTAAACTGATTTAGCTTTTGTAAAATCAGTAATTCAGATAATCGGAGTCAAACGGGTAGTTTTGAACTTCAGTTTTTAGTTTCAGAATCTCGTTTCTGTGTGCTGAACGTCAACAAAGCTTCCATGGAAAAACTGGTTGATAGCAGCTTTTATAATATTATAAATAAAAAAACTGGTTATGAAAATTGGTTGCACCATTTGAAACTGATTTTAAAAAACAACTTATTCTCTAAATTGATTAAAATAATAGAATCCAGAAAAACTACTGTAAATCAGCTTTTTCATAAAATCTATTTTATCAATAATTAAAACATAATAACTAAATCTGAAATCAAAGGCTGAAGTTCAAATTTTCCCGTTTTGGAACAAACTATCCAAAAACCGATTTTGCAAAAACAAAATCCATTTGACAATTGTTTCCAAAGACTATCAAAAGTTATCTTACTTTCGAAACAATTTGATACTCTATTTCCATCCATCCAAGAAAACAAATAGTTCGAACACTAAAGGCATCCCATTGACAATAAATCCCAAAAACTTTCAAAGAACTCGTCAATACGTCCAAACCCGGTCCACCAACACCAACGCCAAAAAAAACACTTGTTTCAACCACAATAGCGATACCTACGTTGTCAGATCGTATACCTTGAGTTTCAAAGCGGTGTGAGGAAGCATGAGTTTGCGGAGGTCCATCTGGAGGTGCTTAAGGGATCCAGGGATCTTCCCCCTCGAGAAAACGAAGCTCCTCGGTATCTTCTCCCCCGTCACCTGGTTCACGCTCCCCCCCGCCACCTTCTTCGGCGCCGCCGCCTCCGCCTTACCGAACGTCCCCCGCCTTTGTTTCTTCTGTATTTCCGATTCAAACAGTACAAACAAATCGATGAATCAGTAGTCATGGATCAAAAAGATGAATTGGGGGAAATTTTTTGATCGATTTTCGCTTACGTTTCTAAATCTGGCCATGGCTTTGCTCGGGATTGACGGTGAGGAGGAAGGGTTTTGGGGTTTTAGGGCTCCTAAAGAAGGCGCCGACTTGTTTTTCTTCTTCGACGGGTGCGCTGATGGGCTCAGCCCGACTAAGTCCAGCCCAACCCGAGTTTTAGCAGCGCTTCAATTCGGGCTGGGTTCGGGCCTCAACCAAAAATCATAAATATGTTGCTTCATTATTAATTTGAGCGCGCATGCACTCACTCTGTTTTCTAGTTTGTTTTACGTACTCTATGTAATATGATAGCATAATGTAGTATGGATTTAATAAAAATAAATTATTTTAAAATATATGTATATTATTATAACTTAATATATATTTTATTTTATATAACAATATGCACTTCAATGAGATAGTATATGATTAAAAAAAAAAGTGCGGACTATAAATGAAGTTGTACAGGGTAGATATTATCATTTTCCTATTAATGTACACATCTTCTAAAAATTAAAGAATTTTAATACTATTGAATGACAATGACAATGCAATCTGACCCAGGGGCAGAGCCAAGAATCATAGTAGGGGGGGGGGGGGGCAAAGAGCCTAAAGAATGAGTAAGATAAAAAGAATAATTATAGATATAATAATAAGTTAAGATGAAATTGAGACAATTAGATAATGATCGATTTTTTAAAAGAATGACAATCAATTCATCTTGACAATTATTTTTTATATTTAGTGATCTAAAAATTTATAGAGTATCTAGAAAAAAAAATTATGAAATTTTGTTACTCCTATCACAAAAAAAATAGAAAAATAAACCTTAAAAAGGTAAAAGTATGAATATGAAGAAAATAATTGATCACTATAAGAGAATTTTTTTATTTCAGAAAAATTTTCAAACCTAACTTCCATAACATTTGAGAGATTCAATGCAATAATGATGAAAAATCAAAATAAACAAAAAAATTATTAAACCACTTAAATAATTGATTTTTCAACACCTCAAAATCAGATATCGATGTTCCCGTGAAAACAAAATTTATCACAATTTTTTTATGAAAAAGACTCACTACTTCAAATCTCAATGGACACTAATACACTGACTCCATTTTGTAGCCCTATTTTTCTTTGTCAGGTCTAATGTTGTATATAAATTGGTTAACACAGTATATTTCACTATGTTATACACTATATATCATAGAAAACATAAACAAAATCTATGTATTTATTTCGAATAATCATGTATTTTATTTCTATAAAAGATTAATGTACTTTATTATATGAGTTATGAATATACACTTCAAAAAGTTATATGAGTATACATGCTAATCAAGATACAAACAAAACTGCATGTAACATTTTTTTACTGGGAATATTCTTTTTCTTGATGGTATTCCTATAAATTGAAAAAAAATTATATTATGTAAAAATACCCCTTAAAAGGGCCTTGCTGCAACATTAGAACCTTTTTGAGTGGGAATAGAATTTAAATAAATGTATTTGGAATATAAAGTTTTTGAAGGGTTTATATGCAAAAACAACCTTTGAACTATTGATTCCCTGTACACACCTGTATGTTGGCAGGTCCGGGCTCGGGCCTGGGCCGGGCCGGGATGGCTTGGGGCTTGAGGGGCCCCCCCCCCCCCCCCCCCGCTCAGCCCGGCCACGAACGGGCCAAGTCCGCCCCTGATCTGAAATTAAAATATAAAATAAAGTAAATAAAAATATTTTGAACAATAAAAAAATTTGAATTGAATATTGATATAACGCAAGTAACATTATTGTGTATTAATTAACAAAATAAATTTTATAACCTTTACATGTTTCGGGCCCGGGCCGGGCTCATTTCGGGCCCGGGCCAGGGCCGGGCCTTTTAAGGCCCGGCCACGAACGGGTTTTGTGTTCATTTTTTTTAGTTAAATTAAAACTTGTAAAAATATATAATTCATTGGATTGTAGATTTAAAATATCATGTGTTTAATAAACATATTGCTTGTTACTTAAATGAAATTAGAGAGTTTGAGAGTATGAGAGATAAGTGATTGAAACAAAGGTTGTGGGGTATTTATAGTGTTTTTGTGAATTTTAAAATTCATGAAACTCAAAAAATGAGTCGGGCGGGCTTTTCCGGGCCGGGCTCCGGGCCGGGCTTTGGGTTTTTTTAATTTCTGGGCTCGCGGGCCGTTTGGCCAAAACATTGGAACCCATTTTATCTATCATTTTTATTATATATTCTCCGCGTGAATATATTTGGCATTAGAATTGCATTGTTTTGACAAAATTCAGGCCGGGCCTTGGGCCGGGCTCCGGAAAATCATCCGGGCTCGCGGGCCGTTTGGCCAACTATGATAATCTTTAAACAAATACTGTGTTTATCTAATGATCAAATTTGTGATCAATTAGCCATATTAATTTTATTAGTCATATTAATTTTAAATCAATAAAAAAAAGTGACATGTCATTATCTCACTTTTAGAATGTATACTATCGAATTTAAATGGGTGAGTTCTTTTTTTTCATTAATTTGGGTTTAATTTTTAGTCAAATATTTGGTTGTTGTATCTTTTCTCACACAGAAAATAGATGTTTTCATGACTGAAATTTTCTTAGTTGGTCCCTGGGCAATTAAATTGACCCTCTTTATATATAACAATTCACGAACGAGCCCCCAGATTGGAAAGTTAAAAACAACTCACGAGAACCTCGTCGGCCACCAAAATCACGGGTTCTTCGTGCGCCTCAACCTTCCAAACCTCCCTCAAAGTTTAGACTTTAAAATGAGCATTGTAAAATGAGCATTGAATGACAAAGCCCACACACAATCAGCCTCGCATGGCGAGACCAAGCACAACCATCCACATCGCAGTGTCTCTTCTCTTGATCGCCACGGTCGTGGTATCCGCGACGAACGCCACGGACGACAACGTCAGGGAGGCGTGCAAGGCGACGCGACACCCGGCCCTCTGCGTCCGCACGCTCGCGCCGTTCTCCCGCGCTGCGGGGCGCAGCCCGCACCGCTGGGCGCGCGCGGCCGTGTCGGTCGCGCTCGCGGAGACCGAGCGGGTCCGGCGCGACCTCTCGCGCGAGGTCCGCGCGCGCATCAGGGCGGGGTCCCCGCGCGCCCGGGCGGCGCTGGCGGACTGCGTGGAGTGCTTCGGGGACGCGGTCGGGGAGCTTTGGAGCTCACTGATGATGCTGCGGACGCTGAGGGTGGTGGCGTTCGGACCGCAGATGGGGGACGTGGAGACGTGGGTGAGCGCGGTGTTGACGGATGTTTTTACGTGCTCAACGGGCTCAGAGAGGCGCGGTGGACGGGGGCGGTAGAGAGGAAGGTGGTGAACGTCACGTGTTTAGCGAGCAACGCGTTGGCGCTCGTGAATAGGTTGGCGGTCACCGGAGCAGGGAGTTTGGACCATCCGTGATTGTTGGGTTGTTTAGTAGCAGTGCCATGCGACGTATATTGTGTTTGTGTGTTGTTCACGCTCTTAATGATAAAGTGACTCATTGTTGTTCGGTGGGTTTTCTTATTTTAAACCTTCTGTTTGAATAAAATAATAAATATGGAATATAATGTAATGGCATGGGATTAGACAATAATGGGTGAAAATACAAAAATTTAGTAAAATGAAATGGTTAAACAATAGAAAGATAGAGAAGGGGTGAGAAATGAATGGATTGACGATACGGAGTGCATGCATAGGTGGAATCAGAAACTGACTTAGAATTCTATCACCATAAAAACACCCGAACTACTGAAATAATAGGATATCAGAGCTATCTTCACAAACTCTTACAAAATACTCTCTCTTTTAGTGGATACACACTTTATAACTTCGATTAATATATGTTGCTCAAGAGCCCTATTCGAATTCAAGGTTCTCATTTAATTTACAAATAATTAACTTACAATTATTTCGTGCACGGTTTATTGTTCCATATTCAATGGCACACAGTGGATTTTTTTATTGTTAATTCACGTATCTAATCTAGGTGCATCTAGAGGTTGGCAACGGGCCGGCCCAGCCCGTTGAAATGAGGCTCAGGCCCTGCTCGCGGGCCCGGGCCTGGGTTCGGGCCCACAGGCGGGCCTGCGGGCCCAATTATAAACATCTTATTCCTTTTGATTTTTTAAATTTAAGTTGTTCATTTGTATATAATATTAAAATAGCACAAAATTTAAAGTATAATGTAAAAAAATATATTTATATATATTGAATTTTTAAAATAAAAATATTAAATGAATCAATTACTTGAAAAAATGAATAATTACATGTACCTAATCAGATTGTTACCTACATAAATGTCAATAATTTGTATATTTCAACCACAATTCAAATAAAAATTATATGTTACTCATTTAATGGATTATCCTCCACATGCCTACGGGCCAGCCCGAACAGGCCCGGTTCGAGCGGGCCTTCGGGCCAGGCCCGGACCCCATAACCCGGCCCGCGGATGGGCCCGGGCCAGGCTTCCAGGCCTCGGGCCTGTTGAAGACCCTTAGGTGCATCATTGGAATAAGAATCTTGCACATTTAATGCCTTAAATAAGATTCATTTCACCCTAGATTCATAATAGAAATTCAACAATTATGCCAAAGTCTATATTTACATGTCAGGTACCACACATCCATAGATATAGCCTTTGTCCATGTCATAACTAAGTTCTAATAGGTGATTACTTGAAATAAAGTGAGGAACTAAAAGTTGATGTAAATATATTAATATATATTTTCATATCAAATGTATCATTTTGAAACTTTATTTTTTAAAAAACCAACAGTAATAAAAGTGAATAAGAGTAAAACACATATTAATAAGCTGCTATTAGTATTTGAGTTTCCCTCTGAAAATGTTATATTCCATTCAATATATCTTATTGGTATAAGAATACTCATATGACAAATTATTTGTTATTATCTATTTATTTCACCCAAATTTTTTCATTCGAATAATTATATATTCAAAAATAGTTTGTGTCGCTATTAAAACATGGCGACACAAACTATTTTGGGATGGATAAATATAACTTCGACTATACCTACATCCCTCATGTATAGTTATTGGATTTTATTTTAATTTATCCAAGTATACCTAGTGCAGTTTATTCATGTTAAACAAATATATGTTATATGAACTATATTTGGAGTGCGTTGCAGCCTTGTTCGGAATATATGGATATTTTGGAATAGATAACTATCATGACATTTTATGTTTGAGGATTTTCTTGCATATATACCATTAAAAATATATTATTTATTTTTATACCATCACAAATAGTCTATGTACTTTTATATCATTAAAATATTAAATAAACTATGTATTTTTATTATTTTAGTTAAGTTATGTCAAATTTTCTACCAACCTCGTTAAAGTTATAGAGAAATGATTAAAATACCCTATTTTAAATCTTTATATTCGCCCTTAAAAAATACAATATTTATTATAAAAAAATTGTGTTTATGTTTTTACCGTGGAAAAATATTTAAATTTTACTATGAGAACAATTTAATGGTATACAAAAAAAATCAAATTTTGGATAATATATATGAAAAAAACCTATTATTTTATGTGATAATCAAATAACATCAATTTTGAATATCAAATACCTTAAATCTATGATAATAAATCTTTGATATTTAAAATGTAATTTTTAACATATTTTCTTCAATTATCATTTTTATTTAAATATTAGAATTCTATGTTTTACCATATAAAACAAATATAAATTTTTTTATTTTTCAAAACTCAATATTTTATTGTGGGAGTATTTGTGTAAGTATATGTGTGTGATTGTGTTTATATGTATGTATGTAAAAAATATGACTATCATGATTTTCTTATGCCTTAACGATATTAATAAACATATTTAAAAATCAGACAAAACCTAATCAGACTGACAAATATATAAAATTATTAAATAATTTTATGGTACAAAAATAAATAGATTATTTTTTAGTGGTATAAACATAAATAGCAAATTTTTGAAAGGTATATATAACTATATATATGCAAAAACTTGTTATTATTTACAATATAAAAAAATTTATGATAAAATTATTTTGATCATTTTTTCTGTATAGTTAAAAGTTAACTTTAATTAAATTTGATGTTAATTATAAAAGATATCATGGTGATATTTTTTTTTAATCGATAAAGATTATAATAATATAAAAATAAATAAGTTACTTTTAGGCTCCGTTTGGCAGCCCGATTGGGTCGGATTCCGCTTTTTGAAAAGCTAAAATCCCAAAATCGTGCTGCCAAACGGGTCGGATTCCGGCGGAATCAAAAGCTGGATTCCTTTTAATTTCTCTCTCGAAATCCGTGTTTTTAAAAGCTCAAAAAGAACGCTTTTTGGTCGGAATCGATTTTTTGAATTGAAAAGCAACTTTTTCTACCAAACATTAAACTCCTTCCAAATATTGATTCCTGAATTAAAAAAAAGCATCCCAAAAAAATCAATGTCTAAAATCATCTTAAAAAGCAGATTTATTCCAAAATCTACTTTTCAATCTGTGTTTCCAAACGGAGCCTTAATGATACACAATAAATAAATAACCCATTTTGAAAAGCAAGACGTATCAACATTTAACTCGCAGTATCCGCCCATCGTTTCAAGAAACCATTCGTCTCATTTAAAATAAAAATGTGAAAGTGACATCCATACCCTCGATCGTACCGGATTCTTTTCATGCACTCATTTGTGATGGAGGGTAAATTCGTCAATCCATCCTCCGCTCGTTCAATTGGAAGCTTTTGTTTGCAGATGCCAACTCTGACTTTCCCTCTCCGTCCTCCCCTACCTATAAATAGCACTTCCCGAACAAATTTTTTACATCATTCGCTTCGTTTTTTCATTCATTTCGTCTCTCTTTGTGAAGAAGGCAAGGTCGAAAATGGCGGAGAACAAGAGCAAGATTGAATCGATGAGGGAGTGGGTCGTCGATAACAAGCTACGAGCAGTTGGTATCCCCCCCCCCTCTCTCTCTTCGTTCTTTGCGATTTTTTCAATTATTTTTTTATAATCTAAGCTGGGTTTTGATGATTCTGATCTGTTGTTGTTGTTGTTTTGTTGGTTTGATTGATGGGTTATGATAAAAAGGGAGTCTTTGGTTGGGAGGTCTCGCGAGCTCGTTCGCGTACAACTGGACCCAGCCCAACATGAAAGCAAGCGTCAAAATCATCCATGCCAGGTGCTTTTCATTTGCCCATCTTTCCTTTTTAATTGATTGTGGATGTTGTTTGCTTATCTATGCCCCTTCATTTGTTGGATTATCGAGATGGGGGAGGAGTAATGATGACTTAGGGTTTGAGAATTCGTTTTTTGAAAGCATGATTGGTATTGGATATGTGTTGAGTTTTTTGAGAGATGTGGTTTGGATGATCGAGATGGTTGTAAGAGAGTTGTCTATTGGGATCTGTTTTGGAACTGATGTTCATGCCCCCCTTTTCAATTCACTGTTAAAATGGAGGAGATGTTCTTCTGGGGTGTGTGATATTGGGATTTTGAAAATTTTCTTTGAGCACTTGTTGTGTGTTTGGTATTGGTTTTATGGGGGTTTTTTGTTATGTGAATTCTGGAGGTGATCTTTTTGAAGAGGCACCCAACTTAGTCTCTGGTGGGGGGGGGGGGGGGGGTGGGCTTGTTGAAACTATCAAATAGATGTGATTTTTTTGTTCAAAGAGAAGATAAGGTGAATGAACCTTTTTTTTGGGGTGGGGAGAGGGGGGGGGGGTTAATTTTGGTGGGACATGTATTCATATACTCACATGGTATTAATTTTTGAAATTCTGCTATGATGATGGTGATACGTGACTAAGTCTATGATTGGTATAGGAAAAGCATTGCCGACTGGGATGATCTTTCCATTTGGTAATGTATCTAAGAGGCCCTGTCCATCTGTTAACATACACATTCTACTGGCATTATGTTTGGAGATCTCTCCTTAACGTCAGTGGTTGAAATGCAAGAGAAATTAGGGCGTTTTAGATGATTATGATGAATATCAACAATATTTTATCCTCGCTAGTCCTTTTTCATGGTTGTCTAGGCTCAATTGTGTGTCTATCTGCATTTCCAATGATGTAAATATATACTTTCTATACCATTCTTGCCTCGGTGGCCTTATTTAAAGTCAATGCCCCCAAAATTTCAGAAACTCATAGTTAAGCACCTTCATATATACACACGTCATGTATATAGCACTGCTCATGTACATTATTTTTTTTTCCCTTCAGTTGTCTTCTTTGTGACATTTATTAATTGAAAAGTATGGTGCAATGTTTTAGAATACTGTTGTTGAGATAAAGTTGTTTCCTTGCCAATATCATTGGCTCATGCTGCATGAGAATGCTTATAGACAAAGAATTTAAAACCTTTTATGGCTGACATACAATATGAAAAATATTAACCTTGAGTCTCTTTGGGTAGAGGAATTGGGGGAGAATAGGAGGGAATAGAGGAAGAATAGGCCTAAAAGTTGTTTGTTTAGAAGGAATAGATGGGCATAGCAATGATATAATAGGTGGGAATAAGTTGGTATTTGTATTCCATGTATTTGTATGAGGTATGCTCTTTTATAAAAAAAAATGAAACATATGCTCCAAATGAATTGCATGGATACAGTGAAAAATTTCTATCAATGCATATATTAATGTGAATAAATGAGTAAGTGATTTCTTATTGACGCATATGAAACTAAAATTGGGGTTGGAAAAAAAATGTGTAAGAACACTCTATCTTTTGGTGATAGATTGATTTACTATGGCCCATGACCTCCATATGAAATTCCTTAAACTGCAACAACCCACTACTCAAAAAAAGACATTGGGGATTTAAAAAAATATGAAGAAGGGAGGGATTGATCCTTAATTAAGCATTTTTACAGGGACTTAAAATTAAAAATACTTAAAATTATTTGTAATTTTCAGAATATGAAACATCATCGATGTCAAATTAAAAGGTAGTATTACTTATTAGATTTATGTTTAATATCTTGTTTTTGTAAATTATCGATATAAAATTGATACATTGTTTTAAAATATATGATAATTATCTTTTAGAATTATTCAGTGATATGTTTTATGTGAATGTCTTTATTTCATTTTGTGCATATTTATTTTTTAATCTATGCTATTGGGAAAAAAAACATAATTATATAATTTTAGAAAATATTTATATAAATCACATTAGACCCTCACCCTATATTCCCCATTAAACTTCCCTCACCTGAGTGGAAGTTTAATGGGGAATATTTAATATAAGCGCTCTACCAATATGTTGTAACTGTGTATTGCCACAAAAAAGGAAGGAATCATCTTCATGTCATTGTCTGTATTTTCGAGTTTTAATCTTTCACACCTCAATCTTGCATATCATCCAAGCATTTGGTATATAAGTTTGGTGAATGTCTTTGTTCTTACAGCTTGTTGTGCTTCTTTTTAGGTTGCATGCTCAAGCACTCACGCTGGCTGCATTGGCTGGAGCTGCGGTTGTTGAGTATTATGATCGTCGTTCGGGTGTAAAAGAAGATCGATATGCGAAGCAATACTTAACCATGGAAGCTCTCCCGCAAAAAGATTGAAAAGATTGCAAAAATGAAATATCTGCCATACTATTATATTTTTTCCTCCCATTGATTTAGAGCCCAAATTGGATGTTGTGTGTGGGCAATTGATTTTTGGCTGTTCTTGCTAGTCATCGGATTCCCATTCCTTTTGGGTGTTCAGAAATGTGTGACTAATTGCAATCTTGATACAAATATATGGTTTTTTTAGTTATTATTATTATTATTATTATTTTAATAATGTGCAATCTTTTGGCCGAGTTGGGTGAGCTATCTCCGCTTATGTACCCTTGTCTCAAAATAATTTTTTAAATTTTTACCAGCTTCTTTCAGTTGTATTGATGATAAAATAAAATCAAACTGGATTATATTTTGGTTTTCACACTTGTAAATGGCTGTTTTCTTTTGCTGATTGTTGTTAAATTTTTATACTTTTGTTAAATTTTTATACTTGTGAGATAATGCAGAAGACAAGACTTGAGCAGCAAGGCTTAATTGTTAGGTGGTCCTTATGTCCGTCCCTGTATGCAGACATGCAATTTCATCCATTGATTTTTTAAAAATATACATTAGTATACAGTGAAATATATATTGAGATGCTAGTGTAATATTTTTTAAAATAAATAAATAAATAAAATTTAAGTTTCAATATACTGTGATAAGTGTCAAAGTCCAGGCATTTGAAAAAGCCATAGCTTATATAAAACTGGTAGGCTTTTATATTGAAAAGAATAAGGCCCAAAGATACATTGCGAAGGAAAGAGAATACCAAAAGGAAGAGAAAGACATGTAGGTAGAAAAGAGACCTACAAAAATAACCTCCAATAAGAACATCTCTAATGGACATGTTAACTCATTAGTTAGTAGCAGATTTTTAGAAAATATGTAAAAATGATGCTCCAATGGAAGTGTTAAGGACATGCTAAATGTGGACCCCACCTGTCATATGTTAAGGGAAGTGTTAAATTTGACTAGTGCTTTAGCCATCCAAATGTGGGCCCTACCATTTAAAATATTCAAAAAAATATTATTTTGTGTGTGTGGAGAGGTTTGAGTGGGTGGAGAGGTGGGTCCACTATTATTTTGACTAGTTACTTAGCTTGTCCATTGGAGTAACAACAATCAACTAAATAAAGATGTAGTAAATGAGTGTCTAGTTGATTGATAAAATGTTGACATGACACTCTAACATCTTAGTTAACTAACATGTCCATTGAAGATGCTCTTAGAGCAGCTCCAACCCAGTTTTAAAAAAGAGATTTGAAGCCCACTTTTTTGGTTCCAGCTCTAACCGAGTTTCAAAAAGAAAACTGTAAGTCTTCAATTCCACTTTGGGTTTCATATTTGGAGATCCACTGTTTGAATCTCCATATGTCACATCAAGTGTTTATAATCCTATAAATATCTTTGTTAACTTAGAACAACTTTTAATAAATGACATTTAACTCCTATAAAATAATAAATTCTTAATTTTATATTTGTATTTAATAAAAATATGGAATTTTGAAAAATTTAGATACAAATTCACTTGCAATTTTTCATACATATATTAATTTTTTTTATTTACAAATATAGAGTTAATATAATTTGATTATTTACATTAAAATTAAGACATCAATGTCAATAAACAATAAAGATAAAACAGACAAGTAGTAAAATGAAAAATTTAACAAATCAATATAGTGATATGAAGACCCACACCAAAAAAATTTAAAGATTCATAATTGGAGTTGATGAGTCTTAAAAATAACAAAATCTTTAAATTGAAAACTCCATTAGAATTCATGAGTCTTTAAAAATTCAAAATCTTTAGTGGGAGTCTTCAAAATGAAGACCCCCATTGGGAATGCTCTTAAGCCTCAAAACTCACTGCTCCTGAATACATAGTGAATACATAGATGCCTATTGGAAAGAGACATCAAGCCTCCTCAGGGGCGGAACCAGGATTTTATATGAGGGGGCCTAACATGAATTCAAAATCTATTAAAAAATTTGAATTTAATATAAACTAAATGAGTTCATAAGTCATTTTCTAATGAACTTTGACATACATAAGTAAAAATTCAAAATCAGACAAAAGATCAAGTTTTTTTAATCAAAGGTAGTATCAAACTCTTTAGGCTCGACTCGGTAATTAAAGTATCAACATTAGATGCAGAAGAATTCTCATCTCTTGATTTATTATCATGCTATCTTCTTTTAAAGAATGAAAAAATCATTTTTTTCCTCTTAAATGATTAGTGATAATTTGACATTATAACCTAATATAATAAGATTTTCGAGAAAAAATTATAAACTCTCAAAATTAAAATCTCAAGAAAGTATTAGAAGAAAAAAATTGTACACACCTTTTTCACTCTCTAATTTAAAAGAATCCCCAATTAAAAAAATTACTCAATATCTTTCGCTAATCCACTTTTAATTCTGGCTGAGACACAAGTTACACAACCGACAACACCACTTGTTTTTTGACTTTTTGTAAAATTTGAACATTAAAAGGATTATACATTAAAATTTTAAAATAAAGTATTAGAGAATAATAAAATATTCAAAAGGGAGAGAGGACTCTCTCTCGGTGTGTTGATACCACACAAGTTGACATTTAAATATACTTTAATGATATTGTCAATTTATCATCACACCTTAATTTTTATAATCCAAGAAAGTCATAGAATTACAAGAACATAGAATTAAAAATCAACTATTCAAATAACATATATATATATATATATATATATATATATATATATATAGTCGAATGATAATATGCGGCCGACCGCACGGTGCGGCATCGACCTCGTTCGTCCGATCGCGTTCTCTTTCATCAAATTCAACAATACTTTCATGTACTTTTCATATTACAAATACAACATCCTCTTTGTTCATCGCATCCAACGGTCGACGTGAATCGCACCCTTCCTAAATAATATTTACTTTTAATTAATTGACCGTCCGATGCGATGGACCCGTGATCTTCCTACATTCTTTACTCTATTTCTTTAACATATCCTACTAAATTATTTCATTTTTCACAGACGGCCCGTGAATCATTTCTCATTTTTCTTTTTTTATTTATTTTGTCGATGCCGCACGGTGCGGCCGCCCGCAGCATATCACCCCTCATATAGTCGAATGATAATATATATATATATAATAAGCCACTACTCCCCAGTCCCCACCAATAAACAAAACCCCAAAAATGCCATTATACACATGTTAGAACTAGAACCAAAAATTGAAATTTGACACAATCAATAACAAATCTACAAAACCCAAATCAAAATTACTTATAAATCAAATCTAACTAAGATACCAGCTGTCCACCCAGCTTTAATGTTTTTTTTTTTTTTTTTGGAGATAAGTCCAGTAGGCTGAGAACACTTCATTTAAGAGGTCGGACGGGGATCGAACCCCAGATTCATCGCGTAAACGCGGGTACACACATCAGCTCGCTAACGAGGGGAGGTTTAATGCTTTATAAAACCCCTATGAACAAAACAAACTTACGGTCTTTCGATAAAACACATACACTGAAATAAAACATATATACTGAAATACACAATCACACTGTTTCGAACAGAGATTGGGAGAAAGAGAGGCTTTAACAGAGATTCAAAGTTTCGAACCTGGTCCCGTGGTCCGTAGTGGCTCAGCACGGGTGTTCGCAGCAGAAAATCTTGAAACCAGGAAATAGAAGGTTTTTAGGTTTTAATTGATTTTTTTAAAAATTTGATATGATTAGGGTTGTTTTTGGGCAATTGGGCATGGATTAGACTAGATGGGCTAGGCTGAACTGGGCTTTTTAATCAGAGGTCTGGGATTGGGGCATATTTAAAAAAAAAATTCAAAATTTTGGAGGGGCTCATGCACAAAACTTCCCCCAATCCTAAATGCAGTGCAAAAACGATTCATGAATGTTCTCTACATAGCTAAGATATGATGATCCATGCTGACTGAGAATCAACCCTTCCATAAACTAATACAATGATGTCCGGTTAAATTCGATTTGCTCACCGAATTAATTGTATTTTTTTTGTTGTCAACCATAAACCTCAATGAGAGTTAGAAAAAAATCACCAAGGATAATTTACAATCTCATTTTCATATTGAAGTTGAAATACTTCCTGAAAAAAGATAATGGGAAAAAAGTTTTTTTTTTTTTTTTAATTTGGGTGACTGGCGTAGATCTTCCATCCATCGTCCTCTTACTCAGACTTTGATTTTTTCTTTCTTTAATTGTACCATCACTTTCCTTTCATCCCCTTCAAACTTGTAATATCATTTTAGCAATGAAAATGATTAGCAAGATCTACATTTTATCAATATGTTTATTTGAAGTGTATGAATATTTTCTTAACGATATACTTGATGATTGTATTGCATAAAATCAATTTAATAATCGTGTGATACATTCTTCAGGCTAGGATTTTGCCTATTTTAAATTAAATCGAAATAATCCACCAATCTTATTAATTTGATTTTTTTTTTTGAAAAAAAAAACAATATGCATTCAACTTCAATTTTATTGTTAAAAAATGAGATCACCAATCTATAAATTAAACATGACAATTTAATAGTGAAATGGATTTTCATATCAAATTTTATTAATTTTTGATAACATCCAATCCTAAAAATCCTCTTAAAATTCACCTAAGGCTCATATGTACATATACAAATGTCATGTACACTTACATGCAGTATAAAATAAAATTTCATATAAATGCATGTCCTCAGACAGATTTATTGATTCAAGAGGGGTGTGCCAATTAAAGAGGGGTTTGCAAATATAGACACCCCACCCTCTCAATCAGTGGTTTAAGCCCCCAAAATTCATAACATAAAAAACAAGGGAGTCGTGTAGTAGGAGATGCCAGGGACGGCGGCAGTGGCGGCGATGGAGCAGGTGGAGCCACAGTCGCTGAAGAAGCTCAGCTTCAAGTCCCTCAAGCGAGCCCTCGACCTCTTCGCCCCCACCCGCGGCCACTTCCCCCTTCCCGACCCTGAAAGGTAAACCCTAATCGAACTCTCTCCATCCCTTTCAGAAAACGAAAAACCCTAATTTTTTGACGAGGGTTTCCACGTCTCTGTTTCCATGTCTCTCTCGTTTGCATTGGACGGACGTCAGTAAGCGGATTCGGAACGATTACAAGGTTAGGTTTTTCTTTCTGTTTTTGAAATTTTGATTTTTTTTTATGAAATCCGTCGCTGTAAATAATGTTAATGGTTGAGATTTATTTTGATTTTATTAGAGGGTTATGATTTCTCTTTATTGTTGTTTGAAGAGGCCCCAAAATCTTTTATTTGTAAAAAAACCGAGTGTAGGATCATTAGTTCATCGTATTATGTACCCAAAAAGGAGGATTGAAACATTAATCGCAGTGAAATAACAATCCTGTTTTACCACCAATATCTGATTTTTTATGCGTATTTTACTATTGAAGATGCACACGGAGTATGGGTCGGTAAAGCTTACGTCGGGTCAGGCTGGTGATGGACATGCCGAGCATGGCACACAGGACCCCGCCACTTCTTCTCAGCTGGCTCTTCCAGGTATCGAAAATGCCCAGGTCCTCTATGTTTCGTTCAACCTTGGACTGTTTGCTTGGTCAGTTGTAAGTCGGTTGGAAATTCACTTGATCACACATAGGAGTTCTCCTTTAGGGGCTGTTTTGAGCTTGAAGGAAGTTGGGGAAATATGTAAGGTACATTATAGGTGCTTACACAGTTTGTTTGGTGTATTTATTTTCTGGTTTCATAAATGCAGGAAGCCGAGATTCACTAGAGTCTCAGAAAGATGGGGTCCAGAATGCGATTGTCGTTGCTCCTTCTGCACAACATAAAGGACCGTATGTATTCTTGACTTGTCCTAGTATGATGTATTATACTGTCTATGAGCTCTTTTTGCACAAATCGCTGAACTCAGTTCTTTAAATCTTGTGTTTTTGTTTACTACTTTAAAAGTGATGCTGCTGGTCCAAGCAAACACATTCCAGGGCCGATCATGTCTTTTCATGCATCAACGGAGAGGTGCGTAAACTCACATTTCCCATTATCATTGGCCACTCTACATGTTTGTTTTCTTCTGTTTATTCCGTAATATGAAGTTCCTTCCAAAGAGTGGCTTTGATATACTAGCATCCATGGGAAGCCTGAAACATTGCAGCAAGTAATATTTAAATTGAAAAATGATGTTACTTTGTATTCATAGTAGCCTGACTCAGAAGTTGATGCACCAAGTCAGTATGTTGATTCACTGACTGAAGTGTCGAGACAAATTGACAATTTTAAAGCCATGCACAATGATTTTTTGCACAGTAGGTTTAAAGCTCCATAATGGCACTAAAAAAACCATGTTCTAGTCGAACTCTCTGAAGTATAGGATGAGTTTGCCACTTGTGAATGCTGACATCAGATGTTTGGCCGACAAGGTCATCTTTGTCAGTTTAAAACCCCATCCTACTTTTCTTCATACTTCTATCTTTACCCTTCTTAGCTTGGAAATTTATGTGGGATGTTAGATTGTGTGTACAGAAAGTTGTATTTCCAGTGAGAGCATACATATTAATATACTTTAATGTTGTTTTGATAAAAAACTGAATCTGTGATCTTACTTTGGAAGGGTGCTTTTAAGGTTGAGTGCAATATCCCTATGAGTGGGGAGGAGAAGTGAGGATGTTCCTGAAGTCCTCATGTTCCATATTTCTTGTTTTGCCTCTTGTACGCTTGTAGTTTCCAATTATATTAAAATTGGGACACAATCCTTTCCCCCCCCCCCCTCCCCCAAAAAAAGTATTGATAGAATGGAACACTTTCTGGATTCCATCAAGAACGACATCTGTTGCATTAAGAATCTGATATATGCACCCCCCCAACTCTTGTACTGTTCTCAGCTGCCTATTGGTTTTGTAAGCTCAAGCTTTATTTGACTCCTGTCCTTTTTATTTATTTACTTGATGAAATTGTAGGCAGCCTACCACAATTTCATTAAGAAAAGGGATAGAAGCCCGAAGCATACAAAAGACCCTATCACTAGGTCATGCACGCATGGTGTGAGATTAGTATAAGAGCATTCTGCTAATTACAATACAATGCTTATCCCTCGATAAATAGTTTCCCCCTTTCAAAAGTTACAATCCTTGTGCCCACACAATGGTGCCCCCACTCCTGGATAAGTCTCTTCACCATCTCACACACTCTCAACATATGACTTCTCTCCTTGAAATAAGAGGTGGTTCTTAAATTATATTACTTTTCTCTTGGTTTTTAGTTCATTGTGTCATCATCTAAATTCTTGTAATTGAACGATTCCTCACTCATTGTATTATATGAAATTTTTTTATAAGGAAAGTGGGATGTCCACTGGATTAAATTAATGTGGCTAAACAACCAGGGGGAAAGCAAAAGAATCTAGAACTTCTATGCGGAGATTAGCTCGGGCTGGCGATAAAAGCATCAAGGCCAAAGTGATGCTTTCTTTGGTCCCGACGGTCTCTTGGGCATTGTGGTTTGCTAGAAACCACCTCGTTTTCAGGGGTTCACGAGTGTACTTTGAGAACGTTTGGGAACTGGCCCTCTGTTTTTTTTATTAAGAGCTGGGTTGTGGGCTGTGCCGGAGCGCACAATGTTGTTTTTTCGGGGGGGGGGGGGGTAGACTTTCTATCCTGGTGCAGATTTTTTTTGGGATGGGGGGGGGGGACCGTGGGATGTGTGTAGATATCTCTTCTACCTCGTCTCTAGTTCCTTCTTTTTTAGATTTGATCTTTGTATTTGCTTTGTATGCTTTGGGCATTCCCCTTTTTTTAGCAATAAAATGAAGCCGAATGCCTTCCATTTCTTCAAAAAAAAAAAAATAAAAGAAAATACAACACAAGATTTCAATACCATCACAATGTTCCCATTATGGTGGGGCTTAAACTACAACAAATTGGTTGATCTTGTTTGGATTTTTTTTATGGAAGACAAAGATGATGCTGATATATAAGGGAAAAAAAAAATAAAGGTCTCAAGAAGCAATGGTAGAAATTTGGGAAGGATGAACCCAGTTGAAGGGGCAACGGGATAAGATTCGTAAAGAAATTTAGAAAAGATTGATGACAATGATGATAAATTTGACCATAGTTACCACTTTTCTGTAGAAGCACAAAAAACTCTGATAGGAAGGCTTAAAGAATATATCACTAAACCTGTAATCTTAAATTGTCGGAGAAAAAACTCACGACGATGACTTTCACTTGATTGTTTAAATTTGAATACCTTGTATACACTAATTTTCAGTATGCACTCTTCCTAGCTTTCTATTGTTACATCAGATTTTCACATGCAGAAATTCATTAGATTATTCTTGTCTCTGTAGGTTCCCATCAACATCTTCTTTGATGGAAAGATTACCAAGCAAATGGCCGCGCCCTATATGGCACCCTCCCTGGAGAAATTATCGGGTATGCTCATTCTGCTACTTGAACTCTTGTTCCACTGAATCATGTGAGCGGGTAGTTCCTTTTTTTTTATAATGTTACTCTAAAAGCAAAATTTAATGAAAGTACATGTACCCATGACATTATTGTAGTTAAATCAGTTAAACAACTCATTTAACAAAACTCTAGAATCTAGATTGACGATCTCTAAGAAAAATGCCAGTAGTGTATGAGGTAGAACTGCCACACCACATATTGACACATGTATTTTTTTCTTTTCTTATTCTGTTATAAATCATGTGAAACATCCCATCTTTTGTATTGAACTTAAACCTATAGATAGTGGTTGGCAAGTGGATCTGCAAACAAGATGCCCTGAGTTTTAATTAAACCTTATATATTAGAGAGTTCTTTTGCTGGTTTGGTCAATCATGTATGCAAGAAATAACTGCTTTATAGCATCTTTACTGTTTATCAGATACTTGTTTTCACATTGTTTATTGTTGTGTAGTGCATGTGTCTGAACTGTTAGGGCATACACCAATGCTCTACTCCCATCTCCTCATGCAGTCTGATTTTCTCCCCCATGCAGGTTATTAGTGGTCATTTGGGATGGGTGAGATCCATTGCATTTGATCCTAGCAATTCATGGTTCTGTACTGGATCCGCGGACCGCACCATAAAGGTTGGAACCGAATCTTAAGTTCTTAACTGATCATACATCTCCGCTATTTAACTTATACCATCTACGTTATATAAATACTTGCATATTTTGTGTAGTATATTCTGAACCTTATTTATTGATTGGTTGATAGATTTGGGATGTTGCGAGTGGGAAGTTAAAGCTCACCTTAACAGGACACATTGAGCAAGTACGAGGTTAGTCTTTTATGATAAATAAGCGGCAATTTTTGATTCATTAGCATTTGCTTTAGTTTTATATGTCTGCTTTTCCCTTTCCTTGTGGAATGTTATCCCGTTACAGGATATAACCATGTATCATATATGAAATCCTATTACTGTCTTGTAGGTCTTGCTGTGAGCCAAAGACACACGTACATGTTTTCTGCTGGTGATGACAAGCTAGTTAAATGTTGGGACCTTGAACAGAACAAGGTTTTGTATCCGTGAACAAAATATGTTTCAGTTTTCAATAAGTTTGTCGTCTTAACTGCTAGCTGATCATGTTTCCACAATCGGCAGGTTATCCGACATTACCATGGCCATCTAAGTGGTGTTTACTGTTTAGCCCTTCATCCTACGATTGATCTTTTGCTCACGGGGGGTCGTGATTCAGTTTGCCGAGTATGTATTTTTTTTCCTGTAAGAATGTCTTAGTTACCTCGGCATTCAGTTAATCCATTTGTTGGGGTATATATTAATTCTTAAGTAAGGTTAGTTTCATAGGCATTTCATTTAGATTTCAATTTAAAATATTAGTTGAAACAGGATGTTCATGACCTAAAAAAATGTTAATTTCTTTTTCAGGTCTGGGATATTCGTAGTAAAGCGATGGCTTTTGCGCTATCTGGACATGATAACACAGTTTGCTCAATCTTCACTCGACCCACTGTACGTAATAATTTAGCAATATGCATTAAGTATTGCTATGTTACTGAAAAAATGATTACTGTTGGTATGAATTCATTGTATGTCTTCTACAATTTATCTATTTATTGATAGCAAGATCTGATACAACTACAAAATCACTGGAACTTAGACACCTGGTGCAGTGGCGCCTCTGTTATATACAGATGTACATATAATTTAATAATTTCAAGTTTACCTGATGCAGTAGCTTTATATCAGGTTGTTTATTTATACATTTAACTCCCTTGTACTTCCACATATAAACCTGCCTGATTGTGAATATGAGTGACAGCTCTAGTAAATTGACCATGTTTGCATTATTGAGAGGTCCGCAAACTCATCTCTATAAATTATTAGTCTTACTGAGGCAAAATTCACCATTTTGACATTGATGCTGAGTTATAGGAAGATATAGTATCCTTTCGGTCCACACTCCTGCCTGCAGACTGTGTTAGCTTTTATGTGATATATTGTATGAACATTTCATGACTCAGTTGTCCCATATTCATTCTTTCTTTTGCATTGTTCAATGAAGTTGTCCATGTGAAAGATCTCATTTTCAATGAGGAAAAATAAGATAAAATCAGTTCTCTATTTTTATTTTTTAATTTTTTGCCCACGGACTGTTGCCTCTCATAATATATGTCAACTTGAAGATTTATATTACCTATATTGACATTTCATGTGATTTACTATAAATATTTTTTTCTTGGGCATTTCATGTCTAGATAGATATATCTATGTTTCATTTCATCATCTACGTTTCATGTAACATATTAAACATGTCATCCGATATTCATCACTTTTCAGTTTTTGTGCACAATGGGTATTAAATGCTTTCTACGTATTCTCTCTCTTTCTCAGAATCCACAGGTCGTGACTGGATCTCATGATACAACTATAAAGTTCTGGGACCTTGTAGCGGGTGAGTGTATGCTATCCAATTTATTTAGAATGAACTTTTATTAGCTTTGGTTAGTCAGTTAGCACCTTGGTCTCAGAAAAAGGAGGTAAGGGGTTCAAACCTTGGGGTAGAGGTGTCCGTATTAGTGGGTATCAAAATCATCATCATCTTCACCGGGAATTAAAAAAACCATGGAGTCTTAGAATCCCCAAAATTAAGATTTGTAATAGAATAACACCATTTACTTTTGTATTTCGATTGGTCGATATAGTATGACCGTGTTTGTACTATAAAACAAATGCACACCATCAGAACTGATTGCTAATATATCATTCACTGAGTTATTGAATTCATTCATGACCTGTTGTGTTGACATGTTCTATAACCATTCGGCATTTGACATCAAACCCCTGACAGCATGATCTGTAAAATCATTCATAAAATTTATTGATTTCAAAATTTGTGGATTTCTAGGAACCATTGGGTTTTGGATTGCCTTATCCGAATGGATCATTAAATTTATGGGCCTAACTTGCAGGAGAAATATATTGAATTTAAAATTTGTGGATTTCTAGAAATCCCTGGGTTTTAGGTTGCCTCATCCATATGGACCCTGAAATTTATGGCTACTTGCAGGAAAAACAATGGCGACTCTTACTCATCATAAGAAGTCTGTTCGAGCAATGGCAATGCATCCTAACGAGTATGTTCCCAATGTAGCATCACTCTTTTTTTTTAATACTCATGTACTCAGTGTAGCATTAACTTTTTATGATTACTTTGTATAGTTATTGCACATTTTTGAAACTTCTTGTCCAACTGCTTCCATACCATTCTGGGCTTATTAAATATCATATCTGATTATATGTCGTCTCTTTCTTCATTCAGACAATGTTTTGCATCTGCATCAGCTGACAATATTAAGAAGTTCAACCTTCCAAAAGGCGAATTTATGCACAATATGCTGTGAGCTTCCAACTTTATGGCAGTCTCTTGTTTGCCTTTTTTATTTATATTATAATCTCTTAGACATTTTACTTTTATTCTGTTTGACTTTGATTTGTCCCAATTTTTCTGTGATATCAAAATCTATGTGCAGAATTTGTTATTCTACAATATATTATAAGAGAACTCACCTCCTTGCATGAAATGGAGCACCTGTAGATCCCCAAGACCCCAACACCAAACCTATGAGGTTTGGCAAGTAGGACCACTCACTTTAGATAGATATGGAATTTTGTGGCTGCTGTAGATGTATGTTTGCTCTGGGAAGCAATGATCCTTCCAAGGAGCAAGGAGGGTTTTCATGCATTTTTTTAGTTTGAGATGATTTCAATCCAAGCTCTACTTTGCACAGGCTGTAAAACAGTAGAAGTATCAATTATCAAAGGTGAGGGCAATGCAGTTTATAGGATGAGCAACTGCACTGATTGCTTGAGAAAATAAAACTTGTTCCATCAGGTCCTGCTTACTTTGCATAAAGAAAAAGGACAACAGGTTGAGTTTTTTTATGAGAAAGATTTGTCTGCCAAGGTATTGCTTACCCAAAAAAAAAGTCTGCCAAGGTTGTTTGGGCGGTTTGGTTCAATATCTCTCAGTCCCATGTTTTTCCCATATATGTATGCTTTATTTCCTTCTGCCCGGGTGTGGGAATTTTTTCAAATTCCTGGGTTTTTGTATGAAGAGAAATATTCCATATCTGATTTGAGTTAATGTGAACTGTTAAAGTTTGGCTCTGATTTATTAATGTAATTTATTTCTCTCGACTTCTATGTTTAAAACCAATGGTCATCAAAACAACTATGCTTATAGCCTCAATTGGAATTCAATCACTTTGACTTATGTATTGGGTTTTAGGAATTTATTTGTCATTGAAGCATGTTACCTGAAGCTTGATGCTATGTGTATGCAGTGTCTATTCCATTGCAATGTACCATTTTAAAACAATGTCAGGACTGTTTGTGGTGATCAAGCCATTAATTTTTTTTATAGATCTTATGTCAGATAATCTAGAAATACATACACTATTGCGCCTACACCACATATGTTTTTGCTGAATACTGTGTGAGTTTTCTAAATCAGTTAATATCTATGAAGCACGGACACGGACACGGGACACGGTGACACGGACACGGCGACACGGCAATTTTTGAAAAAATAGGACACGGGTACGGGTAGGACACGGCAATAAATTAATATAATAAATAAATATGTATCACTATCTTATATAAACAAACACATTTCATTTAATTCACTATTTATAATCAATTGTATAAACAAATAAATCACTGTTTTTATAAATAATTGTTTTAAATAATAAACCACTGTTTTTATAAATCACTGTTTTAAACCAATAAACTATTGTTTTTATAAATCACCGTTTTAAATTAATGAATCATTATTTTTTTTAACGTTAGGAAAGATATTTTTTTTAAATGAGTTGTTCTAAGATGTTTTAAATCGGTTGAATATTTGTAGGCTATGTTTGGGACTTTCTTTTCTTTTTCTTTTTTATTTTTGGGCTGAAACTGGCTGGGCCGTGTCCGAGGCGTGTCCTGGGCCGTGTCCCGGCCGTGTCCCAGCCGTGTCCTAGCCGTGTCCCAGGCGTGTCCAAGACAAAATGAAGGCAGACACGGCTGGAGCCGTGTCCGACATGTGTCCATGCCGTGTCCGTGTCCGACACGTGTCCGACACGGGTACGGCGCCTCCAGGGAAGTGTCCGTGCTTTGTAGGTTAATATATTATAAATGGTACAAATCATGAATTGTTATGATATCCTCTCAAAATGGCCCATTGCAATGGGGTCTTCTCCATTATTTTTGCCTACATAGCATATTTCTGGCACATTCTTCTTACTCACTGCTTATCATCCTCATATATTTATATATTTATAATATATATGTATTTTCTAATTTACATTCTGTTGTCCTTAACCATAATAGATGTCACTAGTGTGAGCAACTTGGGGGTTTGCTTATTTTATCTGTTAGGTTGAAAATGACATTACGTGATGTCCCATCCCCCAATTTTCTTTTGCAGCTCCCAGCAGAAAACAATTATCAATGCGATGGCAGTCAATGAAGATGGTGTTATGGCAACTGCAGGTATGCTGCACTAAATTAAACATGAAAACTTAATGTCATCTGCCTGTTGCATGTGGAAACTGCAAGACGGTTGACTGCATGCTAGCATGTCATTTTTTTAATTTTCAAGTAATAATGTTTCAACAATAGTTATTAGATACCGTTGCACCAATGAGGACGGATAATAATAAACCATATAGTTGAATTGGTTTTCAGCTGTACTGGCACAATATGGGAATATGAGACCAATATAGTCTTTGTGCGTACAGTATATATATTGTACTATGTAGATCAACACATTATATGATAAGAGTTGGCTTGATTTGAAATGCAATGGATAGTCCCATTTCTTGGACTATGTGAACCATTTGAAATAAGGCTTGCTTTTTGTATTTCAGCTTGACCATTACTGTTCGATCTGTTCATCCATGGCCATTTTTATTGCACCAGCACCAGATGTGATCACATTGTTTCCCATTCTCTGGCCAATATTGCTTTGGATATTTTCTTCTCTCTCATAAAAAAAAACTAAAAAGGACTGGATATTTTGCCAAGAACATGAACAGTTTTGAGGACAATATACTCTCTTACCCCTTTTGCAAGGTGACAATGGGAGCCTATGGTTCTGGGATTGGAAGAGCGGTCACAACTTCCAGCAAGCTCAGACAATTGTGCAACCTGGTATGCAATTGTCACAGTGTTCTCATTTTTACCTCTATATTTCTTGTGATCAGTGATGGCATTAATGACATCGATTTGTTGTTGCAGGTTCATTGGACAGTGAAGCTAGCATCTATGCCCTGTCTTATGACATTAGTGGTTCGAGGCTTGTCACCTGTGAAGCTGACAAGACGATCAAGATGTGGAAAGAAGATGAGACAGCCACACCAGAAACTCATCCTCTCAATTTCAAGCCTCCAAAAGATCTCCGGCGGTTTTAAGTTATCCCCCCTCCCAAAAATATGGTTCAGGTTCGCACATTTCTACTATCATAAACCCATTGCTCATATCATTTTCTGTATGATCCAACTGAAGTTAAAATAATTGCCCTAATCCATCTTAACTTGTTTATATTCACATTTTTGTTGTATCCTTAGATTATAAATGCAGTATTTTAAATGTTTTTGCCCAGGTATCTGCCATATCAAATCAGATACGTGGGGGAGAGACCAGATCATGTCCACCTCTTCTTTTCATTTATAAAAGGTCAGAATCAAAGATGGCGAGGAATCGAAACATGTAAAGTATGTGAATGCCGCTTTATCGGAGATTTTCAAGATCATGAAAGCCTTGTTTTCCCCCAGATGAGTATCAACTAACCCCCCCCCCCCCCATCTATTATATTTGTAGGTTAACTTTTACTTCTTCCGTTACCTCCACCAAACAGACACATGTTCAAGTAGAAGAGACAGTGCATGGTTGAGCTGGTGTTCTCTTTACTTCATTCAGAAGCTTTAATTCCCTTTCCCTGCTTAAAAGATTATCCATGAAAACATGGTCCACACCTCCTGATTTCCACTGGAAATGGATGCAGCCTTCACTCCAAAAATTGGTCATGCCAACTGTGTCTTACACATGTTCACCATGTATTAACTATAATTATTTCAGAAAGGAAAAAAGGCTCCATTTATTCTGTTGTTGGTCATGCTGAAAAAGATGTTTTGAATTTTCCACTAAACTTATATGAAAATGTATACATCGTTTTAATATTATATTATAATACAATTAATTGTGGGGGAGGGGAAAAAGGTCTCTTAGGGTGGTTAGAACCAACCAAAGGATTCCTTGAAATGTTGGGCAGTGTGTGATTCAATTAAAAGAGTTGGAGAGAAACAATATTAGTTCCTTAATTTGGGGGCAAAAGGCATAGTTGTGGTCTTCAGTTCTTTAATGTGGGGAGGGGGAAAAGCTCTCTTAATAAAGCTTGCATGACAATGAAGTCTCTCTTCTCCCCACATCATTGTCCTGTGAAATAGAACAAAATAATAATAAGATTTGGTGGTCTTTCAATTCTTTAAAAAGAGATCTACATCTGCATATGGGGGAGGGAGTGGAGTTATAGTAGCATCATATTGTATTCTTACATATTTTAAGTCCAAGATGACTTTTAAGTTATTATACTCTGTTGATAAATGCAGGTCGTAGTTGCTTCTACAGGACGAAATTAGTTTGTTATTATTTTAAAAAATTGAATAATTTTTGCACCCACATATTGATTGGGATTATAATTTCAGTGAATCATATGGTTTTCAATGAACAATACTGATTATTGATAATTTACCTAGCCTTGAGTCTAATGACAAGAAGTCTTGTCTCCCATTGAAGGGTTTATGTTGCAACATTGCGTAGTTTTGGCCTACATTTAAGGCAATGCATGAGCCATGAATCTATGGTTTATAAAGCTCTATTAAATCATAATGATGCTTACAATGAGTCAAATGACAATGAATATAGTTGATGTGTTAATGAAATATCTTGTGATGTGATGTATGAATCATATATCAATTTTTTTCATTCCCTGTCATTACTTTGATGATATGAACATTTATCTCTTGTTTCTTTGGACTATCAACTGTTCCCCTAGTATCAAACACTTTGAAAGACATTCATTTTTAATTTTTTTCATCTTTGCTTTCTTTTATTCTTTTCAAAAATCATTACTCTCATAGTAGTTTAGATTTTCACAACAATATCTAAAAATTAAAAAAAATTAGTTTTTAGCTTTCATGTTCAACTGAAAGCTCCAACCCAATAGACTTCTACAATCCGTACATTAAAAAAAAACCTTAAGATCAAGATTATCCAATCCAAATAGACTCATGGCTGGAGTCCAAACAATCATATAGGCAATATAAGGTCCAAAACCACCCAGTTTCATTCAATTTTCAAAGTTTAAAAAATGGATTGGTAAACCATCAACTAATCTGATTTCCTGTTAATCTTCAAAACCCGATATTAATCAAGAATAGTTTAATTTTTAATACAAATTTGATTAACCCGATAGTTTTTTTTGGTGTAAGATTAACCCGACAGTTGAATGAGCGTGGCTATAGCCACCCCACATGTTATCCTACCCACCCCATAAAAAAATAATTTATTTCATATCTAACCCACCCCACGAGTTCAACATAGACGATGTCTTCTGTGTTTAATATTGTTCGACATAGACAATGTCTTCTGTGTTTAATATTGTTCGACATAGACAATATCTTCTGTGTTTAATATTGTTCGACATAGATCATGTTGATCAGGAACCATAAACCTTATTTTACGATGTTTTTTATATTTAAGGTGATTCAACATGGAGGGCTGAAATGTGTTGAACGAATCAATGACCTTCATGAACAAAATCAAGCAAAGTGATATGTGGTCATTGGTTATAATATATCAATCACAAACAATGTGTATCCCACTTTTATTTTCTATATTAATGAGATAAACATGTTAGTGATTGTATCACAAACATTATAATTCAATAAGATTTGATTACATAAAATATTTTAACACTTTATTATCAAAGTAAATATAAGTTGTCAATATAAGAGTTAACCTAGTATCAATTTGTCAACAGTAACTACGCTGATCACATATCAGAAATTTTTGTCTCTCTTCAGCATGATCCATGTCGAACTAACTTAAATACAGAAGACATAATGTATGTCGAACAATTTTAAACACAGAAGAGATCGTCTATGTCGAACAATATTAAACACAGAAGACGTCGTCTATGTCGAACGTGGGGTGGGTTAGATATGAAATAAATTAATTTTTTTATGGGGTGGGTAGGATAACTTGTGGGGTGGCTATAGCCCCACCCTAGTAGAATAAGTGATAGTTAAGCTGGTTGATTTTTCAATTATTGAGCCTTTACGAAGTTTAAATACCACTTAGATCCCATTTGAAACTAATTTTTTAAAACAATTTATATACTCTAAATTAAGTAAAATAATTAGCCATATAAAATGTACTCTCAACTAGCTGACTTTTAACCATAAAAATCAAAATTTGAAACCAAAAGTTAAATTTAAAATATATTCATTTAAAATCAGCAAAAATTATTTCACACGGGGCTTTAATCTAAGGGCGTTTATACTCGGTCTCTTTTATAGTTCAAAATGCAGTCTCATATATATAATTAAAAAAATATAGTGAAACATATGCATCATTAATTATTTTTATATTTATTAAAACTGAGTTTATTTTCACTCAAAATGTATTAATATACATTTTTCATCAATATAGATGTTTATTATTTTTTTAAATAAAAACATATATGACTGTAAGACTAACATTTTCCTTGATTTAAAGTTTTTGCTTGTGATTGGGCAATGAAGAACCCAAAAAACATAAGTAAAACACAGCAAAAGCTAGAGAATGCACAGCTATTGTGAACGGTAGTTACAAACCCAAATGGACGGCTGTGATGAAAAATCGGTGGAGGCTCACATTTTGCACGTATAATAATCGGGCACCGATATTTCTACCCACCTAGTTATTCACCCCACCCCGCTTTAAAAACAAGAATGTGGTGTTTTTTAGAGGTGAGCCCACCCTGACCTAACCCACCCCATCTAAACTTAACCCACCCTTTGTATTTTTAACCCCTTATATCCCTTATTTAAACCCTGTCCACCCCTTTGTGGTATTTGTTCGACTTTGTGTTGTCATCCCTCTGAAGACCAATTCGACATCACATGCTTGAACGGGTCACAGAAACTTAAGATCTATTTGTAACCGTTTCGACTTTATGAAGTCGTCAATTATATCCTAGGTCGACATCACAAGATCGAATGGGTCACAGAGACTTAAAGCACTCCTTGTAATCTGTTCGATGTTGTGAAGTCATCATTTATATCTCAGCTCGACTACATAGGGTCGAACGGGTCATAGAGATTTAAAACCTTCTTTGTAACATGTTTGACATTGTGAAGTCATCATCTATATCCCAGATCGACTTCACATGGTCGAATGGGTCAGAGACACTTAAGACGCTCTCTGTAACCCGTTCGACTTTGTGAAGTCGGTATTTATATCTCAGGTCAACTTCACAGGGTCGTAGTGCATGAAATCTGGCTTAGCAGCAACATGATTGCATTGTATATATAAAGATCTCCAAAGCATCATTCATTGGGAATACCATAATACGTGAACGCATTGTATCTATAAAATATATCCAAAACTCATGCATACAAAACACATTTCAAACAAAACATGTTAAAAATTCATATCAAACCCAAAACACTATTATAATCATTATCAACACCCATACAACATTGTCTATAGTCGACTAGGATTTCGTTTGTTTTTGGACCCCTGGGAAAGGTCTTTTTAAACTATGTACATCAATCTTTGAATCAACTAATCTATGTATATCTTCTTCTTGCACTTCATCTTCCTCTACCTCACGCTCATTTGCTTCCTCTTCCACAACCTTTTGTTTAACAAATGAAATATTTGAACTTGAAGGTACACCATTGTCTAATCTTTGAGATTAACGTCTTCGATGCGACGCTGTTTGTAGAACACATAGTTTTGGAGCCATGATGCACAAAAAATAAGAAGATCAGAATGTTCTTTAATTATTTTTAGCTCCAGTTCTAGCTTTTGAGGAGTATAACTGTATATAAATACATATAAATGATGGATGTACTTTTATATCAATGCACATGCATCCATACAAGTGCATATACCATTTATGATCCTAAAAGTAGGGTTGAAAAGCTGTATATTACTCCATACTCAATAAGTGAGTACCTTTTTTTTTATGGATTGGCATAGAAGAAGATCAATGATATAAAGCAATGGTGTCCTTATTATATATCTGGCCAATGGTCTCCACGAATCTGAAAAAAATAAAAGATCAGATTTGAAAGTTAAACAATAGCTAGTAAATGCATATTTAAGTTGAAGAAACCTATTATCATGATACTTAAATAAATACAATAACAAATGATTAGCAGTTGAAACCAAAGATGAAGTCACCACATATGAGGAGGTGTTGACTTAAACATGGGTATTTTGTTTATTTCATTTGATCTCTTGCTACATTTTCAATATCAGGTTTGTTGGTTGATCATTTTTTTTTCTTCTAAAATAAAATATGATATTAAGATGGGGGATTCAAAAAAGTTCATAAACAAAGTACTCATAGGTTCAGTAAGTTAAACCAAATGAGTAAAGAATAAATATTAGCAAACTAGACAATAAAGTAGAAATGGTCAATGTTTACTGATGTGAGATGGAACATGGAGAAATTAACATATCCTATAATCAACACATCAACCATATAAATTTTACTTTCCATTTTGTTGTCATATCTCCTTTTATTATATTGTATATTTAGTCAATACATTCCAATCCATTAAAAAACAAAAACTCAGTTCAATATCTTTGGTCCCATATTTTGCACAAAAAGAAGCTTGAATGTAAAAGTTTAATTCAGCAATTCATTTGAACCAAATTTAAGAATACATTATGACATGTTTTGAGAAATTTAACTAAACAAATGAATGGAATTGAACTTGCACATCTAAATGAAATATTTGCTGATAGATGAAAAGGGAAAGGATATTATGAAAGCAGGTATAAAAATGCAAAATAACATAAATAGTATTTGGGCTAATGTTCATAGGCCCTGGTTTTAAATTCATTACTTTTTTTACAAAATAGCATATATAGTATTTTGACTGATTTTTTTTATGCAAAATAGCATACATATTTGTATGATTTGTATAACAAAACAGTTTATTTGTATGATTTGCATCAATGGCAGAACCGAAAATGCCATAAATTGACTGAGCATGATTTACAAAACATAACACTTGTCTACCCTAAAACTAGGGTTAGTTATGCTATAACCTGTGAATGACTGGAGGAGAGCAAGCAATGGTGGCGGGTGGAGCCGGAGGGGGAGCGGCGAAGGCGGGTGGAGCCGAGGGGGAGTGGCAAGGTGGAGCCGAGGAGGAGTCGTGGCAGCAGGTGAAGCCGGAGGGAGAGCAATGACAGGGCCGAGGTGGAGTCAGAGGTGGAGCAGCAGTGATGAGTGAGCCGGAGGAGGAGAATAAATGGATCGGTGGTGGCCGGAGATGGAGAATGTGGAGGGAAAATGGAGGGGGAGAAACGGAAGGGAAAGAAGGATTAAAAAAAATGTTTGGGGTGGGGTTGTGAAGCAAATTTTCATGCATATATAATATGGTGGGTTAGAAACCATTGAAAATTTGTTGGGGTGGGACAGAAAATGGGGTGGGTAAGAAAATGCAAGGGGTGGTAACATCCATGCCCATAATAATGAGGGGGTGGTCAAATGAATCTCTGTTTTTTTTTTTAATGCTTTCAATGCGTAACGCGCGTTCCATATTTTAAAACAAAAATGGTCAAAGAAACCCAGTCGAACTGTCACCCATCAAAGCTGTGAATTTGGTGTACCCGTTTTGGAATGATATGAAATCAAGCCGTCAGAATATCGGTCCTTGTTAATCAACGGTTTGATTAAAGCGTGAGCGAACTTTCTAACTGGGGACGGGACACACCAAACCCTGGTTGGTTGTTTTTTTTGAAAAAGGTAAAAATAGCTACCACTATTTCATTTTTGATTTCGAAGTACAATTCTGATGGGGTGAGAAGACATTGAGAAAGGAAGAAATACAACATGGAAAAACTGATGGCCAAAATCCTGGTTAGAAGAGGATTCTAACCCGAACCATAGGCCGTCATCACCATCCAACTACTCCGTGATCGTCATGCGCCCATTTCGAAATTTCACCTCTCTCGCTCCGGCCATAAAGCACCCACAGTCTTGGAGGCAGCAGCAGAAGTGCTCCCACATGTTCTCCCAGTATACCCTGGTACCACGAAATAGAGCGGCGTTCTTGGTAAGCCAGATGGACCAAACCGCCGCTGGAACTATCGACTGTGTAATGCGAGCAATGCTGCTTTTGTCTCTTGTCGTACTCAAGTCTTTCCCGGCTCGCCAAAGTTCCTCCATTGAACTAAAGTTGAAGGAGAGTCCCGTGTTTGCACACACCGCCGCCCATAATTGTCTGGAAATCCTGCATTGGCAAAAAAGGTGGCCTATCGTCTCAGGCTCCTCTGCGCACAGGATGCATGTAGTCGGGGCGGCAGGATCCCACTTGGCCCGGTACATCATGGTGAGCAAGCGCTCATGGTAGAACAACCACATGAAGACCTTGATCTTGAGTGGTATCTTTGGGAGCCATATCTGCTTCACTTTCTGGATAATTGATGGGGCGCCCACACGGTTCCGACGCCACCAGCGATATCCCTCCTTGATGGTGAAGTCTCCCTTCGGATGCGTCCTCCAGACCAACTCGTCGGAAGTGTCGGGGGTGAGTCGCACTGTCTCCACCTCGGTCGGTTGGTTGTTGTGGTGTAACAAATTAAGTTAACCGAATAATCCAATAAGATAATGAAACATTTGTTTTGCCCACTTAATTGCCTCCTGAATTTCTAACACAAACTCAATTAAGAAGGAGCGTATGTATAATTTATATGACAACTAATTAATAAATGTCATATTGAATATGAATGCGAAGGAACATTAATCCTAATATCATGGTCGCCTTCGTACTGAGGAGTGGGGAAGTCCTGAGGCAGAAAGCTCTTCCTCACCTCTCCCAAACGACCCTCTCCTCCTCCTCCTCTCCCTTCCCCTCCAAGTTGATCATTTTGATGTAACTTTAATATTTATTTTCTGTTATTATAATTACAATTAAGTAATGAAATCATGGTTGTATTATTTATCTTTTCTCAAAAAAAATATAATATCCATATATTTTTTCTGTAGATTTGTCAAGGTGACCATGATTTTTATTTTTTTGACAAAACTAACACATATCCCGTATTATCTATTAGAATTTAAATAAAATAAAAATTTTATCTGAAAATAAAATTCATTATCTTAATTAAACACAATTACAAAAATTTAAATTAATTATTATTTTTACACATAAAATAAAAAATAAACCTTAAAATATAGATTATAATTCTCAACAACTCTCTAATATATCTTTTAAGCCTCTATTTGGATATGGAATAGTACAGAGAATAAGTGAGAATAAAGCATAATAAGTATTTTTTGTTGCCTGAATGCAAGGAATACCCAAAGATAAATTATGCTGGAATAAACCAGTATAAAATGATATATGGTTCCAATCAATCTCTGAAATTAAAATTATTCCAAGTTATTTCACCCAAATAACATATAGACTAACTGTCAAATCAACTGTTATCACCTCTTATACATCACTTGTCAAATTAACTATCATAATTTTTTCACTTTTTATAATTTTTTATCTACAATTTGCTCAAAAAATAAAATTTTTGTTATTACATTTTCTAGCAAAAATAATTTAAAATACAATTAAACACAAAATCACTTTATTCTTATATACATCAACTTATACAAGAATGAATGTATCCATAAATAAATACTATCCTGCATTTAAACGGTGTCCATATGTACACACGTGTCAATTATTTTTGTATGGATCAGTTGCTTTAAGAAGCCTACTATATATGGACTTCCCTCACAAAGGAGTGGCAATTTCCCGTAAATCAAGCAAACTCCGGGGCTCATTTACCACTCCCACACAGCTTAAATACGTGATCCGCAACCAGAGCTGCGTCTTCCACGCGCCGTGTTCTTCCATTTCCCCCGCGAACTTTTCTAACCATTTTTTATTTTTTTTTAACGTTTGAAGTGAAATCCCCCTCTTCAAAAAAATCCGATTTTGATCGAGAAGTCTCTCCGATCATGGGTTCCGAAGTGAAATACAGGGGAAACTACGAAACCCACCCCCAATCCGACGGCGGAGGCTACTCCCCGAAGCATCCGAAGCCCTGGCCCAACGTGGTCCGTCCGATCCACTACCTCCTCCGCGAGCAGAGGCTCCTCTTCGTCCTCATCGGCGCCGCCATCGCCACCCTCTTCTTCGTTTCCACCTCCACCCCCAACAAACCCCAAATACCCAATCAGGTCTTCTCCTTCCCTTCCAGCAATCAAAGGTCGGCTTTTGAGGAGGTGAGGGTGGTGGGTTTAGGAGGGGGGAAGGTCCCGCTGGGGCTGAAGCGGAGGGGGTTGAGGGTGGTGGTGACGGGAGGGGCGGGGTTCGTGGGGAGTCACCTTGTGGACCGTCTGATGGAGAGGGGGGATAGCGTGATCGTGGTCGATAATTTCTTCACGGGACGGAAGGAGAACGTCGCGCATCACTTTGGGAAGCCGAATTTCGAGCTCATAAGGCATGATGTGGTGGAGCCGCTGTTGCTGGAGGTCGATCAGATCTACCATCTCGCCTGCCCTGCCTCGCCTGTTCATTATAAGTTCAACCCCGTAAAGACCATCATATCCTTTCGTTTTGGGGATTTTGTTTATTTTGGCTTTTTTGTGGTTTGTTTTTATTATTTTAAAAAAAAATTGTTTTTTTTTTTAATTTATAGGTTTGGGTTGATTCGGTATCTGTTTTTTTTTTAAAAAAAAAATTATAATCGTATATGGATCATTGGGTTGTAAAGCTTTTTATATTTTGTTGTTTTTTAATTTTGATTATTGGGTTTTCATTTGTTATTTGGATTTTCTGTTTTTTTTTTTAAGGTAGAGATTTCAGCTCTTTTTTTGGAGATCATTATTGTATTTTTTATAAAAGTTATTGGATGTTAAATTTTTTTTGGTTAATTCGGTATTTACTATTTATTTTGATTTATTTATTTTTTTGACATTTTAAGAGTATTTCAGGGTGAGCTTCTATTTCATTTTGTATGTATATATAAATTTTTAAAATGGATCTTTGAATTCAGTCTTTAATTGGTCTTCATGGTGTTATTAATGGAAAGGTCTCCTTTTCTTTTGTGTGAGAGTCATCACTCATCATAGTCCTTTAAATGGGATCTTTAAATTCATCCTCTTTTTCTTTTCTATCAATCAAAGCTCCCAAAATCAACCTCCTCCACTTTTGGAGAGGTTTAAATTCAAATATATATTGGTGGAATCAAGACAAAAATGTGTGTTTGCTTTGAATAGGTTCGGATTAGGCCAATCATTGTTGTCTATATGTGAATCAATGAAGTACAACCTTAACATTGTGTTGTTGCTTACAAGACAAACGTGGTGGGCACACTGAACATGCTGGGCCTGGCCAAGCGAGTTGGGGCCAGGTTCCTCCTCACCAGCACCAGCGAGGTCTACGGCGACCCCCTCCAGCACCCCCAGGCCGAAACCTACTGGGGCAACGTCAACCCCATTGGTCAGTTCACATTATCAGTACGTGTATGGATGGATGATATGTGTACGTCAGATAGTACTGTTAAGACTTTCCATTGTTGTCAGGGGTGCGAAGCTGCTACGATGAGGGAAAACGGACGGCGGAGACACTGGCCATGGACTACCACCGGGGCGCCAAAGTCGAGGTACTACTTGTTTACACTTTAATGTGAATAATTAATGAGTGTGACATGCATAACTACAAGGTGCTCTGTACTTCTGTTTATTGAACTTTGTGTTACTGCATTTAGTACACCCAGAATTCGAGTATCTATTTGGATGTTTTATCATGTTCTTTGTAAATCCTAATTGTTGTACATGTATTTTTCATACTAATGAGAATATATCGACAAAATGATTTTTTTTATCTTTCATATACGTACCGTATTGAATGGAACGGAACTCGTTGAATGAATATCGAACTTTGTCACCATGGCAGGTGAGGATTGCGAGGATCTTCAACACGTACGGTCCGCGCATGTGCATCGATGATGGCCGCGTCGTCAGCAACTTCGTCGCCCAGGTTTTCCAGACAAAACACTGCATCTGAATCTCTCATTTGGGTTTTATTTTCATCTGTTTAGGCAAAATTGATTGAGACTTGGTTGAAAATATGGTAGGCGTTGAGGAAGGAACCGTTGACGGTTTATGGGGATGGCAAGCAGACTAGGAGTTTTCAATTCGTCTCTGATCTGGTATTTCCATCATATTTGGTTCTTTTATTTATGGGAAAAATCCCTATAAACTGTCCTAAATCCATAAAACCCCTGAAAACAACTATGTAAATCCTAATAGTCCAATGAGTTAAATTGTTGTTGATGGATTATGACAAATATTTTGTCTGATTAACCCTAGATGAAAACATAATATACTAAAAGGCTTTTACAATGTGTTAAAAATATGAAAAATCTTCAATAAATGATGATTTTGCCCCTTCGGACACGGTTTTATAATACATCTGGAGAAGTAAAATCGTCATTTATAAAAATATTCACAAACGAATTATTCACAAAATATTCTTTAACTGTCAACAGAAGTTTCACTTAATGGGTTATTTAGATTTATATAGGTATTTTTAAAGGTTATATAAACTTTAGAAAAATTAGAGACGTGGATTTTAGGCAGCTTGCAGAGGGTTATTTGGATGTTTTCCTTTATTATTTATTTATGTGATTGGTTTCTAACATTCTATGAATATATATTTTTATTTGTTAAAAAAAAAAATGAAGGTTGAGGGGCTGATGAGGTTGATGGATGGGGAGCATGTGGGGCCGTTCAACCTGGGCAACCCTGGCGAGTTCACCATGCTCGAGCTTGCCAAGGTATTTATTTTTCTTTTCTGTTTTTTTCCCAAATTTTTAGTTGTTTTTATGTTCTCATTAATTTCAATTTTTTCTTTAACGGGAACATGTATTTCTTTGAAATAATTTTGAAACATAACGTTATGATGAATACATGCTTTAACAAATAAATCATATATATACTGTCGCACTGGAATACATATAAGAACTGTGTAACAACGTTGGTAGTGATCAATATCTTAATTATTTAAAAAAAAAACACAAAATCCAAAACCAAACCAAAACAAACTGAGTTTTGATTAGCCGATGTCTTCATAAGGAAGACCAGGGGATCAAACCCCACTGTGCCAAATATGCACGCCTGGACCCTGAGTCCCCCCCGGGCTCTGTTTCACTAGCCCAAATAGGCATCAATCACTACCACCGCTATATATTTCTTAAAAAAATGTAAAAAAAATGCATTTAATTCATGAATGACTGATTGGAATATTTTCAAGATTCAAAACATGTTGAGATAACAAAAGTGACTTGCGCAGGTGGTGCAGGATACAATAGACCCAGGCGCGAGGATTGAGTTCAAGGACAACACGCCGGACGACCCCCACAAGAGGAAGCCAGACATCACCAAGGCCAAGGAGCTGCTCAACTGGGAGCCCACTGTCCCCCTCCACAAGGGCCTTCCCCTTATGGTCACCGACTTCCGCAAGCGCATTTTCGGCGACCACCACTAAATCTCTCCCGCCACCACCACCACCACCTACTGTTCGATCTACTATGGCACAATAATATACACCAACAGACAAACACACAATGATAGGTGAAAGAAAGAAAATGTGATAATTCTTTATTAGCTATATACAGGAGACAATGGAGAAAATAGACAATGGACAAGGCAGTCATCACATATCACATAGTGTTATTTTTATTTATCTTTTCTGTCATATTTATATTTTTTGTTTCTATAGGCATGGTTTTGGATATTTGTTTTAATGGAGTCAAATGGAGAGATATCAGTGATTCACCTGAAGTACCTATGTGGACAATGAATAATTTTTCATCCCTGCTTGACTTTATTGTTAATTCTTACTGCAAGCATAGAAATCAGTATACAACATTTAATTCTTACTGCATCAACATAAAATTTTAATAAACAAAATTGAATTTACCATTTCAGATGATGACCAAATGTGTTGCTCCATACTTCATCGGGATTGATCAGTATTCCATTAGGTAAGCACTGGGACTTAAATCCAAGACCTCATGATTGTAATTTTTTTTTTGTTAAACCACATTGAGCTATCCAACACCCTAATGCACCTCCATTCAAAATTTATGATTAGGAAAAACCTTTCACCCAAAATTCCCACCAGTGAGTGGAAGAGAAAGCCATGAAAACGATGTATTACATATGAAAGAAACCATGTGAACAAAAAACATTCCTCATGTTTGGTGATGATCGAGGACCTTTTCTCAGATGAATAGGAATTTATACTACAGATATTATGAATCCAATAATGGTTGATTTTATGGAAAGGATGAATGAAGAAAATTTTGTCTAGACTAGGAAGAAATGATCACAGGAATGAAAGATTCCAAACAACATTTATTTGGGTGTTCTGGCAGGAGGATGAGAATGAATGTCAAATTAGAGTAAAATAAATCTTAGGAATAGATTGGGGCTTGCACGCATATGTTTTCTTTTTGGATAGAAGGTGATGATCCACCAATTGTATTAAATTGGTAAACCACTTATATGCTTACATGATGAAGACATAAAGTAAGCAAATCAAAAGAGGGGAGGGGATCCCCTCCCATCAATCCCTCACTCACAAAAGAATCTCACTCAACCAAAAAAAGGACCCTCTCCTTTGAAATGCAGAATTTATCAGCCTTGATGCTACGCAAGCTTTAGTCTTTGAGAAAAGCAACCACGGATCCCCAAGTAATTTTGAATTTGCACTCTCTCCCACTGAATAGCCTCTCATTTCCAAATAACCAGAGAGCAAACTGCATGGGCAATTGGGCATTGTGTTATGAATTTATTCTTTTTGTTCTTGTTCCCTTTCTCTTCTGAATTCTTGAACAAATGCTCAATCATGGATTTTGAGTAGGGGGCACATTTAATGTGATTAAGGATCTGGTTAAACTCTACCAGACATCTATGGGTTATCCGTGGTCTCGTTGCATACTGGTTGCATATGATAAATGGACAACCCTGTGGAAATGAATTGGTAACATTTGCAACTAAAATCCACTTCATCCATCAAAATATTGACTTGGGAAATTCACTCATCAATTCTACCATCTTTAACCTTCTCCCCTACCACAAACAGGCTGATACTCATCTGTATTGTTCAACAAACTTTAATGGTTGAGATAAGAGTCCAGATTGACAATGAACATGGGCATAGTAGGCCCCCTCTCCTAGCGCTAACCATTTTGAAAGAACTTAACACGAACATCTAAAGGGTTGATATCATATTGAGATCTTATTTCTCAACATCTCAAACAATCATGGATAATAGAGATGACATAAAAGCTGCAAAAGTGTTAATAGGTCATAGTTAAAGAATATGTAACATATAAAAAAAAGAAGAAAGCACAAAAACAAAGTTGTGATGTTAATTTCCATTCTTACATTAATAATGCATCAGAAGTACTGTGTTGGCTTGCAAACTGGTATATGCACCAGAAACACATCCAATCCATCATTGGCCCACATTTCTCTGTAGCTAGATCTCCATCACAGCCTACAAAATTTTACTTAACAACTTACCCAACATTACCTGACATAGATAGCCAAGGAAGCAGTAAAAATGAGAGACCGGTATACACTCGAATCAGAATTCTTCATTATAGTACACAACTAAAATTTGCACATGCCACTTTTAATGTATTATATAATCCGAGCAACAATGCCAACTTTACCGCTGCACTCTAAATCAGCTAAGATGCAGCTGTCATCCAACATTACGGAATCCATACTCATCTAACCAGCCTTAATCTAAATATGTCTTTTGCAAATTCAACTGTTTTTGAGATATTTCTTACTCATCTTGAAGTTTATTATCCATCAGTTTGCCAGATGCATTCCATATATTTATCCGAGATAATCAAGCTCTGAAGCCCTTGCATTACAGCTTTAAGCTATTCCTCCACATATGCATTTTAATGTTCACCACTATCCCCATTTAGTAAACCAATATGATTGCAAACAAAATGTCCACAGCAACCCAATTTCAAACAGCAGAATATGGGTGATGAGATAGTCTCAAGGCCAAAATACAATGAAGACCCCTTGGATTTCAATTATAAGTTTATAACAGTTTGATGTTCATATTTAAACTTGGATAAAAAGAGGGGCTTAAAATAATGAATTGTGCAAGCATTTACAAACAAGATGTTTCTCAAGACTGGATCTAGCACTCAGTTGAGACTGATACTTGGACAGTCACATGCATACCATGAATATGGGGTGTGAAGTAACTATCATAAATTGAATCGAATTGAACTGACATATTGATGAATTAAACTGAACAATGCATGAACTAAGTATGAAATATTGAGTTGAAGCATGCATGAATGGAAACTGAACAATGAATGAATCACACAGAAGTACTTATGAATCGAACTACAACATTGCACCTTCTCTACCGTGCACACGATCGCCCATGTGTAGGGGACTGATCAGACAGACTAGATCCAACATTGACTGGATCCTAACCCACGTTTTTCTCCTCCGATTTCTCTCACCTCTCTACACCTCAATTAAGATTTCTCTCACTTTTCTGATTCTCAATTAAACATTCATAAAATTTCTTCAAACTTGGGCACTTGGGCAGACACCTAGCATCCTAAGTGAATTCCTATTTCACATCCAAATCCTGCCCTGATAAGTATGCGACAAAAAACCAATTTTTATCTTGGAATAATAATTAGCCATATTAAGATTCTTGTCACATAAAGCAATAGTTCATATTATAAAAAAAATTTGCGACAATCACACAAGAAATGAAAATCATGCAGGAAATGTGGGTGGGACGAAAATCAGATCATTTTCTGTCGGAGCCGGCCAACGATTCGCATCGTCCACCGCGTGGAACGTGGGTGCATACGTGCTCCTGAAGGCATCCACAGAAAACCAATGAGAAACGTATGTCCCTGGAATGATCCTGGCATACCCACATGCAACAATTACATGGGCACAAGGATAGTGAAACAACATTGGAATGTTGCATTGACATTCTACATGATCAATACATAAGAAGACAATGAACGTCATAGCATTCTTGTCTTGAACAATAAATTCAGCCTGATCAAGTCTCCGGACTTGCATTGCCTTGGCATCATGTGTGAATCTCTCCAAACGCCGTTGCATTGATGGCACAAAGTCTGATGTCATACCTTTAACCGCTTCACGCCTTGTGTAAAAATATTCAACCACTCGAGGATATGTTTGCTGGACTATAGCAATGATCGGTAACATTCTGGAGCCTTTCAACACACTATTCATACTTTCAGATTTATTGGTTGTCATTATACCATAACGATACCCATCATCATAGCAAAGTGCCCATGTATGAGGAGGTACCTGATCTACCCATTCACGAGCTGCCGGATTGACTGTTAAAATCTTTCTCATCTCCTCAGCAAATTGTTTAGTGCATTTAATAGTGGCAACCCTCCACACCATGTCGCTCAACTCTTTGCTCTTGAATTTCTTCTTGAAGTTATCAATCAAATGCCTCACGCAAAACCGATGGTGCTATGCAATCTCCATATCTTCCTCGAGAAGCTGTAACGCACTTAATATGCCATCGTGTCGATTTGAGATGACACAAATATTTTTCGGTGCTTCCAACGAACAGTACAAGTGGAACAGAAAAGAATGCCAACTATCAGTGTTTTCAGATTCAACAATGGCAAAAGTTAACGGAACCATACCATCTTCTGCATCAGTAGCGGTAGCTATCAGGAGATTGCCCTTGTACTTCCCTATAAATGCGTACCATCAATGCAAAGCAGTGGATGACAATGGTGAAAAGCTTTGGTTGTTGGTCCAAAATCCCAAAACACACGTTCAAACTGACGAACTACTCTGCCCATGCAATTCTCATAGATGACCTTACCATCAAATTTGACCATTGTCCCTGGGTTTGCCCTCTTCAGAGCATCAAGGGATAAAGGAAGCTTTGCATATGACTGCTCCCAATTGCCAAATATTTGCTCTATTGCCTTCCATTTAGCACAGTGTGCTTAGGAATATGAGATATTATAGTGATACTCGACACGTATCCTATCAACAATCTCAATTGGACTAATCCTCCAATTATGACGGATCGTCGGCATGATTAGTTCAGAGATGAAATCTGAGGTGAACTGTTTGTGGTTCGCTTTAAGAAGAGGATCGACACAAGTATGAGGTCCTCTCATCATGGAAATCCTGAACAAATCTGATTTTCCTACTTTCTTCGCATGAAGTTTCCACTGACACCTGTCATCTACGCACTCCATTGTGTATCAATGTGGGGCAGATTTTTTAACCAAAAATTGCACACATTTTTTAATATTCCAACTACGCAATGCATGTATCAATGCCTTCTTATTTGTGAATAGTTGGCCAACTTGAAGATCGGCAAAAGATGAAGAGCCAACTTCATGCACTGTGTGATGGACATTCTCAGCAACAGCATATGTCATTAACTCTGATGTATGATACATGTGTGGAATGTCATATTGTAGGATTGGAATTGCATCCAAACCATATTCCTCGTTAGTGTGAGATCCTCCGACCCTATGATCTTCCTCCTCCGCTTCATCCACATCCTCCCTTTCGTTCCCTTCCGCACTTTGTTCGCCTTCTTCGACGATATTGTGTTCAGTCATATCATGAATCGAAGAACTATATGTGCTAAATTTTTTTTGTAAATCATTGTAATAAATGAAATAAATGGGAGACATATTTATGTGCATTTAAATTTACATCATACGTACAAGTATGATTTTCTTTGCGTCTCATAGTTCGTTGTCGGTTTTGTTCCAAAATATTAGGGCTTGGGTATCACATCTCCCCTATGGGGGAGATGTGATGGGTAATCACGTCTCCGCCCGCGTGGCAATTTTTGGACCGGCCAACGCGTCACATTTTGCAATTAAAATGGCCCTGGGGCAAAAACCGAAAAAAATAAATTCAGGGGGTTATTTTCGAAAATCCCCCCCCCCCCCCCCCCCCCCCCCAAGAAATATGTGAATCACTCAAGAAATGAAAATAACGCACCAAAAACAAATAATTTGAGCAAAAAAAAATGGATTCATAGCTTTCAAGATGATAAGGATTCCCAAATCATGCAGTACAAGTTAATTTTTCTTTCAAATTTTACACACACGAAAGATAAGATCGCTCACATTGGCGGCGTCTGTCTCCGTCGCTCGACTGCAAACGATTCAAAACACAAAATGATTCAAATTTTCAATCGGAAGCTCTTCATAGAAAAATATGATGTGCGAATTACATCCCTCATCCGATTCGATTCGCAATTAGACCTAGGGTTTCTGTTTCTTGCCTCGATCCAACCCCACGTGATGAACGGCTGAGATTTGATGTTAAGCAAAACCGATGGCATCGAAGACGTCGAACCGAGGGTAAGATTAGAAATATGAGAATTGTTAGGGGCATAATAGGAACATAGAAATTTATAAAACTGCGATTTTAGGCTTTTGTTTTTGTACAGCCACCGAAACCCTAGCTTCCGACACCAGTGAAGAAGACACTCTTCAGTGAATCGTCGATCGGAAGAAGAAAAATAATCGATTTCCTCTCGTCGCAAGAGATTTCGAGATTTAAAGGCAGCTCTTCTTCTTCAATCGGGTAAGAATTTAAAAAAAAAAAATTGTATATTGTCGAACCGATTTGTTGCATAATATGTAAGGGATTTCTTGATCATCGGATCCAAAACGAAATTTATTTGTTAAATGTATTTTTTCTTCTGTGTTGTGTTGCCAATCAAATGCGATGCTGATTTTTTTTTTTTTTTTTAATTCAATTGCGCGTATAAAAGTTTGTATTTGATATTGATTAATTTATGAAACTTTCGGTGCTGTTTCGTTAGATTTGTTTAACACAAGTGGTATTGTTCACTGGGTTTATTTTCCACATATTTGACTTGTATTCTATTCTCTGTATGTTCAGGATATTATAAAAAGGAAAACTTAATTTGATATTCTGCATTGGGAGGTGAACATTCAACTTCATGTATAATAGAGGAATTTTGTTTTTTTTCCAGGGATTAGGGTTTCTTAATCGTAGCAAAGATGTCTCGAAAGGGATTGATGGAGCAGGATTTGAATAAGCTGGATGTGACAAAATTGCATCCGCTGTCTCCTGAAGTCATATCTCGCCAGGCGACAATCAATATTGGTAAAACACACCGCCTTTAATTTTTGTCTGAGCGTATTTTTGTTTTGAAGAATTGGTATGGTGTAGAACTTCAACTTTTCGGTATGACTATTAAAGAATATGGGGAAGAGCTTTGTGGTTTTTATGCCCTTCTACGTCAAAAGTTTGGGAAGTGTGAACAATATATTTATACTATGCCGAGTATGCTTTTCATCCATTTCTTCTCTTCAAAATTAGTACTGTGTGAGACAAGGATTATTATATCAAATAATGCACTTTTTTCCACAGTCTAGTTATTGAAATTTATCAATGTGTGATCATGGTAGTTCTTTTAGGTTCAAATTATGTACCGGCTCCACACTTTTTTTGTAAGGGTTTCCTTCATGGAGCAAGTACAGTGCACTAATGCACGTGCGTGCATGCTTGCCTATTATTTTCAACATTGACATGAAATCAAATATTATATATATGTATCCTTTTTTAAATAAATTTTACAACTTAATAACTACTTTTTATGTGGTATTATGGTATGTTTGAATTAAAATTTGAGTAGCATTAATTATGCTTGCTGATTGGGATTTTCTTTCAGATGGTTCTCTTCCATTGTCAGTTGATATGCTCTTGATATTTCCATCTTTATGTTTCACTATTATTATTTTGAAGATTTTTTTATAGGATTGTATTTTCTGTCTCATTAATCATTTGCTTAGGTACAATTGGTCATGTGGCACATGGGAAGTCTACTGTCGTCAAAGCAATATCTGGTGTTCAGGTATTTTTTTCTTTTTCTTACTTCTTTTGCCTGAGACTTGCAATAAATATCAGAGTTTCACATAATCAACTGTGAAACGTGCATATTACTTGTGACACTTGATTTTGCAGATTATTTGCCTTAAAAGTCATGATTCTGTCACGAACACGTTCATTTAATCCGCGGAACTGTAAATGTTTATAAATTAAAACCATCTGCTTATGTGTGTCCATCTGCTATGATTTGTATGTCTAGTGCACATTGCTGTTTTCCATTTTTCCTTGTTGGATTATTTTGAATGGAGAGATCTTAAAGCAATTCCTCTTCTTGTTCCTTCTTTTTGCAGACTGTGCGGTTCAAGAATGAGCTTGAACGTAATATTACGATCAAGCTGGGGTATGCCAATGCAAAAATCTACAAATGTGAGGATGAAAGATGCCCTCGGCCAATGTGTTATAAGTATGGTGAATTGGTGATTCTATGAAATCCAGTCAATTTTTCCTTTTGTGCTGATGCATCACATGTTCAAATAATGTCATGTTTTCAGGGCGTATGGAAGTGGGAAAGAAGACAACCCACCTTGTGATGTTCCTGGGTTTGAGAATGCTAGAATGAAACTCTTGAGACATGTATCTTTTGTTGACTGTCCGGTGAGATGACATCTATGAACCTTTATCTTATCACTATATGATGTTTGAAGACGTTTTATCTATCATTGTTCTTCATGAAATAAATCAATAATGCCATGAATCCATGTTTTTGGTTCATTTTCAGTCTTTAGGTTGAGCAAATATTTCAGGAACGCTGATTGTTGGATTTGTTTTTGAAATTGGACCCTTGTATGCTCTACGTATAATCGTATCCTCTCCTTAAACGTAGTACTGACAGATTTGTCACAACACATTTCTGAATTGGTTATTATGGATGGCTGACAAAAAAAAATAGGATCAACAAAACCCACGCATCTGTTCTGTGGGATTTGACCATCCAGTTAGTTGAGCCTTTAGATTGTTCTGAATTAGTTGAACATATATATATATATCATCAAGTTATGCTTTTTAATTGAAAAATTTAGATTTCAAGCTGATCATCAGGGAGGGCCTCATAAAGAAAACAAATAACATGTGTTTTTGTGTCTTAACATTTATAGTTCTCAGGAACAGCGATAGAGGAAACATGTATGCATGTTAAAAATGCTTGTTGTAGGGCGCATATGCACATGGGCTGCATGCATGCTGTGGTCTGAAGACTCAGATGCCCAAACACAACAAATTAAAAACCATATTGCTGGATTTTATGAGGTTGTTTAGCTATTCTTGATGCCAGAAAATGTGATATTCAAACAATAAATCTTTGAAATCTGAACATGTTACAAGATCCAGTCAGGATCCATGGTGACAGAGGAAGCATGCATGCATGTTAAAAATGCAATGCTTACCTGCTAGTGAGAGGTTTCCATCTTTTGCTTTTATTACTTTTGGCATTGCTTGTTAGTTGTTACACCTTACAACTGGTAGATTTGTGTTCACACTGTATAACTATTTTACATTTGTAGATATTTTTCACTTCTGTTTTGCTCTTTTACACGTATTGATGCAAACAGCTTAATTGAGTTTTCATGGGTTGCAGGCTGTAATCATATTCCAAACTTGACTCATGTTATGGGCCTATTAGCATATATCACTTCCTTGAATTATTACCTATTGCGTTAATGAGAGTCTGGATATACAAATATTTGATGTTGTACTGATCATAGTCTTGTTCCACATCAATAGGGACACGATATTCTTATGGCTACCATGCTAAATGGGGCAGCTATCATGGATGGAGCTTTGCTTTTGATAGCAGGCAATGAAAGTTGCCCACAGCCCCAAACTTCTGAGCATCTGGCTGCGGTTGAAATCATGCGTCTTCAACACATTATAATTTTGCAAAACAAAGTTGATCTTATACAGGAGAGTGTGGCCATTAACCAACATGAAATGATCCAGAAATTCATCCAGGTAAGAATGCAATCTGGTCTGGTTGCTTTATAATTACAGAGTTGTTGGTTCATTTTTACTGAACATTTGTTATAGGGGTTATAATTCTGAATTGGTTCATACAGGGCACTGTTGCTGATGGAGCACCTGTGGTGCCAATTTCGGCACAACTTAAATATAATATTGACGTTGTCTGTGAGTACCTCATCAGCAAGATCCCAATCCCAGAGAGAAATTTTGTGTCACCTCCAAATATGATAGTCATCCGATCATTTGATGTGAACAAACCCGGATCTGAGGTTGACGAGATAAAGGGTGGAGTTGCTGGTGGAAGCATCCTTAGGGTTTGTTGAATTTCAACTTAACAAAAGTTCCATTTTAAACATTTATCCTGAAAAAGAAAAACATTCTTTTTGTAATTATTGAGCATAAGCACTGTCGTTCTCACTTGTATTAGAGAAATAGTGAGAGTTTGTTATAACTATTGATTACAATTTCTTCTTTTCAGGGTGTTTTGAAGGTAAATCAGTTCATTGAAGTTCGACCAGGCATTGTTGTAAAAGATGAGGGTGGCAACATTAAGTGCACTCCAATATATTCAAGGATAGTGTCCCTATATGCAGAGCAAAACGAGCTTCAATTTGCAGTTCCTGGTGGTCTCATCGGTGTTGGAACAACAATGGACCCTACACTCACACGTGCTGACAGGCTTGTTGGTCAGGTCCTTGGTGAAGTAGGGTCACTGCCTGATGTCTTTGTCGAGCTTGAGGTGAGTTACAACATTTTTAAAAAATGTTTCAAATATCGGTAATTTTTAATCAATCTGCTCTATGAGATGCTGAAACCCATGCATGGAATATTGGTTACCTCAAAAACCTTCCATAACCATAAATTGATCATTTCACAAATCATTTCACAGGTCAACTTCTTTCTTCTGAGAAGGCTTCTTGGGGTGAGGACAAAGGGTACAGAGAAGCAAGGGAAGGTATCAAAGCTCACAAAGGGCGAGATACTAATGCTCAACATTGGTTCCATGTCAACTGGGGCTCGTGTTGTTGCTGTGAGGAACGATCTGGCCAAGCTTCAGTTGACAGCACCTGTGTGCACCAGCAAGGGGGAGAAGATCGCCCTAAGCCGGCGGGTTGAGAAGCATTGGCGTCTGATTGGATGGGGCCAAATACAGGCCGGGACCACAATTCAGGTACCTCCTCCCCCCTTTTAAACACCCACACCCCAAGAAGCACAACTCACAAGACAGGCAGAACAGACATTTCGAGAGGGGGAGATAGAGTATTAGAGATGTGGGAGGGAAGGTGGTCGCGAGGCACTTTATTCTTGAGATGGAGAAGAAAACCTGGGATTTGTTATATTCTTTGTTTCTGCTCTTTTGACCATTGTGAGGAGGCCTTAAGGTTTTTGCTTGGTACAGGCAAGTATTTGTTGTTATTAACATTGCTTGAAATTTCTTCTTCATTTTTGCATTTTTGGATCCATTCTATGCATCTGCTTGCCTTCTTTTATGGTGAATCCACATTACTGTCAATGTATTGTTACTATGTCACTAGGTCTGAGTTCTCGTCAGTCACAAAGTTCTTTGAAATTTTTTACATGTTCAAAAAAGTCTGGCGATCGGATGCCTCCCATACTCATTGACAGGATAAATAAACTTTTGTGCGTTGAATTGTCTGTTTAGTACATTAAATATCTGGGTGTTTATCTGGTTCGACTTGTTTACCAAATTTGTCGGAAGTTTTTTTTTTTAAATCCTAATTGTCATTGCCATCTCTCTCTTTCACAGTTCACACCCAACAAAAGAAAAGTTTGTGTATATTTCTTATACTAAGGATCAGTATACATCTAGAAAATGGTGTGATTATTTCCGTACTTTTAATGTACGTATCACATATGATTCATGAAAGTACACAGTACATTTATCATACCGAACAGTCAAATATTTTTCATACACAAACTTTGTGACTAGTAATGTGGATTGAAAATAAAGGAATACAGTAGTGCTCCCTTAACAGAACCATATGTGTAGTTTTGGGACAAAAAGGATTTCATGGTATGATTCCCGATCTTAAATGCCCCTATAGTTGCTGAAGTTGTACAAATCTCTGAATGCAAATAAGTACCAGAAAACTCAGATGGAGGAATTTATCGTTTGCTCACAGAGGCTTTTCATGAACCTATTGCACGGACCATGTGGTTACAAAAAACTGAAACAGTGCTTTTAGGACTGTGTCCACTGCCATTTAAATATCTGACAGTTGTGCAACAAGTCTTTCTGGAGCCTTGCCTGCTCTGAACAAGGAAAATTAGGTCCCTAGAATTAAATTTGCAGCAACTTACTGTATTGTTTGACCTTTGTAAAGCAAACTACCCACTGCATGACACCTACAATATTGTCCTGCTATGGCAGAGATGGATCTTTATCTAGAAGCTAGTTGTGATTATTTAATGTTGTACTAAAGTTCTCTTTCTAGAGTGTTTATGCACTCAGTTCTTCATATATCTTATTAACATCTTTCACTCAGTGTAATAATGTATATATTTTGTTGTAAATTTTTTATATTTTTTTTATAAATAATATCATTCAATTTAATAGAGCATGCATTTCACCTTTTATACAAAAACATATCTCATTAAATGAGTATATAATTTTAAAAAACAATTGAGCGGGTTGTGTTTTAGACTATAAAATGGATTGAGTATAACATTTTTCATTATTTATATCTGATCAGGTTCTCATGAAATTATTTGGATTGGGGATCCGTTTTGACCTCTTTAAAAAAAAATGGTGAAGGTGAATGTATAGGTTATTTGGATTTCAAAGACTATGATTAATAATATAAAAACAATCACATTAACATAGACATAATTTACATATCAGATTATGAAATAATTTTCAATCATTTTAAATATTCGAATATCAGATTGTTTTCTGGGTTTTTTTTGGATATGGATCCAAAACACAGATAACTGACAAGATCAAATATCAACCTATATAAACTTCCAACCAAATATGTTTAGCATTAGTTCTCATTTTCAAATTTACTAAATTATAGTCCTTATAGCATTGGCACATAATGCTCAAGTACACAAAAAGAGCACACCCTAACTAGTAACTACCACCCTTACATGGCACACTGGGGGTGCATCCTCCCCTTCCACCCACAGAGGTAGCTGCCATGCTTCGCCCTCCGCGGCCGGTGGAGTGGCGTGGCGGCACCGCCACACCTATCGGTCGAATTTGAGAGGCTTGGTGGCCGGAAGGGGTGGACGAGTGCATCGCACGATCGCTTGTCGAGCCATGTGATGATGTCGGTGAAGACGGCCTCAATGTTGTGGTCAGGCTCACCGCTGGTGAGGCCATGCCACATCCCTGGGTACATCTTCATTGTCTTGTCGGAGCTCTCGGCCTGCTCGTATAAGGCCCGGCTCACGCCTGGGTCCGTCACCGTGTCCGCCTCACCATGTAGCACGAAGAATGGAATTGTCACCTGTTGTGATCCAGTAATGATTTATTGTGCACCTTATGATTAGTTAATTGATACGATAACATTGATGAAAATGTTTGATGTAGTAATAGTGTTGTATATTTATAAGTTAATTATTTTATTGTGATAGTTGATTTGATATATGACCTGAGCTATTAGACATACTTGAATAACCCTCTATTTTTTTTGTGTATTAGTGAATAAATTCATCCAACTATAGTGGTCATTTTAAGATTTGAAACAATAAAAATATTTTTTTTTTTTTTTTTTTTTTTTAGGATTTTGTTGGTTAGGCTCACTTTTGGACCAACTTTCAACGCATCCACACGACGTGATTCGCACCCGACATGCGATGGAATCGACTATCTAATCACTTCCCATATATATATTTAGGAAGGCTCAACCAACTTTCAACAATACTCAACAAAAACTACTATCTATTTTAAAAGTCAAAATCCACAACCAAAAGCTGTAAGATTTTGTGAAAAGTTGAATCAATTTAACAATTGATTGAAGACGGGACTCAAAATAATCAAACCATTTCTATATATCATCCGATTAAAAAAAATCAAAATAGACAAATAGGGTCATTTAAGTTATATCAACAAAACAATGTCAACCCTAACCTATAAAGTTATCTCATCAAATAAGAAAACCTATAAAATGATCACCTTTTTTAAAAATGTCCAAAAAATAAATAAAAATAAGTCATTGCACAATAATTAAATTAATGAAAAAATATATGTAACCCTTGGCTTTTTCTGAAGTTCATATAACTCACTGAAAACATCTATGTAAATCTAAATAACTTTGGAGTCAAATTTTCATTAACAAATGAAAAATATTCTATTTGATTAACTCTTACTACAAATACAATATACCAAAAACCTCATCCAAAAAGATAAAATCATCATCTACAAAGAATTTTTTATGAAGTGTATGAAGTGTTTAGTATACTGTGCTTTTAGTTAGATTAACGAAAGTTAATTAATGGGACAATTTGGATCTACACAAATGTTTTGAGGTGTTATATGGATTTCAGAAAAAACCATGAGGTTTTATAGCACATTTTACATGGGGTTATTTGAATTTTTCCCTTAATTAAATAACAATTTGGATAAAACAATCACAACACCACAAACCAAACAGAACAAAGGATAAACTTATACCTCGTATAAGCTATCCTCGAGATCCAGGCTGGTCCTGAGCATCTCGAGCGCCGTCTTCAGCCGCGGCTTGTCTTGGTATATTAGCTTGTTGTTCCTTATCTGCCACGTGTCCAAACATACATACATACATGCATGCCATACATATCCCAACATCAATACCGAAAACACCCCCCTAATATTGTGAAAAGACGGGTTTAGGCTACCTCTTCTCGTTTGACTGGGTCTTTAAAAGCGGAATCGATGACGTCCTTTGTGGGGACGATCTTCCACTTTGGAATTATCTCTTCTATCCTCGTCAGCAGGTTTATCACCACAGGGTGGGGCTTCACCTTCTCCGATATCTGGAGGTCTTTTTTGTCATTTCCCATGTATATAATAACTTTTATTTTTTTCAATCATTAAAAAATAACAAGTTAAATCGTAATTGTATTACTCCATATTCATTTTCAAACAGCTCTATAATAATTTTCTTAAATATTTGACATAAAAAAATGATAAAATTATATTTTCTAAAAATCTAATTTTAAAGTTGTTATAAATGAAAAATTAAATCAAATATAATTTTATAACATATCACTTTTTTTAAAATAATTTTGTTTATGTACTGGACATATACGTGTACAGATGTCATATTTCTCGTATCTGTTTTTTCGTTATTTGTGGGGAGTTTTTTTTTTTTTTTTTTGGGGGGGGGGGGGGGGGGGGGGAGAGTGGCTCGGCTCGATTTGAGCTCGTTCACTTAAACAAATGAGGAAGCTTTAATAATTTTTAAATCTCGGTTAGGCTCCAGACATAGATTGAGCTTCATTTTGTGTTCAAACTATCGTTTGTATTATAAAAAAAACTTGGTTGAAGCTTAGCGCAACTCCTTTGTAAAATCAGAATATTAAATCAATGCAAAATTATGCTTGTTTAGGTTTGTGAGCTTGACTCATTTAAGTTAAAATTTTATTTTCAATCCCTAAAAATCATAAAATGAAGAATAACACTAAGCTTGTTTAGATGCTTTGTTTAGGTTTGTGAGCGTGACTCATTTAAGTTAAAATTTTATTTTCAATCCCTAAAAATCATAAAATGAAGAATAACACTAAGCTTGTTTAGATGCTTTGTTTAGGTTTGTGAGCGTGACACATTTAAGTTAAAATTTTATTTTCAATCTCTAAAAATCATAAAATGAAGAATAACACTAAGCTTGTTTAGGTTCGTGAGTTCTATTTAACTCAGATCGGCTTGTTTATAAACAAATCAAGTTTAAATATGTTAAAATTCGACTTGTTTAGCTCAGTTCCTACCCCTATCTGGATGGAAAAAAAATGCATAGACCTTTGGATTGAATACGGTGAGTTTTTTAATCTACTGTCAATTATGGACGGCGGTTGGTCCAAATTCTTTTCTAATACTATGTAGCAGTGTGCAGTGATATCCGTCCGTTGTTTATTAAAAAAAAAATCAATTATTTTTTCTCGTTTCAATATATTTTTATTGTCTGTACACGTGATCAAAAGAACTAGAAAAATAAAAACATTTGTTTATATGAAGGCAACGTAAAATGAAATTTTACTCTTATACAGTAAGAAAAAAAAATCGTTCTCTTGCAATAATAAACAAATAAATCTCTCTTTATTTAAGTGCGTTTGAAAATAAAATCAGTTTTTAATTTTTAGATATTTTATACACACTTTTTAACACTTTTCAAAGATATAAGATAATGATTGTTTTATAAAATAGAGATGTTATGATAACAATATCAAGCATAAAATCAAATAATGATAATACATTTAAATTAATTTATTTAATAACAACTTTTAATTTTAACTTATTATAAAAAAAATTTTAAATGCGTACTTAGTCAAAGAAAAGGTATAAACATTTTAACGTGCACAGCCACACAAAAAGATAAAATGATATTTTAACTAACTTGCAAACAAAAACCCTTCAAATTATTTGTTTAATAAAAGAATCATATTCTCTTTCCAACTCAACAAAGAATGAGAAGAGCATTTATTAAAGATGACGTCAGCTCTAAATAATACCTTGCACATGGGGGCCACCAAAACCGCGCCGTTCCAGAAAGCGGGATCCTTGCGATGCAGTAACAGCGCAACCGCTCCCCCCATCGACTCCCCGTACAGGTACCTCCCCTTCTCCCTGTGCCCTTCCTGCCCTGCCACGCATGCACAGACCCCAATCATAACGTGTTCCGCCTCATCAACTTAACAAAAATCAATCAACGGCTTATTCGGGTCGGGTCCACTCACCACATACGGATTTGAAGAAGCGATCACAGTCGTCGACGAGGTGGTCAAACTTCCTGATGTAACATCGGGCCCCCATGGACCTCCCGTGTCCCTCGTAATCAAGACCGTACACTCCGTATCCAGCCCTCGCCAGCCTCACCCCGCACCCTACATCGGATGGACCTCTTCATATGAGATTGTGATGGGTTTGAAAGGCAAACTAGTTCTGACCGTCGGTGTCAATCCACTCGTTTATTTACGGAAATGCCACGGACTTCAATAAAAAAATTTAATGCAAGTGTACACTCATTCTTTTTGTGATTGGATTTATGATCTGTCATCTTTTTTCTTTTTTTTTTGACATACAAAGTAGATCTATTTCCATGTTTAGATACAACATTTTATATGTTATCTTACACTACTGCAATTTAAAAAAAAATATTCAAAAAAGTCTTTTAAATATAAGAGTATCTAAAACGGCTATTTTTAATAATTATATTTTAAAAAAATCTTATTTGACAATTGTATAACTAAAATGACACGCACACCATTGTCTCTTATCATATTAAATTCCCTCTCACCATGTTTGAAACTTAAAAATGAAATATATGAGTTTTGATTTGTAGAAATACAATCAATTTGATAATTAATTCTAAATAGGTTTAAAAAAATTACAAGAATATATATTTTTCTAATTTAAACAAAAAATACTAACCTGTCCCAAAAGAAAAGTTGGGGGCCCTGGATAAGGGCTCATTAAAAAAAAGTGCAACCTTTCGTGTATAATAAAAAAAAGGGAAGCCCAACCACCCAATTAAAATCATACCCAACACTGAAGGAAATTTATGATTCAATCCTATAAAGGGAGGGGAGGTGTCATTAATCACTTTAGACTTGGTTGGTCCATGCGGGGGTTATTAATATTTAATATTTATTGTTTGATTAGTTCACCAAATCCATGCCTTGCATGACCAGACCAATATGAATGAAACATAACCATAGTCTATATATCACATCACCAGCTACCACTAATAATTAAAGACAGATTGACATTACCTCTCATGAAACCACTGCACTCCATTCCATACCCTATAAGGAAAAATAAACATGAATTTTAATGGGTATATTTTTATTAATAATAATAATAATAATAAGGATGGGAAGGATGAATAACAACCATGGCAAAGGAAGACAAGTGCCTTGGGTGGGGAGATTGGCAACCATCTGCATGTGAATAGCTGCACCCCTCTTGAGTTCCTTATGTACTCCTGTGATTGTTCAAAAAACAAAACCATAGCTTTAATTAACACTAAAATTCACTTCAATTGTAAAATAAAAAAAATTAATGTTAATAACACAATTGATGCATGCTTTAATATGTTTTGATGAAAAGAACATATCGTTAAAATATTTTAATAAAATATAAAAAAAATTAATAAAATATATATAAACTATTCGTTAAACTATCTGCGTGAACTGCGTGTAATAACCCTAAAAAAATAACAGTGTTGGAATAAATTAAGGACTCACCTCTTGATACTCCACCTCCATATCCCTTGGCAGACACCAGGCTCTCTATTCCAATGGAAGCCAGCAAAGATTATAAGACGTAGAGAGAATAAGAATAGAAACCCATATGAGAATAGATTTGAGAGTGAGAGAGAGATGAAGAGCAGAGAAGGGAATATAAAGTGAGAGGAAGAAGAGGTCGATCAGATGTGAAGCAAATCAAACTATTATATAACGTGTGGGGAAGTCCTAAAAAATAAAATTCCACACCCATCATATCTATCCGTTTCACGATCCCGAGACAGTCAGACTTGGAGGAGATCCACAAATCGGACGGTTCACGTCCTTCCAGAACGTCAGCTTTTTTTGAAATCTTATCACGCAAACGGAGGGAGGTCCCACACGTGTCGAGAGATGAGTATGGCGAGTCATCCGTGGTCTTTTATTATTATTTTGGGAAATTTTCAAACACCCCTCTACATTGTCTGAAATCCATATATCCCCCTCACGTTTCCTAAAATCTATATAACCCATCTGAAAACACTTACGTAAATCCAAACAACCATCTGAATTAAATTTCTTATGAGAAATATTCTATAAATATTTTATCTTGTTAACTCTGACTGAAAATACAGTATATACCAAAAATACCTTATAATTTATTAAAAATATAAAAATATTATGTACACGATGATTTTATCTCTCTCGATAAATTATAAAATCCTATTTGGAGATGTAAAATCATCATTTATAGATGATTTTTACATTTTTAACACGTTATAGAAGGTTTTTGGTATATTATATTTTCAACCAGGATTAATCAGACAGAATATTCACTTAATAATCATAATTATTAATGAAAATTTAACTCGATGGTTATTTGGATTTACAAAATGTTTTCAAGGGGTATATGAATTTTAGGAAAAGTCAGGGAGTTATATGGATTGCAGACAGTTTACAGGGGGTTATTTGGATTTTGTCCTATTATTTTTTATTTAATTTTTGATAGGGGTGCTAAATTGATATTGATTTGGTTGGGTTTGTTAGGCGTGACATTCATTGAAATGGCATTTGATAGTATTGGATGGTGTTGAAAATATATGTATGGTCATTTATGGCGCCATTTTATGTGGGTCACCCCACCTGTTAGAAAAGAATAATAATTGTCGTCATAGATGGAATTTTCATTAGTACTGATATCAAAATGTTTAATAATAGGATTTTATGTTAATGTCATGTGCTAGTAGAGTCGTGGATACAACATTTGTAGCAGGAAAACCAAACACCATATATAATAATAGGATTCATGTTACTTCTTGGGTAATCACTGAATGATGTTGATGTGTATAGACTTTAGACACTTTGGGGTATTTATATTAAAAAAAAACTTATTTTTTTGCAAATAATAATAGGATTCATGTTACTTCTTGGGTAATCACTGAATGATGTTGATGTGTATAGACTTTAGACACTTTGGGGTATTTATATTAAAAAAAAACTTATTTTTTTGCAAAGAAATAATAAATTTAATTTTATTGATCAGTTATAAAGTTCGTGGCAACATGGATCATTCTATTATGCCCATGGCTAGTCATATGCAGTATTTTGTATAGTTCTATACATTCTAACAAGATTAGATGAAGCATGCAAAATTTTGGGTACCACATAGATGGTTCAAATTAATTTAATTAAAAAGAAAAGATTTTTTTTTTTACTGAAATCAAAATTAGAAACCTCCATCGACCCTTATACAAATCCTCTGTGTTCTCAAAAAGTGATTGAGATTTGAAGGGATTTATATGCAAAAATAATTTTTTAAAAAACATGGATAGTGACAAAGTATAATGAATGCCCAGAAGAAATTCTGTAGATTATGTGCTTTAGTTTTATGAATGATTCTTGACTAATAAGATTCATTTAATTCAACAAAAATGTGTTTATGACGTCCATCTCGAACATAAGACATGGATATTGGATTCTGACGACGACCACCAATCGCCATCTTGGGCATCTGACCCCATGCATTTATTGGATGACATTTGAAGATGAAATAAATTTAGATAGATCCCAAAAAAAAAAAAAAAAAATGTCAACACCTCAAAAAGTAGGAATAAATATTTTTATTATGAGCACCATTACATTGAGTCTTTTTTAACCCCAAATTCAGTCTCTCATATATAGTTAGGGTTATGCATTCGCATTAATGAATTATATTAACAAGATACGTATCTCGTTTAAAAATTCACAGTTTTTTATAAATGAATTTATGTTATACTTTATTTTTCAAAAAAACATATATCTTACTAAATGAGATATACTATTTTTTTTTTTAAATGTGCATAATGGAATTAAAGCTGAAAATATGATTGTAAGTAACATATAAATAAACATTTTTATAAAATTAATGTATAAATTTCCATAAATTATATACATTTATTTCCATAAAAAACAAAACGAAATAGACATCTCAATAGGCAAAATAAAAATGCATGCAAGAATGTACATGATATATATAAAGAAAATCCTTTTATACAAAAAATTGATCAGTCAGGCTTTCATTCTAAGCAAGCCTTCTCTGACTTCTTCTACAACTTCTATAAGAAAAATTCTATAAAAATCCTTTATTGGGATTCCTCAGTTTCACATTTTCCATTTTATAAGATAATAAGGTTTGAAACATCTGCAACATACCACCCTGTTTAGCTTTCACAAGATTCCACCAATACCATTAACATACATATCATAAGCTCAAAACAGGGCCAATTCTGTGACCCTCCATTATAGAACATGAAGATACAAATAGATAAACAATCTTTTTGTTTCCAATGGGAAATCCATATATAAAATGTTGCAGAATTTCAATTGAAGCAAGCTTAAGCTTCCAGCTCGCACTCGAGCCATAAATTGTGTTTCTCCAGATCACACACCTGAGAGATTCTGAAACATCCGATCAACACCTGTATCGTATTCTGGAGGACTTCATTCCAGACGATATAAATGAGACTTGCTCACTTGGATGAGATGGCTGCAGCTGTTGCCACGAGAGTTGCTCCACCACAGACTTGCTTCCAGTTCCGACTCCTCACGCCCAAAGCACCTCCAACAACTGCACCCGCAATGCCTGCATTCACCTGCAGAAATATTTTGTTGACAAATAATTGAGACATCATCTACCCTGTTTAGTACTTATCCAATAAAGCAAAAAAAATACAATGTCAGGAGCTGAGAATAACATTATCTACCCTGTTTAGTGCTTACCCAGTGAAAATTATGTAAAAGCAAGAAGAAATAAATGTCAAGGGCTGAGAATGGCACTGAAAAAGATGCAACTCCAATTGAAAAGAAGAATGAGTTGGTATACTAGAAGGATGTCTACAACCATAAATAAAAATTTCTACTCATCAACTTTCTAGATAAGATGAGGGAAATTCAAATCATGCACAAGTACTATAATAGTTGGTAATTATTAACTGAATGATTTACTCCAGCCACAAACTGGGTAACTTGTTATCTATTTTACATTTTTCAATTAAAATAATTTCACACGACAAAATGTTAAATCTGACTGAAAGATGTTATAAATTGACCAATTAAAGGAGTACAATAGGATTTAAGTGAAGTGGAATATTTCAGTTTTCCAACCATCAAGAAGCATCAATATTGTTTAAAAGAAACTTAAAGATCAACAATTATGAAACAATATGTTCAGTCTGACTGAGTGATGTTATAAATCCATTTTAATGAAGAAATATTCAAACATGGGACATAGAATGTGTGCTTATGAGTGCAATGGATTATGATGATGAAATGTAATATGGACAGAAACATGAATAGATAAATAACTCCTGAATCTGGATTGCGACCGATCCCCAAACAAGCAGAAAAAAATGACTAGTTCAAGTTAGCATTTGATAGTCCAGATCAAAGATGCTTGATGCTAATAATTTGCCGCCCAAAATGTAATGGTTATTTAAGGAGTTGTTAGTCAACCAACAATCTATTCGCATAATTGCAAGGCCAATATAATTAGCATCAAAAACAAATTTCAAGTATAGTCATTTTGCCTGAATGCCTGGCATCCTTTCAGGTACCTAACTACAATTGAAGCAATATTGATTCAAAATTGTATTCTAAAAAGCATTCGTCAGTGGGCTATGATGTGATCATCCAACAGCTTATGATAACATTTTATAGAGGTTTATTTTTGTTAAATAGAATCTGACCAAATTCATCACGAGGACTTGTTCAGAAGATTAATCATAATTTAAAATAAGACCCGTGAATATAGCCATCCAATAATGAATATAATCAAACAATGGCTAAAATGAAGCCAAGCTTTATCATACTGTTTAATTAATATATAATTAACTATGTGTGTTGTGTGATTAATACATCAAATACAAATATAAACATTCTAATTTTCCATTATGATATTTATCATTATATAATCCAGGGTTTGAGTAGTTGCCTAGTTGTATATTTTAGAAGTTATTTTGTAAAAATCTGGGACACTTCGGAAAATTTTGGCAGACCTTGGACTACAAATCTTAATTGATCACCAGCCGACTAGCAATTCATCAGGGAATGTTCTTAGATGGGGTACATCACTCATCATGTCCATTAGAACTTACTCAAGCAACATCACACAAAGAAACCTAATCATATATAGTATAAATGCTGCCTTTTATTTTATTTTATTGGTAAATATTTTCCCTGATCAAATCTTCCTCTATCAGCAGGCGGTAAGACTCGAACCCAGGTACCCTCCCTCAAGAGGGGGTACCTCTATCATCCTACAAATAGAAGGTTCAGGTAAGACTCGCATCGGACGGTCGGGTGCGATTCACATCGACCGTTGGATGCGATGGACCCGCGATCGAACGACCGACGTCGCTTCCCGCATTCCCGCACTGAATCACTAGACTATATATATATATATATAAGAAGAAAAGCGCAATTCACAACATTAGTAGAGGGTCAACACCTGAATAACAATATAAGCCTGTTTGAATGATACAAAAAGATATTCATGGTTGCAAGTGAACACTCCCAAAACTGTATAGTTTGCTATGGTGACTAGTCAGAGAAATTAAGATGGGAGCCAAGAGATCACAAATAAAATGGTGATATCAGGATTAATCACAATAGTAAGTTTCATAATTGCTTTCAGTATTAACCCAACCTTGAGTTTTTATAACTGCTGGCTTACAATTTTTTCCTGTAGCATGTAATACAATCATGATGCAGGATGGCTTCGGTAAGGTTTATTAAGGTAGCAATCTCGTTAAAGATGGTTTCTACAATCTCAATCCAGGAAACTAAACTAAAAACTAACCCAATCTTTCTTCATTCGGTATTCTTGGGCAAAACAGCGAATTGAAGCAAAGGCAGCACCAAAGAGACCTAAAAATGAAAAAGAAAGTCAAATTACGAATATAAATGAGAAGGCATTGTGCCACAATACTTCAACAAGAACATGAGTTTAGGCTTAACAAAAAAGACCGAATAGAGTGGATAATCATTTTCACCTAATCTGCTAGTAGGCCTAGCATATGGTTATGGAGGGAAGTTTATTATTTTTCTACCTAATGATAATCATCACCTTCTGAAAAGGCTACAGGCATTTTGTAAACTGAAACATATATCATCAAGTAACCAATTCCCTATCAAGCTAGGAACTTGATATGAATATTTACAGCCCAGAAACCAAAATAAACAGAAAGAGAAAAGGTAGAATTTACAAAAATAGAAGACAGAATCCCCAAACAAACATCTGCTTAAAATTACAGAAAGCAATGCAAATTAGTTTACCGCATTGGAGGCCATATTTTCCGAAGGACTTGGCCTGCGCACAATAGTTAGATAGATCAGCTATTGATAAACTAATGTATATTATTCCAGAACGAAACCTTCCAAACATTATTAATGCCACAACAAAAGGTAAGAATTATGAAGCGACCTACCACAAAGGAAGCTTGGGCACCACCCGTTAGGCCTGAAATCAAGAATAAAATTACCAGTGATGACAAATCTTAGGATCAGTTCAGCCTCAACCTAATTTCCAATGCCAAGTTCTAAAGTTGCCCAGTTTGGTAAGGGATTAAACCCCAAATAGGATACTTGTAAGCATAGTTTGAAGTGCGGCCGCACATGCTGATGTATGTGGCGCCCGTTTGAAGTCAGTTCAAACTGACTTCAAACGGTAAAATCTACCTCTGGGTTCGGATTGCTGTTCGAACGCAATTCGAACGTTCAGAAAGGACGTTCAAAGTTCAGTTCGAACGGGGTTTGAACGGAAGTTCGAAAGGGGGTTCAAATGGCTGCCTTACCTATGTTCGACCGCATATTCGGTACATACGGCCGCATATGCCATGTGCAGACCCCACCACACATGCGGTGGTCCGTACATGGTTTTGAACCATGCTTATAAGGATGCTTTTATTCCATTTGGTTGCACAAAAATATGACAAGCGATGGCTATGGGAGTTGTCACTATGTCAGGGTTGATGGTAGTGGATGAGAGGCATGGAGGTAGAAATGAAGGAAAGTGCAAGTTGGTAGTGAAGGGTATTTTTTCTTTCTAATTTGTTATAGTTGTGAACTTGTGATGATTGATTTCAGCTTTTTTTTTTTTTTTTGAGCTATCCTTTGTTTTAAATGATTGAAAGATTTAACACGAGTTCAAGGGAATTTTCAGAAATTTTAAAACATTGTAGAATTATTTTTATCAAAACATGTATAAGTTTTCTACTACCAAAGAAGTAGAAAGTCTCCTCCTGTTAAAAAAAAAATCCTAACATACACGCTTCTCCTTCTATGTCCTTCTGTAGGAGAATTGATCATTCACTTCTTCTTCCATGGAAGGTGCACACACTAAGCTTATTTAGTTGTTTTTTTTTTAATCCATGCAATGAACTCAATTATCCCAAATTTAGAATAGCCATTTCATATAAGGATAGTGATTCCTTTACTATCTTATTCTTATTCCCAAACCAAACTGGGATAAAGAATCCACACGGAATTCACTTTGATAAGAGCCATGGGTTTGTTTCCCATAAGTCTCAAGCTCAAACCCCTCCAGACTTACCAGATGCACATGGTTTGTGGGTGATTGTGTGCGTCCAAAGATTTATCACTAATGTTGGGGTTCCTCATCAATAAATAAAATGGGAAATGGAAAGAAAGAAAAGGTCTTGTCAAAAAATCTTCTATCACTATCAAATTCACAATGCCAAATTCTCAATCACCAAAAAGGGTGGAAAATCAATACCTATATGTCGAGCTTCATGCGAACCACTAAGTAATCCCCAAGCTGATCCTGCCTAAGAAATAAAGAATCAACAACAAAAACAACAACAAAAAGAAAACCTTAAATGAATTCAACAACAGCAACTTTGAAGAGCATCAACTCAGAAACAACAGGACAGCAAAGAAAGCTACGATTTTTTCAACAAACAAAGATGAATCCATATCGATCGAACCCCGTTAGAGTAATCTCTCGATACAAAACATGAACAACATCTGAAACAAATGAGGTTACAGTGTATCAAAAAAAGGACAGACTGAAAGATATCTATAGAGGGAGAGATTTACAGCTCCGAAAGTGAGGAAGGATTCGACGGCGAAGGAAGAGCAGGGGACGTCGTAATCGTACGGCCCCCCACCCTCCATTGTTATTTCACAGACACCCTTATTGATCACCCCAAACAGGTGAACATCTGAAGCGCTGAATAGGACGTTCGGGGTGACAATATCAAGCAATCGCTCGGTCTCTTCGGTACACTCTTGTCTACGGTGGCTTTTAATAAAAATGGATTCATGGGCAGGGATATTGCCACCGTTATTCTAACGACCACCGTTATTTATCCATACATTTTTCATTATAATTATAAATGACTAAAAGAGCACCACACCTAAATCCAATATAGATATTTACTGAATAATATCATAGGTTCTAGAATGAATTAGATATATGGGGTGTCTATATGTTTATATTTTTTAGACAATCATCATGTCGATGAAAACAGGAAAAAAAATAATAGATTCTGGAATGTGTTAGACACATAGGATGTCTACGCATTAACATATTTTAGACGGTCCTCTTGTCGATGAAAATAAAAAGAAAAATCCGTAGGTTCTGAAATGTGTTAGACACGTGAAATGTCTATGTGTTTTTATTTTCTAGACAATCCTCCTGTCGATGGGAATAAAAAAAAAAAGAAAACCACCATGATCCACTGATAAACATTGATAAATATTCAAAATCATGCTTGCAAAGAAAGTCATCAACACCACCATTCAAAGCCATATAAACATTGTTTAAAGTAACAATGTTTCAACAAATATTCCTATAAAAATCATCTAATACACAACTGATTGAACCATTATCGTTATTTACATAAAAATTTATTTTAACAAATCTTAAAAAAATAAAATGATTTGTTAAATCTATTAACTCCATTTATATATCCACTGTTATTCAATATTTTAAAACGACGTTCTCTAGTCAGTGATTTTGGGTGACATGATACGACGGAATATGTTTGCTGTCTTGACAATAGTTTAATACGTATTGTACGTGTCTTTACCAAATGCTCTCTGTATGTCACCCTTGTACGAGTGGCTACAAGTATTGTGACATATGATATGCTACAAAAGAAAGAAACATCGATGAATTAATAAAGCTATATGGGTTCTAGAATATTCCCCTCGACATGGTACTTGTATAGAAAATATAAATACCTAGACAACTCATGTATCTAACCCGTTTCAGAGCCTACTTGGTAAGAATTATATGTATTTTGGATTTAGGTGGTGGACTTGTTTAAGCCAAATTGGTAGGGTGGTGACAGTTATAAAGTGATGCTCCTAGTTGTTATAGCTAAGAAGTGTGTATGTCTAAAGTTATAAAGTGGTGCTCCTAGACAACTCATGTATCTAACCCGTTTCAGAGCCTACTTGGTAAGAATTATATGTATTTTGGATTTAGGTGGTGGACTTGTTTAAGCCAAATTGGTAGGGTGGTGACAGTTATAAAGTGGTGCTCTAGTTGTTATAGCTAAGAAGTGTGTATGTCTAAAGTTACTTTGGGTGGTGGCGCCTAAAGTAATTTATGAGGTGGTGATATCTCTGTCCTTTTTAGTTTTATGTCCTTTTATTGTTCGGTATTTTATTTTTAGATAACCGGAATTAATCAAGGATCTCTTTTGTCATCTGTCTATTATTTTTAAATATTTAGAATTTTTTAATTTTGTTTTAAGTTTCATAGTGGTGAAAAATTATTTTTAGATTCCTTCAACCGGATATTCAAAACACCAAAAATGTCCCTCGTCTAATTATTTTAGTACATTGTTAGTACTTTCCAGTACATTGTTAACATTCGTATAAAATGTCTCTCGTTGAATTATTTTAGTACATTGTAAACACTCACAATTACATTGTTAAGTATTTATAATACATTGTTAACACTCCTCAATATATGGTTAATCTTCGCATAATTAGATAAGTGCATTTTCAGTATTTGTAAATATTCGATTGAAAAAATCTAAAGATAATTTTTCAACGTTAAATACCTAAAAAAAGGTTAAAAATTCATATACCTATTAATTTCCGATAATATATATTATTTTTAATTCTACATTATAAATTATATTTTTCAGAAACAATCATTTTCTGTGCTGGCTGCAAATAAAAAGCAAACAGGCACGGTCAATATACAAAACTGTAGGGGCAAGAACGGAAACTAAAACTTTAAGCATCAAAACCCTAATCGTTTCTTCGTCTCGCATATAAGAGCGTCAAAACCCTAACCTTTTCGCCTCAGTTGCCAAACAGAAGAAAACCCTAGCCGAATCGATCCTCCATTAGAGAAGATGAGTCGAGGCGGATCCGGAGTGGCGGGAGGCGGAGCCAAAGGAGGTGGAAAGAAGAAGGGATCGACTTTCACGATCGACTGCGCGAAGCCCGTGGAGGACAAGATCATGGACATCGCTTCACTCGAAAAGTTCCTCCAAGAGCGGATCAAGGTCTCCGGCGGCAAGGCCGGTAACCTCGGCGACTCCGTCACCGTCACTCGTGACAAGAACAAGATCACCGTCGTCTCCGACTCCAACTTCTCTAAGAGGTAAACCCTAATATTTGTCTCTCTCTCTCTATCTCTGTGTTTGGTTGGCTGTGAAATGGTTGATCTGTGTGAATTGATGCAAATGTTGTGACAGTTTAGGATTTAGAGGGGGTTTTTTTTATTGTACAGTGTATGGTTTCCACTTCTGTTGTTTCTTTGGTTTTGGTTATTTCGATTTGATGATTGTGTTTATTTCTCAGGCATCAAATTTTAAATAAAAAGTGTCCATTTGAGTAAAAAAAATGTAGTTTTTGAAGGTTTGGGAGTAAATGCTGGGCGGCGGTTTATATCTAATGTCGATTTCTAGAAATTCTCTTGATGGGTTTTCATTTTGTCACCATATCAGAATACACGAGCATACTTGTGTGATTTTATTGTGTGTTTATTGGAACCGTATGCGTGATAAATAAAGGACTGTGTTTAACAATGTGAATCTGATTTGGTTTGACGAGTTGAGCTGTGAATTATGAGAATTGTTGATTGTATCAGGAGATTGGTTGATCTCATTTTGAAGGTATTATTGTAATCTGGTTGAGCGGAAGCTGGAAATCATTGTCTTTAGGTTTTGCTATCTCAATTGGGGTGTGTGTGCGCGCAGGGGGGGGGGGGGGGTAGCAATCCCTAATGTTAACCTGACACATTAATAAGAGTAATACGCGTCTTTTTTTTTAAAAAAAAAAGTGGCATATGCATTGGTCTATGTATTTTTTTGAATTTGGTTGTATTAGCTTTCATTGAAAATCCATGTACATTATCTTCATTTTGGTTAATATTCTCAATAAGGGAGTTTGCCTTAGGTTCTGCTTTGTCAGTCATGTCTGGTTGCAGGTATATTTGCAACAGTGACAATATCTCAACTTCAGAACACTGATGTAGTAGTTTGTGTGAGACTGCCCAGCAACTCAACATAAAACTATTTCAAAATGGTTTGGGAGTAGCCATGTGGCAGTGCTTTATCGTTGACAGAATTTGAGTTTTAATGGCTCGAGGTAGTATTATTTTGTGCATTCTCATTTCATCTTGTGACCATGGATATCTTGAGATCCTATGGTTTACTCTTGCTTCTCCTGGAAGCTTGTTAGTCCCCATCTCGCGATTAGGTATTGATTGTGTGGGATAGGAATTTTGTTTTACAACGAGAAAGTAGCATAAGGTGACCGGAGGGGGGGGGGTGCTAGGGACGAAAAACAAAAGGCATAATAATGTAAATTGTCTTTTTAGTATATTGTTAAACTAAAAAATATTTGTCTTCTGCTAACATTGCCATTATCTTAGTTTGGCTTACTGTGCTCAATCTGGATCATTTGAAGTTTGTTCAGCTTTTTGGTGGCTAGTCGATAGTAATAATATATCTTTAGTTAGAGATTTTGTCTCTACGTTCTAGATTTTTTTCTGGTGTTAGATCGATCCTTGAATATCACAGAGTGATCATGTGCTAGTTAAGAGGCACTACATTCATGTCAACAAAACATGTCTTTTTTAGGACTGGGATAAGATTTTGAGGATAATTTATTCAAATTTTGAGGATAGGAAATCCATCAATTTTGTCTTTATTCTCATTTGTCAAAATCAGGACAAAAATAGGGGATAAATGTTGTTCTACCCTTTAGGTGAAACTAAAAATCCCCATTTTCATTTAAAAAAAGGGACACTATCTTGATTACTTTTTAGAACAAACAGATAAGTTGTTCTTCCCCTATTGATTCCCATATTTATCCTCTGATCCCGCCACTTGTTCCTTTTGCCAAACTAGCCCTTAGATAATGTGCAGGAAGTGTTCACACATTACCAGGAGTGGCTTTCTTCTTTTCTGTGATTGGCCATGGCCCATGGGTACATGATTTTTTTTTTGGTGACGAGGAACCCCAACATTAATTTTGTTTTCCCCTTAATGTTGGAAAAACCCCATATGCATAGAATTACTCACAAGCCATGTTCATTGGGTAATCTAAGGAAGATTTGAACTCGAGACCTGTGGGAACCCATGGTTCTAACCAATGTGCCAACCCCGTGTGGGTCAGTTAAAAGTGTGGCTGCTTGGATTCGAGCCTACATCTCCTTGGGTACATGATTATTGAACTTCTGTAAATTCTTTACTACTGCTGCTAATGAAGTATTTTTCTCATGTCAACCATTATTTACTATGGTTTCATGACTAAATTACCTTTAGATTTATTCACATATAAAACCATATGACGAGAGAAATATAATATACAAATATCAATTTAGTTCATTTTATTTCACCGGATATACTCTTGCTAAGCGTTGCCTTCTAAAATTGTCATTTGATTATCTTGTTATTATTAATTTAATAAAAATATGATCACCATGTCACTTCAATTTCCCATTGAGCTGATGTCTTCTATTATGTTTCTTAATTATCATAATGTAATTTCTTAATTATCATAATGTAGCTTTTTTTAAAATTTTGTAATTACGTATATCACTTGGGTCCTCATTCTTCTTTTTCTTTTCAAAAAAATAAAAAAACTTTGTAGGTACCTGAAGTATTTGACAAAGAAGTATCTGAAGAAGCATAACGTGAGAGACTGGCTGCGGGTGATCGCATCAAACAAAGACCGCAACGTTTATGAGCTTAGGTACTTCAACATCGCGGAGAATGAGGGTGAGGAGGAAGATTGATCTCATCTCCTTCATCAGAGTTGTTCTGAGTGATCGACAATTATGTTTATTCCAGTTTTGTTGAGACTTCTGCTTTTTAGATCACTTTTTATATCATGGGAACAAGGTGTACTGGATTTTTTGGTTCCAATGTGGATGGTGTCTGCTACTGGAAATGGAGAGTTCCATTTGTGTGATTTCTTTGTTTTTCGGTTGTTTCCGGTGGTCCTTAGGTGGCATAAATTTATTCAGTGACTCTTTTCTTCTCTCTCAGTTCTGGCAGGAAAATGTTGTCCCAGGTAGTGACATAGAGATGCATAATTGTACCAATGTAACAAGTCATATTTTGTTTGCGTGCCTATACAGTCTGCTTTTGCCTATCATAGTTTCATACACTATGATAGCATAGTGTAGACTACACTATGAGTGTAATTCGGTTAGTTTGGTTCGGTTTTTAGTAAAGTTTGAACAATCTACAAACTGAATGGACAACCCAAAATCAGATTGAACTGTTAGATACACGTATATATACCCAATTATGTTTTTTTTTCCTTTCTATCAATCTGGGTTGGTTAAATTTTTTTTTTTGGGTGGGGGGGTGGTTTACAACTCAAGTCCAACTATTTGCACCCTTTTTTTCCATACACTCCCTTTTTTTGGGTGTGTTTAGGTAGTGAGAGGGAGGGGTGCTAGGTGGGTAGAGCCGTAAAGGGCGGGGACTGGGGCGGAGGAGGGAGAGGGCGGGGGTGAGGCGGAGGAGGGGAAGCGGTGGTGAGGAGGTAGTAAAGGGGGTGGGATCAATGGTGGAGGTAGGTTTTGCAGTGAGGGTGATGGAGGAGGCGGGTTCGGTGGATTTCGCAGGGACCGATCCTCCGCCACCATTGTTGGTATGGTTTTCTTCGGCGAGAGACAGCTTCTTGTTGGATTTTTGTATGTGTGAAAATGTTTTATGTATTTATTTTGTATTTTATTGTTTTATGTATGCAGACATTGGAACTGTCGACAAAGTCAAATTTTGTAGACACGTATCTGTCGACAAGGTTCCACAAACAAAGTCAAATAATTTCTGGATTAAGACACTGGAACTGTCGATAGAGTCCGATTTTGTAGACACTGAATATGTCGATAGGGTCTTAGAAACAAAGCTAAGTGATTTTTGGAGGGGACATGAACTATTACCATAAAGGAAGGTGAGGGAGAAACCAATTTATTGTTTTTTTGTGGAGATTTGGAGGGACAAATGAAATGTGAATTTTTTTTTTTTTTTGAAAAAACGACACATGGTTTATAAAGTTTTTATCAGTGTATGGAGTAACAAAAAAAATTCAAAAATGGTGGGAATCATAAATTTGAAGTTTTTATTTGATTGACCATGAATAAATTGTAGATGAAATATAAATAAAATGTGGATGATGATTTATAAATTGTGAAAAAATTATTTGACATATGTTTTTTTTTTTTATCGGAGGGACTACACGTGGCTGACCTTATGGTTAAGCTGGAAAGCTACCTTCGCCTATTTATCCCTAGTTTCATATAAAATTCTTTCGGATTTCTTCTGGGACTTTGACATGTGTATTTTATGTATTTAAAATAAATTTTCATATCATTTTTCATGAAAGAACTAGGGATTTGTTTGTGAACCAAACCAGATCCCTAGTAGAATGAATTCTGATCAATCCAAAATAATTATACAATTAAAGGGGGGAATTAAATCTTTTTCAAGGTGAAATAATTGTCACCTGAGTGGCCTTTCAACGGGTTTGGATCTAAAATCCAAATCTGGACACTTTCGTTGACAGATTACTGATTAAATTCAAATCCCAAACAATGTTTATCTGGATTGGAAAGATAAATTGGCCATTTCATATTCTACAATCATATTAATAAGTCATTGAAAAATGGGTCATTTTTTTTGTTTGTCCAAAAAATGGGAACTTGATGTAAAATGGTTATCAGTCAATTTATAAATGATGAAAGTTGAGAAAGCAACTAAACAAGACCCAAAACGGCATAGGCCACAATTTATTTCAGGTGGCTCTTTATGTCCAGCCTTGTGTGTAATCCTAACGCTTTTTAAAAAAATGTAAATTTATTGAAATACATATAGCTATACAAAAATAAAATTATATACTTAAATAAACTTACATATTAAAGAAAAAATAAAAAAATAAATACTACAGTAGCACAGTATATACTGACTATCATAATATATGCCCCTGTAGCAAAGTGAATAGGCAGTCTTTGGACTCCAAACAGGATTGCTTTTGGATTGCAAACTTTGGACTCCAAACAGGATTGCAAAAGCATATATGGTCTCTAACAATCCATCACTCATTTTTTTCACTCATTTTTGGGTGGAGTCCCAAAAAAATTATAACTAAAGAAAAAAAAAACATAATTCCTCAAATTCTGCTTGAGAATTGCTGCGCCACTGCTCTAACCAAACAGTTTTGAGACATCACTTTTGAATGTCCTCTTTAAACCTGAACTTCACAAAATGCAGCCACATTGAAAACTGAGCAAAGATGAATTAATTTGACATTCATTGTTTATAATACGAAATAAAGAAACCTAAAAAAAAAGAAGAGAGACTGCAACATGGTTCTGAGTGAGCACACACCACCCCCTCTAAAATTTTTGTTTTGCAACACAATGTCATCGGTTCAGTTCGAGGGGTGTCAAGCTTTGTAAATTATCCCTGGAAACAATAAATATTGAAATCTCCATCTCCCCCTTCTCACTATTTAAATACGCTAGACGAAAACATACCACCAGAAACATCAGTGAGAAGGCTTCAATGATTCCACATTTCAGGCACATTGTGAAGAAAGGTCACTTAAATCTCCTTTTTTCACTAACCGGAGCCTTCTTCAACTTGAACAGAGAACCACCCATGGAATGCAATGGAATCCAAATCATGGGTTGTATTCGAAAGGCTGAGGGGGTTGAGGATCCTCGTCGACTGACATTGCGGAAGCTGCAGAACCTCCCTGCGGAGCTGCTGCTGAACCAGCCCCAGTTGCAGGAGTGGACATCGATGCAGGTGCGTCAGTGAGAGCAAGCACCTCTGTCTCAGTAGGCCTCAAATCCCTTAGGAGGACGAAACCCGAGGGAGCTAGTTTCACGGGAACGTATCGGCTTCCCTCAAGGAACTTGATGTATTTCTCCTGGGCTGGCACCACCCTGGCTGGGTTTGTCAGAATTCCGTAAGTTGGTTCAGGTTCAGCCTTCTTTTCCGATGCAACATCAACCTGAAACCATAAGGTACACATCAATGGAGTAATATTAATAAGAAAGCACCATCTAAAAAACAAATCTTGTGAAATCTCAGACATTCCTTCACTCTTTCCTGCAAACGCCAAGTCACCTAACGCAATATTGAAATCTCTAATGAAGAGTATATACTCTACTATCACAGTATATCTCTATCACAAAATATGTAAAAATGTAAGCATTCAATTCATTCGAGCATGTACTTCACTTTTTGTGAGAGTGAGTACTTCATTAGATAAGTATACACATCCAAAAAAATTCACGACGTGTTCGGTCTGCAAAAGTAACTAATGACCAAGTGTAACATTTTACTATGAAGAAACATCTGTGTAGTAGTTGGGACTAAAAGAATACTGACAAGGAACCCATTCATGATTTTCTACAGCATGCATCAGCGAACAAGAACTCATACCTGCATCGAATCACCATCCTTCCCCGGAGATTTAAGGACCTTTGATGAAGTTGAACCAGCGGAAGCATCTTCACTGGATTGCTTTTCTGAAGCAGCAGCAGCCTTTATCTCGGCATCTTTCTTCACTCTTGCTTTTGCTTTTGCAGAGGTAGATAGAATGGCAGTGGGCAGTTTTACTGCTGAGGCTGTGGTGGGTGGTGTGGTTGGACGAGGATAGTCGAACATGGAAGGCTTGGCATATGATAAAAAATCAAATCTTGGGACCTTAAGATCATAGTTGAGACCAATGAGGGCAGTGGGAGAGAATGCAAGGCTTATGAAATAGATAAGCGGGTACCAATGCCAAAACTGACTAAACACAGCAAGTCCAACAATGGCTGTGACTTTATCATGCTTGGTCTTTGAGAGAAGCCTGATGGTCACATTCCTTCCACCAGCATCAAGGATACCGGATGCCAGGATCGCACCCATTTTGCTCATTGTATCTTCATGTTTATCTAATATTATCTTTTCCAGTTGTCGTCTAAAAAACAAGAAGCATACAACCGCCATCAGAACAAAGAAATCAAAAGTGCAATGAGGGATGAGAGTTGCACAAAAGATACCTGAATGCCCCCACACGAGAGTCACAAGACTCATTTGTCTGAATCATGACCATGGCCATTGCTATAAGTGCACCCTGACGAACAAAGTCTACAACATCTGATGTAAGAGGCTCCAGCAAAGAGATAGCTTCACTCAGACCAGTGCCAGCACAGGAAATGCCCACTGCTAATGCTGCACCATACCGAACATGTGGATTGTAGGACTCTGATAGTAGGGAAACAATTCTTGGAGTCTGCACATGGCAAGGGGAAAAAAATGAGAATCAAGTGACCTCACAAAAACCAGGTAAACTTTAAAAAACAGAAAACCCTTATCATCGCATACTATAAGGAGGTGGAAAGAAGGTATGGTTTGGTTTCCTTTTTTTGGATTATCAAGAAAGTTGCAATCCCTTCTTGTAATCTCAGGCAGCATTCCCAGTGATTCAAGAACATCTCAGATGATAAATTTCAAACAATGAGTAATTCAATATACTGATGGACTGACCTGCTCAGGTTCTGAATACAGAACGAAACCCAGGGCAAGAACAGCAGTCCTCCTTACATCATCACTCACATCTGATACAGCAAAATGGAGGAGCTGGCGGATAGCCTTGTTGTTTGCAGTCCCCCTGTAGGCCAATGCCAAAGCATATATACCACCATAACGCAATATTGGATCCTGATCCCTGGTCATTTGCTCAATCAATGTATCAGCTTCTTCCTCTCTTCCATACACTGTAAGTGCAATTCCCAGTGATAATCCCCTGAAAGAAATTTCATAAAGCAAAGGGTGAGAAAAAAAAGACTGAATCATATAACATAGAAAGGGATGAAAATGAGAAATCTTTTATTCGGTCAATATTAGCATAAACAGAAATTAGCATAAGATACCTAAATATTCGGACAATGCTATTATACGCCAATAAAAAGTAAAACAACACAAAAATCATCAAAAAAATATGTTGTGTTCAATGAATAAACAGAAGAAAGCATACAACAATAGGAATTGATTTACCTGATAATTTTCTCATGTTGTGTGTCATGTGCATATGTAAGCATCTCGCTGGCCTTCTCACTTGCACTCCCAACCAACAGCAAGCCCATGCTGATACCTGCAGCTTCACCAGCCACTGCACTATCTGTGTAAAGAACATTTTTAAGATCATCGTAAATTTCATCATCCGATGTTCCTAGAGCTGCCAATCCAAGACCCAAGCATGCCCCATGCTGGATAACCTGCAATACAAAAAATCCCAAAATTCAAATAGAATTAGAGAAGTTAAAAGTTCCCCAGCATGTATTTTCGTAGAAGGAAGTACCTCAGCATTAGTATTTCTGAGACTTTCACGGAGAAATTGTTTGATGCCTTCACCATGGTTTGCATGTATCAGACCCAGCGCATAAAGAGCCCCACCCTCTGAGTATGGACTTCCACCACCTGCAGAACCAGTCTGAGGTAGGTAGGGTGCCATCAAAGACCTGCCCTGCTGAAGATGACCTCTATGAATAACACCTAGTCCTGCTGTAGCACTAAATTTAGCCCAGTTTGTAGCTCTGCTAAGCCAGTCCTGCCAGCCAAAAATACAATAAGTTCATAATTAGAAATGCAACATAGCAACTGCAAACTTGAGTGAGCAAAAGACAACTAAAAAAAACAATAATATTCACCAGATTTTCTCTAAGAAATGTGTCAACAGTTGTTCCAGCATGCATTATGGCATTGGCATAAATAGTTGCACTGTGACAGACACTATTTCTCATTTCAACAGACTGCTTTATTGTTTTCAAAATCAGAAGATCCGACCTACACAGAAATCCACATCATAAACATTAGGAGGGTCAATTTATAAAGCAGAGTTGGAACAAAAATAGGGGTTTAGATAGTAAGTGTAGCAATAGACTTTCACTGACCTGTTATGGCTGTAGAGAAACTGCAATGTCAACTGTATTGATGTTTGCCCTGATAGAATCTCTTTGATTTTTGTGAGCCTCTCAGCATACAAAACTTCGCTTGGATCCATGTAATGTGTGCCCCCATTAAGAGCAGGATGATCATCCGTCATGACAGCATCCTCCGTTGCACTTGCGTTTCCAGGGGCTGAATTTTCAGTTTCAGAGACTTGTACAGGGGAGCCAACTTGAACTGCTTCAGAAGATTGTCCAGCACTTGCTATAGGGGTAGCTCGAGATTTGGCATCTGGGAGGCAATTTCTCACATTCAGAAGAAAAGCCTGACGCTCATTTTCTACAAGATCAAAAGCTATTTGGAAGGCCAACAGTGCTTCATCCTGCAATCACATTGAAGAGTGTCACCATCATCATAATCAGAAACTGTGATATAGATGACCTCCCCCTCCGCAAAAAAATAAAAATAAGAAAGGATGAATACTTTATTTTCAGATCGCAGAAGCTTCTCCAATATACTGACAATGCCTTCAGGTTCATCTAGAAACATAAGACATTGACATATACTCAAGTAATCTGGGGAGGACAGCCTCTGAAACATTGTAACAAGAAGCCGAAGAACCTGTAAGCAGAAAATATGAACAACGATGTTATTCCTGTAGGGGACTGGTTGTAGCAAGTGATGAAATTTTAATATACCTAGAATTGGGAAGATACACTCAAGAGAAAAAAAAACAAAAACAAAAACTCAAGCATACAAGGGAAAGATACAAAGAAGTCCCGCAATTTCTGCCCAAATAATTTCAATGTACAATAGAATTAATCATACGACTACATAGATTTAAAACTAGCTTTCGATTTGGCAATAAGTTTCGAGATGGACTTACCATTCTTTCAACATAAAAATTATCTTTATCCATTGTATACTCACTTAAAGAGCATCAATCAATTAGAAGAATAGTACAAAATTTAATATATAAAACAGTAGAAGTACAAGTTATGGCAAATTTACAAAAACTTATGAACTGTGTTGGAAATGGCCTGGCATTTATGAACTTGATGCTTGTTTAGATTATTAGTTCACATTGACTTCACAACTTCTTCTATGTTGAATTTGAGACTTAGAATAAGATACCAGAACCTTGAGAGATCCCCAAGAAGTTGTTCTGCAAAAATTTATAATATACTTAGATATTATAAAGCATATTGCTCAGAACTCCTCCTTGAAGAAAAAAATTGCTCACAACCATAATTGGAAGCTGCAATTCTACTGCAATTACTACATAGATGGGGAGATATAATATCTCATGATGAAAATGAATGATGTCAATTTGCACAATAAAAACAGTGATGCATGGGTGCATTAATCACTGTTTCCCGGTGAATGCAAGAAAAGCTCCGTTTGAATGTGACAATTAAATAATGGCTACAGAGAATGTAATATATAGAAAGGATTGGTACTATATATCTGCCATTTTATACATACAATTACAAAATGTAGCTTAATGGCTCTTTAGATTTAAAAGGACAGCTAATGTTACAGAGTGTGTGTTTGTGTAGCACTTATTATATGTGTGCGCGCATTGCTGCACTACATGTGGTAATTTAACTCTCAACAGCACTCCAACAAATATGAAGCTTATGTGCAATATTGCCTGTCCCCTGGAGGACATATATGATTAAAAAGATCTGTAAAACACTTACTATACATTACAAGCTGTTGCTAGAACAGTCTATATAGAGTATTATCAACCTCAGAACATTTAGTTGACTACTAATTTTGTTAATATATTGGTCTTAGTTTGCTAGCTTCACATTCCCATCATGGAAGCGTTTTCATGTACATATATTTCAAGGTCACTCCGGTAACTGTCAAACACCTGGACACTTCAATATACATAAGCAAGTTAACAGTATTCATGACCAACTTAAAAGCAAACAAATAACAACACAATCTCACCTCACAGCGATATTCCCTACGGTTAACAAATGAGTGGGAGAGGTTGATGCAATACGAAAGAGCTCCATTGATATTATCACTACGCATGATTGCTTGCTCGAGCTTATCCAATCTTCTACACTCAACAGCTATTCCCATAGCTTGTTGGTATTTCCCATCCACAATACACCTAAAACAAAAAAGCAAGATGAAAAGATCTGTTTCGGGAGGAATGCAAGCCATCTCTGAGAGTAATTGACATTACTTGTCCAGCATTCTTTCTACAATAGCCTCCAATCTCGAATCCACCATTGCCACGTCATTTGTCTCTACAACTCGGAACTTGAGACTAGCGTATTCATCCAGCGCTTTGGCTAAGAGAACAAATATTTATAAAGAAACGAAACATAAGCCATAATGCCCATTACTTTTAAAAGAAAGGTCAAGAATTAAGAATGTTGCTACCAAGTAGTGTATGAGAGTAATCAGAATCTTCAGAGACATCAAACAATGGACCAGCACCAAGAGCGTATGACAAAGAATCATCAAGCTCCCCCAAGTAATAAAAAACCTGCAAAAAGAAATGTCTTATGTCATGGAATAGAAAAGAAGCTCACAAAGTAATACTATGAGATGCTAAAGTAAAATTATAGTTAGAAAATAGATACGAGTTTCCACCAGCATTTTAAAAAAAAAAGTTAGACAAAAAAATGGCTACAGTGTTGTTGCATCAAGTAGGTGAGCTGGAAATGAGTATTAAAGGTGCTGCAAAGGTGGTATAGTAGGCCTAATGCAAGGACGCAATGTGAGTCTACACATGCCTACACAGGCAAACATGCACACTGTAACAAACCCCAAGTTTGTGAGACACAAAACAGGTCAAAATCTACAGATAGGTGTATAGGCATAATGGCATATAAAGGATATTGATTTATATAATATGGAATGTGCTGATTTCAAAGGTGTGCACACTCAGGTTCAGCAATTAAAATAAATCTCTATGCTGTGAGTAGCTGCTTGACAATTAGTTATGATATTCCATAGAATACATAAGCCTCAATCATTTACATATGGAATCAAATTTAGAAAGGATGAACAGTTCAGTTTTAGCTCAGATCAGAAGGATATTGACCATGGTGTTGTGGATAGAATAAATATACATTGAATTCACTACAACCTTTGAAACCAGTAATGCGGCAAGCTGTCTCTGATCGAAAGATTCATCTTCATATAAACTTTCACTGCACCAAACAAGATCAAGTTAGTATATCTAAAAACTTCATCAAGCATGATGTGCCCACTAAACTAAAACACAAATATTGATTTCTATTTAGAAAATTTAAAAAATAATAAAAGTAAACATGAAAATGCATGCACATCAATAGAGTGAAAAGCCTATGAAAGAATCGTATAATTTGATACAATTCTTGTTGATTCCACAATGATAATAAGCATGTAAATTCTTGAAGGAAATATGATGTGAGTTGTTTAATAAAGAGGAAGCGAAAAGGTCTGTCATGGAGTAAAAAAATGCAACAGTCTGAGTTCACAGAAGATGTGGGAGTGGTTCCACAGGGAAGAAGAAAATGAAGATGGACAAAAGAAGGTGCTCAATTCGTCCTGCATGCAATCTGCTGGCCTTTAGCTTACGAGGATTGAGAAGATCTTCAAGAGTAAACCAGCTTACATTGAGAATGCACAGAATGATATCACCTCTAATCTAAGGAAAGGGAGGTTTCTATTTTAGTGGTGTATTCCTTGTCCATTGAGTGGGAAAGGGTTGATTTATCACCTGAGCAATTTGTGAGAAATTGAAGTTGAGGAATGTTTTGTTGTCATATTTTTTGTGTATGTAGATAACCTCATCTCCCTTATGTTGCTCCTTAGAGGTTGAGTTTTGTATCCTCCCTTTTTTGGATTATACTACTGATTTTCATAATAAATTAGTAGGCAATATGATCCCCACCTTTTCGTCAAAAAAATGTGAATTCAAATGCCACTATCTCTTCTCCCTGAATATTCAAAAGATGAGTTTCAACCCACACGGAGTTGGTTCTTTGGCTAGATTCATGGAATTGTTTCCCATATTTCTCAAGTTTGAAATCCTCCAAATGGTTTATAAAGCCAAGTGGGCCACCAGAGATCCAATTTTGTGTCGTCTACTCCTCTGTTCAATCTGGAAAACAAATCTGTTTTGCATTTATTTTGCTTGTGCCACCTCTCAAGACAGATTTCAGAGAGCCTTGGTCAGCTGGTGCATAAAAATGTCTTCTTTAACATTGTATCAACTTTAGGAGGCAGGTAGAAGGGTAAGGAGGGCTGGAGACAAAAGCATACACGCAAAGATCACTCAATCCCTTGTTCCAATGGCTTGCTGGACTGTTTGGACCACAAGAAATGTAGTGGTCTTCGAGAATAGCACTCCCTATAAAGAAAACATATGGGTTGGGGAATCAACTGTGCAGGCACCAAAAGGGTGTGTTTCGTGGGAAACAAACTTCTGATTGAACCTTAGAGAGGGGTTTAATTACCCTGATGAAGTCAGTTTTGTTAGATTTCTCACCTACTACATATGATCTTCATCTTGTTCTTTTTCCACTTTCCCTTCCTCTAGTATTGTACCCCAAACCAATGAATAGACATTTCCTCAAACAAAAAAGTTTGAATCCCCAGGGTTTACCCAACGCACGAGGTTTGCGGGTGATTGTGCGCATCCATGGTTCAATCTTCAGATTGAGCCTTAGCGAGTGGTTCAATGACCCCGACGAAGTCAGCTTTGCTAAATGTCTCACCTACTAATATGATCTTCATCTTGTTCTTTTTCCGCTATCCCTTCCTCTAGTACTGTACCCAAGATCAATAAATAACCATTTCCTCCCAAACAAAAAAGTTTGAATCCCCTAGGCTCACCCCCCTAGGCTTACCCATTGCACATGTTTTGTGGGTAATAGTGTGCATCCGGATTTTTCCCAACTAATGTTATGGTTCCTCATCATTAAAAAAAAAGGAAGAGTTTCTTGTTTACAATTTATTTCCATGTCAAAAGGCTCCATTGTTGCAGCGCATGACATTGGGTTTCGCAGCCTGACCCTCCTTCAATTGCAGGGCCACCAAACACCTGAGGACTAAACTGATAGCATCCCCTCCTCACATGTTAATAATGTATTTTTCATAACTTCCAATACAATTCCAGACTTCCAGTATCCTTCACTCCCCTCACCACCGACAAATTCATTCCCTGTAAAACCCACCCTTCACACAACAACCACTGACTCGTCCATAAAAAAAAAGTCATTTTTTACACCCACCCGTTTCAGATTTTCAGCAGATTCAACATCAGGTTAGAACAATTCAACAACACACAACTTCCTCATCACATATACAATTCAAAAGAAATCATAACACAAAAAAAAAACTTTTGTCCCAGACATAATGATCCCAACTATAAAACCCGAGTAACACCCACAAAAACCTACCACGAACGGAACCCTAGAGAACAAGAGAAGGGGAGACAGTTAGGGTTAGGGTTTCCGTACATGGCGGGGACGCTGGTGGAGATCTCGGGCCAGAAGACGTCGGCGAGGGAGTTGAGGTTGGAGAGGGCGTGGAGCTTCAATGACGGGTTGCTCTCGTTCAGCATCGCCAGGAGTCCGCTCGCCGAGCTTACCGTCGATACCGCCGCCGCCGCCATCTCCGGTATCAATCCTTCTTGGAGGGTTAGGGTTAGGGTTTTTTTTGGGGAGGGTCCGTGGTTTGGTTGAGACGAAGAGGCGATGTTTTTTTTGCGTTGCCTTGTAGATCCAGCAACCTCAGAATTGGAAAACCCTTTTGTTTATACTAGTTGAAGCACATGTGCATTGCACATGAATTGGTTTAATTGAAATATAATGTATGAGTAATAATTGAGATAATTAATTTATAATAATAAAATATTAGATTGATAGTGAGAATTTTTTTTTGACACCAGTACAATTATTAGATTTTATTTGATAATATGAATATTGTAAATATAAAACTTATAAAAGACAATACATTCATATATAATCTAATTATAAATGAGGATAAAAAATAAAAATGTTAGAAGAATATATAATTATCTTAAATTAGAAAATTTAAAAAAAATTGGAAGATTAGTAGAAGAGAGAACAACTAAAGTAATTGTTAAAAACAAAGAGAATGATGGAACATGTTTAATTAGAAATGAACTAAGAGTACATGCATTTTTTATAAAAGTATATGCATCTTGATGGTGTTTACTATTTTTAAAAATCAAAATGGCTTATCCATCAGATTGTCCCCAATGTACTTTCATTAATAATATGATGTTAATAGTGGTCAATTAATTGATACACAACTAAAGTGCACTTAACTGGATCTTATAAATAAAACTCAAAGTATGACACATGATAGCAATAAGAACCAATTTTTAAAAAATAATCCCAAATCTTGAAATTTTTTAAATGATGTTTGATGATATAAATGTCTGTCTCAATGGAAAAGAAAATGGAAACCAAGCTCCATTCTTTTGTCTGAAAGTTTTTGCTATTGTTTTCTCTTTAAACAAAGTCCTCCACTTTTGTGACATTGAAAAATAGTTCCTGCACATGATAGAAAACAAATCAAATTCAGTGTTACAGATGAACATATAACGGTCACACAAATGAATGCAATGACTCTGTTTTGGTTAGAAAATAGCATGATTTAACAATTAATATACAAGTCTATTATGAAACCCTTTAACAAACTAAACTAAGCCAAGTCATTAATCAACAACTCTGCTTGCCCAATCAATCCAAAATTATAAATAACAAAAGCAAAAGATAATATTTTGTAGTACTTTAAGAGACATCGTCATGTCTAATGAATAATAATGACTATTTGAAATTTCAGATATTGTGATGTGCAACATTGTGAACATGTGGATCTATGAGTGAAAACCCAAAATATATTAGAAAAAAGAAAAGAAGTTTTGTATTTTTTTATCAAAACTTTCTTTGCTCAAATCTATAACAATATATATTAACAAAACATAATGAAAAAATCCCCCAGCCCCTAAAAAGAAGAAGAAGAAGAAGAAGAAGAAGAAGAAGAAAGAAAAACAGAATAACATTTCATGCAATGACAGTTCTTAAATGACAGAATGCATGGAAAAGAGGTAAAGATAACAAAATCACATTGAGATTAATTAAAATAATGTAATGCTAACCTGCATGCATGATATATCAGCATTATTGACAAAAAATGAAAATGTAAGATGCTTAATGTCACTTCGGAGCATGGATGTTATTCAGACATAAAGATCTGGGACGATGCTTACTACAACTTTGATATGTTATTTTGTTGTGTGTTTATCGGTTTGATATCATACTCTCTTCCAGTATCTACTCAACAAAAATATTATCAACTATTTCATAATTGAGAAATTGCTTCACAAAGAAGTATAAGATAATCATTTGAAAACATGTTGTACTTCTAACGGAAGTACAAGAAAGAATACCAAAAAATATTACAATGATTCACACAGGTTGATAGTTAATTAACAATTATACTTAGTCTACCTTTCCCTAAAAAATAACAGTTAATGCCAATACATTTTTAGAGGAAACCACAAATAAACATTATTAAAATAAATATACAAATATAACTGAAAGTTGAAGTCAGAATTAATACTTTAATAATACTTTAATATATAAATTGAGTGCTATCTATTTCAATAATACTTTAATTATTAAAAAAAGGCTTATAGTCACTTCCACAAAACCTTGAATATGATATGAAAAAATTCACATAGAAAGAACCCTGACCCTCATTTATGAAACCAATCCTTTTTTTTTTTTTACTAATGAGTAGAGGCATGATTAAAAAACATAGTCAAATCTCAATAATAGAGCAGGTATGAATAAAACAAATGATGGAATCAGTGGCCATAAAAGTCCCTTCTTTTTTATTTTTCTATTTTATAGTTGAATTACCCACACCGAATCAAGAATCACAAAAAAATGACCATAGTTCCATACTGTGAATGCAATAGCTCATTTCAACATGTTTAAAAAACACAATAAGATACCAGTAATAGAGCACATATTAATAGAACATATCATATATTGAGGGGCTATAAAAGCCCTTTCTTTTTTGTTATTTTCTTTCTCTAATTGAATTGGTCACATAGATACTGAAATCACAAAAATAATACAAAATCATGCATAATATTTTAAAAAAAATGAAGAAAAAATATATCTATTCAGATTGTTCAGTGTTAACTATTAGATTTTTGTCAAATTAATCAACTCAACTAATTAATCAAAATTGTACAAGTTATTCAGTGTTAATAGATTGAGAGGCTATAAAAGTTCCTTCTCTCTTTTTTTTTGCTATTTATATTTTCTAACTGAACTGGCCACAAAAAATCAAATAATGTGTCAATTAAATACAGTAATGCACTAAAAGAAATTAATCAGATATAATCATATGGATTCATGTTGAATTTTTAACCGTTAATTATTGTCAAAATCAATCCCTCATTTTAGTAATTTCTACTATATAATTCATGAAACAACTGTCCTTCAATTATACAATGTCTTTATATGTGAAGAGATACATGGAATAGATGAGAAAATAACAGAAATCACACTGAGATTATAAAAATCGCACACAATCAGTAAGTAGGAAAGCATAAGCATTATTAGAAAAATAAACATATAATGTAAAATGATCATTGTCACTTTAGAATATGTACATTATTGAAAAAATATATACACACAAATGTTAAAAAAAAAATGAATTAATGCTTACTACAACTTTGATATGTTATCTTGTTGGGTGTTTATCCATTTAAGCAATGATATTTGGCTCTCTAAAACTATTTATCAAAAAAACTATTAGCTACTTTTGAATCTAGAAATTAACTCATATCATAGTTGTATTCCATAAATAAAAAAAACTGCAAAATATCTACCATATGAGATCGGCGGAGATGCAAAAAAAAATCCATTTTGATCTAGAGATTCTGAACCGGCTGCAGCCAGTGGGATTCGTCGAGCAAGAACATGACTTCCTCGATGTTTTCTCTGTTCTTCCACAAATTTTCATCGATCTTGTGAGGAGGATTAGAATTCGCTTCGTTTATGAGGGTCTCCTCCCCTTCAAAACATTAGGGGAAAAGAAAAACGAATACATGAATTCTTGAAGATGAACACAGACAAGGTCAAAGCAACCAAGATTTGTCTGATTTTCCATATTAGGCATAGCGGAGACCTCCGTGAGGAGATCGTCGGACATGGATCAGAGCTCCGACGAGAGATGGGACCATTCCGTACGTCGACACCATCTCTTTCTCCTTCTCTCTGTGAATGGTATGAAAAGGCGCTTCCTTAAAAGAGATTGAATCAGTGAATTAATTTCATTTAGGATAAGGATGGAGGTATGAAAATGCGCTTCCACAAGGACATTGGATCGATGAATTAATTTTATTTAGGATAAGGATGGAATTTTAAAATTTGATAAGGTTAAAACTGTCAAACGAATGTTTTTTCAAGATCCGTGCTTTTATATATAGTATTGATAATATAGATTGGTACTTTTATAGGTAGTATAAATAATATAATATAATGAGTATTTGATATATTCGTTTATTTTGTTTTATGATTTACTGGGTTAGGTTGATTCAGTGAATGACTAATTGTCATGGGAGTGAAATGGTTTTGGGTGTGAATAATAATAATAATAATAATAATAATGGCTTTGGGATTGATGATGTGAATTGATTTAAGAGGGGGTGTGAATTGATTGTCATGGGAGGGTTAGAATGGTCAAATGGCTATGTGGATGGATTGGAATAGGATTAAAGTGATTGAGAGGGGTAAAATGGTCAAATGGACGGTTTTTGGTTTAGCAGCCTTTTATATAGTAATATAGATTTACTGGACCGACGGTCCGGTGCTTCGCTCTTATTTTGTTATCGCTTTTGTTTCGAGACCCTAAATACTGTGAGTGATCAGCGTGGGGAGTAGTAGGTACGATATTTGTTTTTATAAATATCTATTTTATAAATTTAAATATTATAGAGGGAAAATGATTCAAAAAAAAAAATTTATAAAAATTAGAAATACTTAAATCAGTCATTTTTTAAAATTATCTCCAAAAGTCTCATTTTACAATTTAGAAATATAAAAGACTAACATACTCATATGTAATTAAATCCTTAACATATTTTATACCTCTTAATTTTGTTAAAATATTTCACCTTCTTAATTTTGTTAATGTATTTCACACATTCTCATTTATAACTTTTTTTACTTTAATTTTTTATGATTAGATAGATTTTATAAGATATGTGTTAATATAATATGAGTTTTTTTATGATAAACTCCATTAAATGTTGATATATTTATAAAAAAATGGATATGTAAACTAATTTGAGTTTTTTATGATAAATTAATGATGCTATAAAAATATGTGAATAGTCAAGTAAAAAAATGTAAATAAGGATTTAGATTACTAAAATATCATTAGCTGCATTGAGGCACAACACAGATTTAAATTACATATTATGATTATATATAATTAAAAATGATAAATAACATTATGTGATGTAGGACAGATTTGAAAAAAATCATTGCAGGATATTTGATTTCAAATCTGTCAATCATAATAATCACATTTTATTGGTGAATTAGGAATTTATGATTTTATATTTTATATTTTATTTTAGAGTTTTTGCATGTATACCATCCAAAAATAAGCTATTTAATTTTATACCACTTCAAATAAACTATTTATTTTTATACCATTGAAATATGTAGAACTTATGCATATTTACCATTTAGTTAACTTCCATCCAATTTTTCATTAAAACCGTTGAAGTTATCCTCTCTTTTTTTGCATATTTAACCTTATCAAATACAATATTTATAAAATTAAAATACATTAATTTTAACATAAAAATGATAAATTTAATCTAAAATCCAAATACACAAATTAATCATAAAAACTATTTATTAGCATAGATATGATAATTATTAATACTTACATTAATAAAATTGAACTAAAATTATTTTGAGAACAATTAATAATACATATTACAAAATACAAATTTTAAAAAACATTAGATCTTAATTGGAAGAGAAGGAAAAAAGAAATAAGGGTGGAATGGCTCACGATTGATTTAGAAAGAACATAAAATTAAGTAGATTATTATATTTAATTATTTACATTATGACAAAAAAAATTATATGTTAAGGTTATTTATGTCAATTGTATTTCTTAGTTAAGAAAATAACTATAGTTAAGACCTATTTTGGTTAAAAAGGATAAAAGAGGAGCACTTTTTACATTAAAAAAATTTTTAATTGTATAAAAATAAATACGTTATTTGTGGTGATATAAAAATAAATACCATATTTTTTTATGGTATACATGCAAAAAACCTTTTATTTTATTAGATTTTAATAATTGTTATTGTAATTGTGTTTTTACTATTTTTAGTAGAATTATAATTCACATTATCAATATATATTTAATGTTTGTAACTTATATAATGAGTGTCATCGTCTTTGTAAAGAATAACTTTTGATCAATTAATACAATTATCTCTCTTTTGGGTTTTTTCTTCCTTGTGGATTCAAGGATTCCTTGTATCTTGACGTAGATCAGATCCTTTTATCCGTTTCACGCTTCGTTAGGTAGTATCAGAGCGAGGATTCGCCTAGCTTCGATGACACATAGTCGTGCGGGAAACAATCATCTCATTGACGGTGATCGATGGGTGCAGGAGCTGTTTCGGCCATTGCGGGAGAACCAACAGGCACTTCAGGAGGAGTTTCATCAACAAACGCAGTTGATGTTACCTTGCAGAGGCTAAGTGACGACGAGTGACCCATTATCTTAGTGGGTTGAGGTCATTAGTGCGAGACCGTATTGCTTCACAAGAGATTTACAGTTTGATGGAAGCAATCTCGATGGCTGTAAGAGTGGAATCACAGTTGAAAAGATCAACGGTGCACATGGTGTCCAAAGTTCTTCCATGATCAATCCGCTAGATGTTACATTAAGTCAAGATATAATTAATAGATCGATAAAGAAGATCGAAGAAAGTCCATCAGAAAATCAAGAGAATCTAATAACCAACCTCCATGATCAACCTCTAGTTGAATCAGAAATTGATGAAGACAACGCAAAGACACCAGAGATAGAAAGGCATCTGCAAACGTTCGTGTTGCAGACTGCGTGCCACTTCAACATGAGCATTTTAGATGCCATCATCGACAACAGTAATGATGGGGACATTTATGACTACTACGATGGTCGATTTCATTGAGAAGGAATTTAAAATCAAGAAGATGTCTCTCTTATTACCAAAGGTCAAATATAAGGATGCATCAATTAAGATGGGGGAAAATATCTTAATCTCTCATATTGCTATATTTGATTACATCAAATATCATCCTCCTCATCATCTAAGATCCTCTCATCTTAAACTCGAGGACGAGTTTTTTTAAGAAGAAGAGACTGATGTAGGACAGATTTGGAAAGAAATCATTGCAGAATATTTGATTTCAAATCTGTCATCAAAATATAGTTTTATAAGATTGTGTAATTTATTGACAAATCTCCTTATTTAAAATCATAATAATCACCTTTTATCAGTGAATTAGGAATTTATGATTTTTAGGATTTTATATTTTATTTTATTGATTTTAATAATTGTTATTGTAATTGTGTCTTTACTATTTTTAGTAGAGTCATAATTCACATTATCAATATGTATTTAATGTTTGTGGCCTATATAATGAGTGACATCATCTTTGTAAGGGATAACTTTTGATTAATCAATACAATTATCTCCCTTTTGAGTTTTTTCTTCCCTGTGGATTCAAGGAGTTATGGGATCTTAACATAGATCGGATCCTTTTATCCGTTTCACGCTGCGTTAATATCCCACAACTCCTTGAATCCACAAGGAAGAAAAAACCCAAAAGAGAGATAATTGTACTAATTGATCAAAAGTTATCCCTTACAAAGATGATGACACTCATTATATATGTTACAAACATTAAATACATATTGATAATGTGAATTATAACTCTACTAAAAATAGTAAAAACACAATTACAATGACAATTATTAAAATCTAATAAAATAAAATATAAAATCTTAAAAATCTTAAATTCCTAATTCACCAATAAAAGGTGATTATTATGATTTTAAATAATGAGACTTGTCAATAAATGACACAATATCATAAAACTATATTTTGATGATAGATTTGAAATCAAATATCCTACAATGATTTCTTTCCAAATATGTCATACATCATCATGTAAGATATATATAAGAAATATATTATATGATATATAATAACAAAATTTCTAATGGATTGATTTGGGTCAGATAAAGAGAGATTATTGTTTTGTAGAAAAAATAATTTTTTTTGTGAAATAACATAATAAGGGATGTTAAAGATTTAATTACATAAGGTAATTAGTCTTTTGTGTTTCAAAATGTGAAATGAGATTTTTTTTATGTATGATTTTGAAAAGTGGCTGATTTGGGTATTTCAAATTTTTAAGATTTTTTTATATCATTTTTCCTATTATAGAAGACGTAAAAAAAAATCACAAAAGAAAGGTTTTATAATATATATTAGAAATTTATATAAATTTTGAATGTTGTGTGTAGTAGATTGTATATAAGATGAAAAAATTGGAAAAATAAATTTTGGGTCCTTAGGGGAATCCTGGATTATTTTTGAGTTCCTGAAACATCTAAACTTATTTTTAGGTCTCCAAACTTCATTATGTATTGTTTTCGGATCCTTCTGTCAATACACTGTTAAATCCATTGTTATATTTTTTATTTTTTCTTTCTTTCTTCATCGTCTGTGTATATTATTAAACTATCTTAGTACATTGTTAATGTATCTGTGTACATTGTAAAATTGTCTATATCCTTATTGATGGGTTTTGCACATTGTTAATTTTTTATTATGATGTTATATCGTGACATAATGATTGTATTTATCATTAAATTTGAAATGCGTAAAATGAATGTTTTGTTGTTTGTGTGGACCGCGGAGAGAGGGGGCAAAAAATTGTGAAAATAATGGCAATATTGTAAAAAAAATGAGTAAAAGAAAATTCTCATTGAATGAAGAACCAAAAAATACCCAATTAATCTAGAAACTTAAAAATAAGTCTAAATATTACAATAACTTAAAAATAATTTAGAGATTCCTCAAAAGACCTGGAATTAATTTCCTCTAAAAAATAAAAGATATAAAAAAAATCCATGAAAATTTTAATTTTTTTAATTGAAGAGCACTAATTGATTCGATCCGTTTGCAACCCCATCTACAACGAAAAGCACTTCCCCAATAATTTTTACACGCAGTACAGAATGCGCTACATTGTGATAGCAACACATGGGTACACATAACACACTTGTTTATATGATTTTCATGTTTTTATTATGGGAAAAATTCATAACCTCATATAAACTGCCGATATCCATATAACCCCTTAAAAACACATATAAACCTAAATAACTCATTGAGTTAAAATTTTATTTATAGACAAATAATATTTTGTTTGGTTAACCATGGTTGAAAATGTATACCAATAATCCACTATAATGTGATAAAAATGTAAAAAATCATAATGATTTTACCCATCTGAACAGGGTTTTATAATTTATTCGGATGAATAAAATCATTATTTTTAAAAGATTTTTTGTATTTTTAATACAGTATAAGTGGTTGTTGGTATACTGTGTTGATAGTCAAGGTTAATCAAACAAAATATTTATCACATGTCAGAAGTTTAACTCAGTGACTATTTAGATTTATGTGAGTGTTTGGGTTACATGGATTTAAGGAAAACTGAAAGAGTTACATAGATTTCAAGCGATTTACTTGGGTTTATTTAATTTTTTTCTTTTTATATTATATATGTGTATATATATATATTTTTTAACCAAAAAACTTGGTAGAGACCAAACGGACTGAGGAGCGATTGTCATATAAGGCGGAGATTAGCATGAAAACCCCTTCGCACGCTTCGGTGCGCGCGCGAGAGAGAGACCGGAGAAGACGGAGAAGACCTGGAGGATCCGGCGTCAGAGGATGTGATGCGACGCCATGTTCGCCGTGGACGACAACCCCGATGGATCTCGCGCGTGTCACGAGCCGGTGAGTCTCTCCCTCCCCCTTCTCTTTCTTCGACTTTCACTGATAAAGATAGGATTCTGTTTTTTTTTTTCCGTTTTTTTTCTTTTATTTTTCAATAATGATTCATATGCCCCAATTTCACAACCCCAAATAAGCCTCATGACGTGACAATATGACTTTACCTATTATACCCTTTTATTTGATAATTACCCTAACATGTATCATTTGATTGTGGAGTATCATCAATTTTAATAAATAAATAAATAAAAGTTCTCCTAAATAAATCACGAAAAGGTTCTATAGTATCTCTCATGATTGATTAGTTAAGCCTACCAGTGACCTCGCACCACCCACAAACACTTGACGACGCGATCGTCATAAGACACACGAACACATTAAATCCTGAACCTGTCCTCTTCTTTTGCCACTCCGTAGAAGCTCCTCTTAAACCCTTCCCCCCTTTATCTTGGCCGAAATCTACGAAAACTAGGGTTACGGGTGAGGTGGTTGTGGCGGCGGAGATGGTGGCGGACAGGGGGAAGACGTCGAAGGTGGCGGAGAGGGATGTGGAGGAGAACAACGATCACGTGGACGGAGACCTCGTCCTCTCCATCGAGAAGCTCCAGGAGATCCAAGACGAGCTCGAGAAGGTAACTGTGGCTTAATTTTGTTGATGCTTGTTTGTTTTCGCTTTTAGTAGTTGAGATTGTTTTATTTTAGGTCGGATTTGAGTGGCTTTTGGTTTAGGAGGAGTGAAATGGAATCTCTAGTTGGATATTATGTTTAATAGATTTTTTCCTTTTGGTTGTTCTCAAAAACATTTGTTAGAGTATATTTTCTGTCTTCCGTCTAAGTTTCTTGTTATTTTGTTATATTTGAAATGTAACAACCTTGTAACAATATAATGTTATTAACATACGAATTCATAGATATTTCAATTATCAATCATATTATTATTCATGACTATTTGGTTTACAGGGCATCTGCTACATTTTATAAATGTAACAGTTAATGAATAATGTGATTTGATAAAAAAGACACATTTAAGCAATACACAATTTTTTGTTATTTTGTTACATTTCAAATGTAACAACCTTGTAACAGTATAATGTTATTTAACATACGAATTTATGGATATTTCAATTATCAATCATATTATTATTCATGACTATTTGGTTTACAGGGCGTCTGCTACATTCTTTCTCATCTTTTTTTGTTTCTACAACATTTTGTAACATGAATGTCATAAACTGTTACATTCACATATTATGTTTCATTTATGCATCACTGTTACATTTATGCAACACTGTTACATTTTGTTACATTTACACAGTTATACAATTATAAGATTGTTACATTTACATTTATGCATTTCTGTTACATTTTGTAACAGTTATAATTATAAAAAAAACTGTAACATTTTTTTTTTTGTTATTTAGATAATTTTGGTGTCATTTATGTAAGTTTTGGTATAATTTTAATGAAAAATAATTTAGGTAATATTTGTATAAGTTATGTAAGTTTTGGTGTAAGTTCATAAAAAATTCAAATTCAAAATTCAAATTTTGAAATAAACAAATTTTAGAGTGAGATATATTTTTCAAAATACTTAAATTTTAAAAATAAGCAAATTCAAATTAATGTGAAATATTAATAAGAAAAAAATGGGGATTTGGGTCAATGAGATCTATTTTTAATGAAGGGCATATCCGTATTTTGTCATTTTATACTTTTTCAAAAGTCAACAAGCCAACCAAAATCAACCAATAAGGTGATGACACCTCATGGGGCTTGTGATTTGGGGCCTATATATCACCACTCTTTATTTTTATTTTTTGATATCGGATGGACTTCCCGTGGCTGATCTTACGATCAAGTTGGAAAAACTACATTGTTCCTGATCCCAGAGAAAATTCTTTTGAATTTCGCTTAACAAACAGGAGGTATAACACAGCGCCAAGACTCGAACTCAAGACCCTCTTAACACAGGTAAGCCCTGAACCGTTGTGCTATGATCACTGAGTTTTTTTTTTTGTCCAATAACATGATCGTGCATGTTACAATTAAACAAAGGAACAATTTTTTTCCCATTGATCATCATGTTCACTGAAAAGAGCACATGTTCTTACAAAGATTGATTTTTACAAATTTTTTGTAAGTTTTTGTTATCAGATGTATCATAAGGTTTTGGGCAATACAAAGGGACTTGTTGGCCTGCAAAACAAGAACAACAGGCAAAATTTGGGGTCATTGATCATCCTTTCATACAACAGTGACAGTGGGCCAGTTCATAGTTTTATAGTGCTGACACTCTATGTTGTCACTTTTCAAATGTGTTGGTTTTTTTAAAATCTACTGTAGTTCTTTCTCAACAATGTCACTTCTTTTATTGGTTGAATTCCAGGTATGATGAAATTGAGGTATTTATTGGAGTGACGGTTTGGTGAAAGTATATTTGTATGTGTTCTCTTTCTTTGTTATGAAGAATGATGAAAGTATATCAGTAAAAAGGAGAGTTTATTGAAGTCGCTTGCTTGCTCACTTGGAAAGCAGGACTTCCTCATCATTTGGAGCACTAACAAGGCGATCGCAGTAAGTAGTTAAATTACAAAACCAAACGAAACCTTTATACTGAGAAGAGAATGAAAACAAAAACATCAGACGATGTGGTATAATTCAAGTGCGTAGTAAGAATGGATTCTAGATATTGTTCATAGTACTCTCGGGAGCACCACTCACTTTCCTTCGTGTCCTATCTATACCTTTTCTGATAGCTTTGATCACAGTGAAGCTGGGTACCAAACCACCTCTCGGCAAATTGGTAGAGTTACCCTCACTTCACTAAAGGGTCCTAGGTTCGAGTCTTGCCTGGAAGATGTGACAAGAAAAATGACAAGAAAAAAAAAGTTTACTAAGCAACAAAAACAAATAAATGAAGGGGGTGGGTATGGCAGGATACGTGAATCCGACTCATGAGTTTGGATCGCTTGGTCGGAGTTAGTTTTTTCTTTTTTATTTATATATTTTTGAATTTCATTTCATTCAGGGGGAGGACATCTAATTAATGGAAGTCGTGAAAGACAAAAATACACAACAGTTGTTTTTCTTTGTGATATTTTTTTTTTGAAGAATGATGCTCCTAGGATTTGATCTTTTGACCTCTTTTACAGAGGTGGGAGAAGCCTGCCGACTTAACCAAAGTTCAGTTTGCAGAAGATTTGGGGGGGGGGGGGTGCAACACGAGAACTTTCCAGGAGGTCACATATCCTAGTACCACTCTCGCTCAAGGACGCTTAACTTCGGAGTTCTGATGAGATCCGGTGCATTAGTACTGGTATAATCGTACCCTTCTTAGTGATCTTGTTATCGTGCAACTCATGTGAATTTTGTTGTAAGTTGGCACTGAGAGTTTAAATCGATGTAGACTGAATGATTTCTTTTTTATGCTAATCAGTGCGTGAAATTTGATGTAAATACAAGTAAACATGGAACAGTATGATGCAGCATAGAAATGATTCAGTCAAAAGTTGTACTTGTAGTAACTTTGCAAGCACAATATTGGTTTCCATCTACATAGGTGCAAAGTGTTGCCACAGTGATTTCATCATCTAAAAAAATAGTCTCTCTCATTTTGCAAGCCAATGAAGTCGAGATCAAATGAAGCTGTAGTACTTGTCATTGAATTTTAAGCATGAAGAATCAAATAGTTATTGAATAAAATGACATAATGAAGGCAAGCCATAATGAATTAACGTGAGTAAATTTTAGTATTTTTGAACGATTGAGCATGGTTTTGGAATTCTTTATGAATAAAATTTTATCAACTACATTTGAATGCAGGCCAAAATAAATGACAGAATGAACCAAGAGTCCAAGACTGGTATGACAAATATTGCTGGAACTGTCAGTCCGTGTGTTATTTTGGCCGGCAAATGCCACTGTAAGACGTTATTTACATCAATAGATCATTACCTTGTATTGGAAAAAAAATGAGCGCTTGAGTACAAGAAGATTATAGCTTCACTCTTTTCATCAATTATGTATTACTTGGTATGGAGTTTTTTGCATGCCTCTTAAAAGCTTGCGGATCGTATTGAGATTCATCAACTTCTTTTTTTCCTTTTTTTATCTGATAAGGAACCCCAACATTGGTTGGTAAAATCCTGGATGCACGCGATCACTCACAAAACATGTGCATTGAGGCCGAGGGATTTGAACTCGAAACCTATGGGGAGCAAACTCATGGCTTTAGCCAAAGTGCCAACCCTGTGTGGGTTAAAAGATGACTGTTCGATTGGATTTTCACCCTTTCTGCAACCTCCTTGTCCCATCTTCCTTCAGTTTTCAGTTTTATTGATGGTTACACACTTTTTTTTTTTGTCAGGTAAAGGTTTAACCCAACTAAAGTTTCTATGATACAAGACGATTGCCATGTTGGGTATTAGTGAACCATTTTCACAAACAGTACCAATTAAAATGTATGGCGGTTTGGTCTTTGATAAATCTGCAAATACTGAACAATAGAAACCATTTATAAAATTAATGTTTGACTTTGATGTTTTGAGCTTAAAAGTCAAATTGCCCATTTAATTCCAGTAATTAGATATTAGGATGATGTGTGGTGTTGCTTCTATTTATAGATCATGTTTTCTGTTTGATTCAGTTCTGGTGTGACGCATTTCCATGGTTGCATATATAATATCATTTCATCAATAAGAAGTGACTATATGGACAACTTTACGTTGATGCTATGGCTCTTGGCTCTGCTTCTTCTCAACTCGTCTTCCAAAGGGGGTAAATCTATGGTGTGTCTATCGACTCGTGTTATTTCTGTATAATATAGCGTACATGTTTTTCTTACTTGAACTTCAATATAACTCCTCCAGTCATTATTTCATGATGGCACAAAAGACTGGAGCTGTTGCGAGCAGAGAGGCTGATTTTGGTTAGCAATTCCTGGTATGCTCATCCTCTAACTTGTCTCTTGAAAGTAGAATTGATTTTTTGAGAAATAGTGCTGTTTAACAAGTCATATAGCTGGTCCATTTTGAATCCCTAAGTTACCCAACATGCTGCTATCAATTGTTTGAGTAAATTAGAAAATTTGGATATTGTTGAGCTCGTATGACATGAGTTTGGTGCTAAGAAACTATACTTGAGTACTCCAAGATTTCCTGGATTATATATCATTTTGTTGTTTTATTATCTTGTCATCTCCCATATGATTTTTTTTAACTTGAACGTTTCAAGTAAAGTTACACTTCTTTAGGGGGGTATAGGATCAGATGGATTTTCCAGACCAAAAAATTACAATAGTGGCATCTAATAAAAAACGAGTAATGTATTTACTTTGGAACCCAAAGCAATTTGAAATCTCCAACCCATTCAAGGTCATAGGGAAAAAAAAGTTCTTATAGGAATTTTAGTGGCCGGTAGATTTACTTCAATTCATCAGAATGGATCATCATGGATCATCATTTCATTATAACGTCATAAGTGATACTTAATACTTTATACACCACAAAAACTATCGTCTAAGTTAGTCATTCATAGTTTCATCTTGGTGCTTGTGATTTTTTACCAATCAGATGTCTTCATTCTTCCACAAAGGATCACTGTAAAATGCAAAAACCTTCTCCTGTTTATGATGGCCTCAAGCACAAATATGATGAATAGATGATGGATCATTGCTAATAGCAACATTTTCAAGATCATTGTCCCTGTAGACTTAATTAAAACAATTTTCCATGCTAAGATTATTACCCACACGTTCCGGTAGTTAGCTGGTGAGTGCATTGATAATATTTGCATGGATAGAATTATCTTGAGAAGAATAGATATCTTCAGAAATATACATGGATAGTATAGTTGAAGCTGAAATCAAGGATATTGTTAATGGACTGGTCGCTTATACTCCATAATTCACATGCATCAGTGGTTCTATTAAATTTTAGCCTAATTTTACATGGTTGAGATGGTGCATTGTTACCAAACCATCTCTTGATAGATTGGCAGAGGGAGTGAAGGGACCTGAGTTTGAATATTGGATAATATATAACCTGAAAATAAAACAAAAACACTTGCTTACTAAAAAAAAAAAAGCAAAAGAAATGTTGCATTGTTTGGTATCTTCATCATAAGTGAGCCTTCATCCATTAGGCACCGCATTCGAGACATAATCCCAACATTAGTGTTATGTTCACTCTTCATCATTTGCTGTTTCATACTTGAATAGTAATAAATCCTAATCTTAAGAATGTTTATATTTGCCTCGGTGATCATCGAACAACATGTTATGATCCATGCAACTAAATTATATGAATCCCCTGGCAGAAATGATCACACAGTTGTTGACAAATCCATCCAAATGAGCTCCAACGAGTGTTGAAAGTGCTTGTTGTGTGATGGATGTGTTTGGTTGCGCGATTGCATAGCTTTTGCGATTGCAGGAAGTTATTTCTGCAATCGTGTAACCAAACAGTTTTATTATAACAGCTTCTTACAGACATATTTATTAAGTAAATAGTTCTCAAAAGTTGAGATTTCAAAAAGTTGGGGGGTGAGTTTTTTGCAGAATCAGTTTTGCAATCGCGCAACCAAACACACCCATAAACTGCATTGAACCGGTTGGTAACCCATTTAGAAAGTATGCTTTTGTATAATGTAGTTTATAATAAAAACTTGATTATTAGAAAACTCACTTTCTTTGCTTTTTAGAAAACATTTTTTTTTATTTGTCTAGAGTTGAAATAAACTTTAAATTAAGCATGTTATTCTAGATCCATTGGAAAATACGTTTAGTTTTTTTTTTTAACAAAATCAAAAGCCAAACCCAAACATGTTAAAGAAAGACCCCTCAACAAACACATGAACAATCTGGCTGGCCAAAGATTTTGTGTTGTGTTGTTATGTATGTATATTGTTTTCTCACACAAGCAAGATAAATTTTCACATACAATGGGATTCTTTGATTAGATGGAAGGATAATGTTACGCTCAATCCAATTTTCAGCTTCAATTCCAGTTTACATATGTTTTGAATTTTTCTTAAAAATGGTATACTTCATGATGTACATGTTTTTATAAAAAATGAAGCATATACTTTAATGAATTGTTTGCATGAATGATGAGACTGCCTATTTGCCTCAATTTTTTTTGCATGAATGCATTTTAAAAAAAAAGAAAAAATTCTTTTGAAATATATGTCTTGTTTAACGTGAACATATGTGTTGTTAAATTTTTATCGACGCATATAGGACTGGAATTAGGGCTGAAAACGGATTTGGGTGTAAGAGCACCTTGGAAGGAAGGATGTATGATGTCAACCCCATTTGGAAATACTCTTGTAGCGGCTTTTGATTTTGCAGGAAAAATACAAAGCCCCCATTTGTTTATTGTACAAGACTTCGGATAATCCTGGATAAGTTTGTTTTTGGTATAAACTCCAAATAATCCCGGATAATAATTTTCAAGTGTTTGTTTACCCCGGATAACCCCTGATAAAGTATGCTAGAATAAACCTTGATAAAGTGGTATATGGATTTCAATCAACCCCTAGAATTAAAGTTATCATAAGTTATTCCATCCAAAGAATATGTGGAGCCACTGTCAAATCAACTATCATCACCTCTTATAAATCATTTTTCAAATCAATTATCATCATTTTTTTTATCTTTTATAAATCTTTATCCATATTTTATTCACATTTTTACCCAAACAATAAAACATTTATTCTTACGTTTACCAACAAGAATAATTCAAAACACAACCAAACATAAAATCACTTCATCCTTATTTATACTCATTTATGCTTGGATAAATGTATATCTTAAAATAAAACCTATCCCCATTCCAAACGGAGGGAAAATGTGTTTCCAATCAGATAAATATCGATACGTAATGAATAATGAAATAAAAATGTATGTTGTCTAAAAAGAAAGTTATTTTAAAATAAGCTCATAATTTTTCTTTGTAATGAAAAATAAATAGTAGTGATTATATATTAATTGAATTCTAATATGGTTACATAAATGGAAGTCTGCTCCGTGAGATAATAAATTTGAGAGCTCCTTACAAAATAAAAACAAATTACATTTCAATAGAAATGTTTTGAAAATGTTTATAAATTGTATTTTAATATAAAAGAAATTGAAAAAGTTTATAAAGTATTCATCAAATCACATACAAAATCCTTACATATAAAATATGATAAATAAAATCTTTATACATGAGTAATACATACATGAACGATATATAGAAAAAGTACATCACTAATACATGAACAATATATACAAAAAAACCTAAAATCTCTATACATGAGCAATATATACATAACATATAACATATAAGGATATAACCAACCAACAAAAAAATAATAATTCTATAGGGCCAGTTCAACCAGCCATGTTCATTTTTTCACCGGCTAACAAAGTAAAGAAAATAAATAAATAAAAAGAACTAAAAAAGAAGTGTGTGGAGACAAAGAAGTGTCCAGAGAGACCCACAACAGCAATACAGCATTGCTGTCCGTCCCAACCACAACAAATCCACCACCATAAAATTACCTATTTACCCCTGCTAGTGCTTAAGGTCTTTTTCTCTCTTATTATGTCAATTAAGAAAAATTTTAGGGCTAAAATAGGTAAATAAAAAAGATTGAATCATATTGTTTAGGGCTGCAACTTGGGTCGGGTTGAACCCGAACCCGACGGGTTAAATCCGATTTTTACATGGGTTGAGTTGATCAAATCGGGTTTAGGTTCGGGTTGGCCAATTCGGGTTGACTCACAAATCGGATTGGGTTCGGGTTGACCTCACTCACAACCCGACCCAACCCGAACCCGTAAACTAATAGTTATAAAAATCATGGCCGTTCATTTTGTAGCTTTTAATATGGGTAGTCCAAATTTTAAGTAAACCTAGCTAATCTTATGGGTTGGGTCGGGTTGATTTATTTAATTTACACATCATATTAGAAATTCGGGTTGGGTCGAGTTGGTTCAATTCGGGTTGAAAATTGGGTTGGGGTCGAGTTAGTCCAATTCGGGTTAGGTCGGGTTGGGACGGGTTGGTTTATTTAATTTCGGGTTGGGTTCGGGTTGATTCAATTCGAGTTGCAAATCGGGTTGGGTCGGGTTAGGGTTGAGTAGTTTGAAATTTGGGTTGGGTTCGGGTTGGGGTCAACCCGAACCCAACCCGCCCGAGTTGCAGCCCTAATATTATTTGTCACGGAACCATTCTCTTAAACCCTTAGTTAAATGTTGATTTTACCCCAGGGGAAAACAAAATAGATAGGTACAGCAACATGTCATTTAAATGAATATGTAGGAGTAAACTCTGGATATAAAAAATGATTGGATCATTGTCTTATTCGCACCCCATTGTTTTAATATAGAGTAGTATAAGAAGAAAAAAAAGTGAGTTTTTTAAAAATCAAGTTTCATTAAACTATATTTTAAAAAAATCTAAATAACCTCCAGTAAATTGCCTGAAATCTATATAAACCCCTGACTTTTTCTAAAGTCTAACCCTCTTAAAACACTTATGTAAATTCAAACAATCCCTTGAGTTTGTTTTTCATTAGTAGATTATAATTATTCTGCGAATATTCAGTCTAGTTAACCCTAAATGAAAACATTGAATATAAAAAAACTCTTACAATGTGTTAAAAATGTAAAAAACCATCTTTAAAAGATTATTTTACCCTTCTAGATAGATTATGAAACTCTATCTGGATCTGGAGGGATAAAATCATCATTTATAGTGGTTTTTTTTATATATTTAACAAATTGGATTGATATATTTGATATACTGTGTTTTCATATAGGGTTAATCAAACGGAATATTTGCATAATATTTCTCATATATCAATAAAAAAATTAATTCAAATAATTATTTGAATTTACATAGATGCTTTCATATGATTATATGGATTTTATATAGTTTAGAGGGGGTTATTTGGATTTTTTCCTAAAAAAATAAGCTTTTCAAACATATTTTCACACTGGGCTGTCGTCTTGCTTGGATAAACTTCACAGTGACCGATTGTATTCTTGATTGTATGAGTTTAATTTGTGTGATCTTTGTTTGCCTAGATTATGATTGGGAGATTTGTCACGTGCATCGTACTTATGAGTTATGACCAATTCGGAAATCAATTAATTAAAAGGATGCTTTTATCTCTGATAAACTAGCTAAATTAAAAAATTTAAAATTATATGCATTTAATATATATATATATATATATATGGGAGCCGATTAGGTGCGGTTTACGGTCGGTGCGGTGCGCGATCACGGGCCGTCGATCACGGGTCCATCGCATCGGACGGTCGGGTGCGATTCACGTCGACCGTTGGATGCGATGGACCCGCGATCGGACGGCCCACGTCGTAAACCGCACCGACCGCATACCGCACGTAATCGCGACTATATATATATATATATATATATATATAAGTACATGCTTTGTCAATCAAGTATATATTTTAAAAAAATTCAAAATATATATTTAGATCATAATAATAATAATCTCGTGAATGATTAATATTTTATTTAATATGTTAGACTTAAGTAGGCCTTTCATAACTCATCTGCTCCGAAATAGACTTGTCACTTAAGCACGCACGAGTTCAATCTGGAACAAATCCAATCTTTAGACTATCTTAGTGTATTATCATAGTACATGACATTTTTTTTCATTTTTTCAAAACGAAAAAATATATTATTATATCTTAATATATATTATATTATATTTATTTTATTTTATATAAGAACATCTCCAACCATTTAACTTAAATAATATGATAATAATATAATAATGAATATAAAATTGATTAAATTAATATCATTTATTTATTTTTCAAATTTTGATATGTAAATAATTAATATAATATAATATTATTAAATTTAACAATTTTTTTCAAATTAAATTGGAGATTTATTTAACCCACCACGTTATTTGAATGTTGAAGAGATAGAAGGAAATGAAACTGAACGATTCCGATAATTTCTTTTTCAACATAAAAGGATCAAAGACAAAGATGTTCATTTTACACTTTGAAATGCATTTATTGAATATTTGTGGAAAAGACATAACAATGAACTGATGTAATGTTTTTATTTTAAGTTCGATGTATCAATCAAAGTTTAATATATCTTAATTTCAATGTGCTTTCAATTAATGTATGAAATTGTTATGTGAATTCTTTTAAATTATGAAGTTTTTAAAATTTTAATTGCATGACTTACTATAATATCAAGTAATACATATAAAATTAATTAATATAAAATAATTAATTAAAATGAATGCGTAATAATTTAAACAATATTATACTCATTTTGAAGGTCTCAATGAGACCTTTATAGCTTAATATATCTTAATTTCAATGTGCTTTCAGTTAATGTATGAAAATTGTCAATGTGAATTATCTTAAATTATAAAGTTTTAAAATTTTTAATTGCATAACTTAATATAATGTCAAGTAATACATATAAAATTAATTAATATAAAATAATTAATTAAAATGAATGCATAATAATTTAATCAGTATTAGACTCATTTTGAATGTCTCAACAAAACTTTTCTAATAATATAATATTTATAAATAAATAAAGGGTAGATTTAAATGTAACTTACAAATAGTTAATAATTGATTTTATAGTAAATGATACAAATAGAATATAAAAAAATTACATGCATTGAAAAATAAAATTTTGAACTGCATGTTTGCATCTCAAACACCAGTACCTCTAAGTTAAAGCAACAAATGTTGTTCTATTAGAGTCTCCCCAGATGCATTATGGAAATATGGAACGTTGGTTGGAGATACTCTAATCCCATAAATTTTGACTGAGAGCACGTGATTTAAAAAAAGTACGTAGACTGTTGCATATAATTTTCCAAGAATGAATGGATAGACGACTACGTTGCATATAAATTTGTGTGTTAGGTAATATAATTGAATTTTGTCCACATCATTGAAATAAATATATATGAGTTGTCTGATTATCGAAAGCCAATAAAAATCACGTGTTTCACAACATACATCGCCCGAACATCAGATTTAAGAAACGATTAGTACGAAAGGTGTTATACTCCCCCCCTCTTTTATAACCCACTCTCGTATAGGTTGAGTCGATCATACATATATATTTTGAATAATTAATGTATTTATGTATCTAAACGTATCAAATAGCCACTTTTTAAAATTATACATAAAAAAATCTCAATTTACAATTTTGGAAACACAAAAGATCAATATACCATTATACAATTAGATCCTTAATACATTCCATATTTCTTAACTTTATTAAAATATTTCACCCTCTAAATTTTATTAATATATTTCACACATTTTTCATGTTAATCAATTTTTTTTTATTATAAATTCTTTGTGATTAGGAGGATTTTGTGAAATATATACCAATGTAATTTGAGTTTTTGATGATGAACTCCATTAAATGTTGATGCTTTTAAAAAAATGGATATGTACTAATGATATCATAAAAATATGTAAATAGCAAAAAAATAAAAAATGTGAATAAAGATTTAGAATACTAAAATATCATCTACTGCATTGGGGCACAACACAGATTTAAATTACATATTATGATTATATACAATGAAAAATGAAAAATAATATAATGTAATATATATATAAGAAATACACAGTATGATATATAATAACAAAACCTCTAAGAAGATTGATTTTCATTATTTATAAAAAAATTGTTGTTTTGTTGAAAAAACAGATTTTTTGTGTAGAATAAAGAAGAATATTAAAGATCTAATTACACGAGGGCAGATTGGTCTTTTGAGTTTCCAAAACTGTAAAATGAGACTTTTTTAGGTATAATTTTTAAAAATAACTAATTTGAGTATTTCAAAATCTTAGAAATTTTTTTTTGGTCATTTTCTCTTACAAGAAAGAAAGAAATTAAATTAAGATTTTAAGTTTGTTCATCCTTTCAGGCATCATAAATAAGAATATAATATTTATTCAATTTATTATAATTATAATAATGAATATAAACAATATATAACATAAACATATATAATTTTATAACATACACTTCATGCGAATACTTTTGAATCGGATATTTTTATTTATTTTTCAAATACGGATAAATTTCAAATAAATTAATAGGCTTACATGTAAGCGCATTTTTTTAGTTGTTAAATAATATTTTGATAACTTCAAATACAATTCCATATAGCTCGTTATCTATATAGGTGATATCTCATTAAAATTTTCTTACAATTACTAAAAATGTAATCTTTCAATTCAAAATTAAATGATACACTTTTCATTAAAACATATATCTTATTATATTCGTTATTAATTTAGGCGCTGTTACACTTAGATCCATTTCTAGTCTTATATGCGTCGATAGAAAATTAACGTCGCATATGCTCATGTTAACAAGGCATATGCTTTAATTTTTTTTTTTACATTTTCAATAAATACATCCATGCAATTCATTGGAGTATATATTTTATTTTTTATAAAAGCATGTTACTCATTAGATAAAATATACTAATTTTTAAAAATTTGAAATATATATAAATTGAAACTGAGACTGAAAATAAACCTCCATGTAACATTATCCTATGTCCGATTAATTTTAAAAATTAAAAGATACGGACAAAATGCACGTGTGATTGTACCTAATTTTTTTATGGATTTTTAGTTTTAAGCCCCCGTAAATTATAAGATTCAGCGATCGATCACTTACTTCTTCATATTTAAGTTTTAGTTTTTACATTTAAATGATAATTTAAGAATATGTCCCTCTGAGGGACTAAAAAGAAAATTAAATAAGTTAAGAATAGATCCATCCGAGAGATTAAAAAGGAACATATCATTTAAATGTAGGGACTAAAATTTAAATATGAAGAAGTGAGAGATCAATAGCTAAATAATATAGTCTACGTACACTTAAAACTAATTTTTTTTATTTTTTTATGCACCGAGATGGGGGTGACAATAGCAAATAGATTAATACGTTCACACCGAAAAACAAGAACAAAAAAAAATCTGTATCCACACAATCTCATATTCCATTAACACTCTCGAACAGACCTCGCGAAGCCATTGCCGGAATCCATCGTCGACGGTGACTGGAGTTCCCCCTCCAGTGACGGCCTCCGTCCGATACACGTCCCTCCTTGTCTCTTGCGGTAAGCCTCATGGATCCGGGTCTTTCTGGAATCCAAAAGGTTGAGATGTTGAGATCCCAACCAATCATGGTTTGATTGTGTTGTTCCTGAAAAGATTGGATTTGTTATTGGATATCCAAAAGTAGGGGTTTTTTAATAAGAAAATTTTGATTTTCATTGTATTGGTAGTTCAGAGTATGGGATGGTTGTGATTTTCATGTTTGACTGATGTGGGTAAGAAAAAATTGTGATCTTGCATTTAATATTGGATATAATAACACGAGAATAGGTGGAGTTTCGCATTGTATTGGTTTTGCTGGGAACAAAATGGTTGTCCAGGTTCTTCTAGTGGAAGTGTGGAACCAAATAGATATTACAAGATAAGTTGCAATTCAGGGATTTATTTAGACTTTATTTTTTAATTTGGGAAAAATAGAGTGTATTTGTATCTGGGAAGGGAAAGGGAAATATGCATCTTGTGTGTGTTTGAATGAGTGTTTTTACATGTAGTCTTATACACTGCCCCACATGCAGTCCTTTTTTCTTCTAAAGAAGTGTATTCTTCGCTAGATGAAGCATTTTTTTTTTTTTTTTGCCATAAGGGAGAATATACAATTCATTGGAGTACTTTTTTGTAGCCTTTTTTTTAAAATTTTTTTGGAAAAATAAAGATTGTATTTGGGAGGTGAGATATGCATCTTTTGTGTGTCCCTGTATTATTAGATATCATTGAGAGGCTTATATATACTGTAAATGGGTGTTGTTATATACTGTCCCTTGTGTAGTCCTTTTTTTTTAACACAATATATTCTTTTTTAAATGAAGCATATAATTTTTATTTTTTGCATAAGGGAGAACATGAATTGGAGGTTTTTTTTGTGTGTGTAATGGTACATGTTTCGTTACATGAAGTATATCTTTCTGAAAAAATCAAAGCATGCAGAGATTGTAAAATGGAATGCATATAAGGCTGTCGCTAACATTGTTCTTCATTAATTGTGCATTGCATATGACCAGCGGTGCATGAACAAGGCGTCATTCGATACATGGAGGGGGGAGGGCATGGGATTCTCAAGTTCACATCGCAAGAGAGATGTGAACTATACTTGTTTTTCCATGGTGAAACCGTTCTCGGAAATGGGCTTCGCGCCACCCTCTATGTGCTACTCTTGGCCTACTGTTTCTTTGGGTTGTCTGCCATAACTGCTCGCTTCTTCCGGTCAATGGAGAATGTCGTCAAGCAAACACGGGAGATTGTTGAGTTTGATCCGCTCACCAAAAACAAAACGGTTAGACATGAGAAGGTGTGGAACTATACAATAGCAGACATCACATTGTTGGCATTTGGGACCAGCTTCCCCCAAATCTCTTTGGCAACTATTGATGCTTTTCGAAACCTGGGTGAACTATCTGCTGGAGGTACATCATTTCATCCGCCTTACATAGGCATACTTTTTTTTTTTTTTGGAATAAAAAATGTTGAACGATTTTTAATTTGATTGCTTTCTTCATTTTTAGGTATGGGTCCGGGAACTCTTGTTGGTTCTGCTGCATTCGATTTGTTTCCTATCCATGCAGTCTGTGTTGTAGTCCCGAAAGCAGGGGAATTGAAGAAGATATCAGATATAGGGGTTTGTCTGGTAGAACTCTTTTGGTCTTTTTGGGCATATATCTGGCTTTACATAATCTTAGAGGTATGTTGTGCATCTTCTGGTTGAACATCTGTTGTGCTTCCATGTGAATTTGATTGAAATAAATGTGAATGGTGTGTATGACCATATATTATTTATTAATTGTGTTTCTTGTTTTAGTTTCAATTGGGAAGTAGAGTTAATATGAATAGGTGCTTCAATTGGTATGATTAGTATTTTTCTTGTCTTTCAATGCTACCTCTGTTTCTTTTACCCAATATCAAATTGATGACAAACATCTATGTTTGACAATTTAAACCCTTCACCCAATATTTAATCATAGGTGTGGACCCCAAATATGGTGACTTTGTTGGAGGCCTTGCTGACGGTTCTGCAATTTGGACTGTTATTGCTCCATGCATATATCCAAGATAAACGTTGGCCATATTTGTCTCTTCCATTGTAGGTTCCTGTTCTCTGACTAATTTAGTTCTTCCATTTTACATTTTTGCATCTGGAGTTCCTTATTGAAGTTGATGAATATGGCCATCTTCTGAGTTTCTGTTTCTCAGGGAAAGAAGTGAGAGGCCAGAGAACTGGGTTCCAGAAGACTCTGATCCATTCAACAAGGAAGATGGCAATTATGAGGGGTATTCTGAGATATTTCAAGTTGGTGAAGACAGTGAAGTTGTCGATATATTTTCAATCCATTCCAAAAGGGCGATAGGTATTAAATTTACTACTATTTACTTCCTAGACGTGAACCTATTTTGGACTGTAGCCTTATGTTTATCCAGAGTTTTGACTATCAGACAAGGTGGTTGGTTGGGATGATATTTCTTTTTTTTCTGATTTCATGCAAGCAATGCTCACTGGAATTGTTAGGTAGTGAAGGGTGTGGTGTGCATGTGTAAATGTGTCTGTCATCACACACACTGATAAGCATAGACCATCATTGATCATATCAGGGGAAGCATATATAATAATGAATGAGGGTGTCTTTGATATGAGGTGCAAGACCAATATATATGACTTTTAAAATTGTCATGATTGGCTGTAGCCTGTTTCACTCCATCCATCAGTTAAAACACATCTTGTTATAAGCTGAATATGTTGAGATCAACACTAAGTTCAACTGTATGATGAAGGAAAAAGGAAAACAGGCAGTCGATTGAGGGGTTTTTGTGTCATCTGAGCTTTTTTTTTTATATAAACAGAATGAAGATCTCATCTGAATCTTTTTTCTTGTTTGATGTAAAATTAAACCTACTCTTTCTTGACCAGTAAATGTATGTAGGTCTTGACTATCAGGAAGTTTCACAAGTTGACCTACCAGAATCATCTGATCAAAGTTTAACAACAGAAATCAATGTGAAAAGACCTTATTTTTTCTCAGTGTGGAAACAGCAATTTCTGGATGTGCTAAAGGTAACTGTCTTCATATAAAAATTTCTCATTGGTATGTGTTTTTTTTATCATTTAATTATGCATTTATACTTGTGCATGACTAACGTTATTATTGGATACCAAGCAAAATAAATAATAAATGTTGGACACCTAATAATATATGCTGACACAGTGCCACCCAGTACTTGATATCTACTCTTTGAGTATAGTATGTTGAAATGTGTCATGGTCATAATACTACCACACACCTTCATATGCTTGTAATATTTATAAATAACACCATGAACCCAAATATGAGACAATTTGTAAAAATCCATACATTTCTCATTTACCATCATGGTTCTAGTCATCTTATCTAGGAGGAGGCTTTTCAAATCCCATATTCCCATCTCATTGATATGGAGGCTATTCACTTTTACCAGTAAACTCCATAACTAGACTGCGCTCGAGTAGGGTTTCTATTATGGATGGAGAAACCAAAAGCATCTTGCTAGATAGGAAAATTTTCTCTGTGGCCAAAAAGCGAAGGTTGAAACATGTTGCAGTTATATGAATATATGATAGCAGTGCTTCACTCCAATGATGCAGATTGCAGACAGAGGTGATTTTATGTTGGTGATTGGGCGCTCTACTGTTATTTTTATTCAGTTATTGGAGAGGGTAGGAGACCTTTTGTATTTGAGGGAGTAGGGTTTCAACTCTAGAGGGGTTTTCGTTTCCTCTCTCCTTTTTATGTTTGGAGATTCCTTGTATCCATTTTGTTTGGGGAACGTTATTATCAATATGAATTAATGAGTTTGCACTCTCTGGTACATAATTCTGCATCTGTTTTTCCTTCATAGTTTTGATTGCTGATTCTCTTGGAAGCCATTGAAATAATTTTAGTCTTGCCCTAGTTTGTCTAATAATTACTTGTTAAACAGCTGGAGAGTCCCAAGTCAAGTAAAACGGACAAAACCTACTTGCGAATGGCCAAGATATCCTGGCGCTTAATCCTTGCACCATGGAGACTTCTATTTGCTTTTGTGCCTCCTTACCATGTTGCACATGGATGGATCGCCTTCATCTGCTCTTTAATTTTCATCTCCGGAATAGCTTATATAGTTACAAAGCTCACAGATCTGATAAGCTGTGTAACAGGTTTTTCCTCTCTGTTTTTCTCATCGAGTAATAGAAATTATCTGGTTATTGTTATGAAAAAATGATTTGGTCTTTTATTTGCACATGCCACTCATCAAGCTCATTGTTTTTGCTTTAATAGGAATCAATCCTTATGTCATAGCATTTACTGCTCTGGCAAGTGGAACCTCGTGGCCAGATTTAGTTGCAAGCAAGATAGCCGCTGAGCGTCAGACGACAGCTGATTCTGCAGTTGCAAATATCATTTGCAGGTTATCATCTTTAACTTTTTCCAACTAATCTCTATATGTGAAATTATGAATTAATTCTCTATAGTTGCAATAGAAGCACAGAACTGAATTTTTGCAAGTCAACTTGAATGTGCAGTATGTAAATGAGAGTAGAATGTGCCTTAATAGGTTAATAAGTGGCATGCATGAATGTTGTATCATATGATTCTGCTGAATAGAAAAGGAAATGGAAAGAAGGTTGTTATCCCGTCAAAATGGGTATGCCTAAAGAACACATTTCAAAAAAAATCAAAATGGCACCAAAAAAGAATGCATGGTTTCAAGATTAGTTGTTCCATCTAAAATCCTCCATAGATGGTGTCAAATTTATGGAAAGTCCATACTGCTTAACATTTAAACTGTCTAATAGTGCTGTTGAAGTTTCTCGACCAGTATTGATGAATCAAAACTAGTTTTGATGAAATAATATTCAGTTAATGGAGACATTGGTTGTGAGAATTGCCTCATTAACAAATCAGAAATCAACTAAGAACAAATTTTTCTGAAATATATTTCCATGTCATGCAGCAATTCGGTAAATATATATATTGGCATTGGTATTCCATGGCTGATCGACACGGCGTACAACTTCATCGCGTACCAGGAACCATTACACATACCAAATGCTGGAGGTCTCAGTTTCTCCCTGCTTGTTTTCTTTTCAACTTCTGTTGGCTGCATTGCCGTTCTGGTGCTGCGGCGCCTGACTCTAGGCGCTGAGCTTGGAGGGCCTAGACATTGGGCATGGCTTACATCTGCATATCTCATACTTCTATGGATTATCTTTGTTGTTCTATCATCCCTTCGAGTTTCTGGTATAATTTGATTGTATTTTATGGTTTGGTATAGATCTATCTATTCTTTTTATACTCATATCTCCATGACATTTAGAAATTCAAAACACCCATAGGGATACAGGTTCATGTTTTCCGGAGAGATTGGACTGTCTTGTGTGATATTGTTTTTCTTTGGATTGGATTGGATTAGAAACCCATTTGAAATGTTATTAAATATTTGGTATTTCTATGAATTGTAATGTAAAGTATTGTGTTAACTATTGGTATTTCTTTGGATTTGTAATGTCTCGTGAAGTGTTATTTACTGAATTATTTATTTTAATTATTTGAAATTAAAGAATAAGAGCATCGTTACACGCAGCCCGCGGGGACAGCCTATCGGACGGTCTATATAGCTTAATAGCTTTCCAACAAGGTATGTACTTCCTTAGCTGAGGTATATATCTCGTTAACATTTTTCAATATTTTCCAACAAGATATAGATTTTCTATTCAACCTCTCTCCAACTATTATCATTTAATAATTCAAATCAATTAATGGTGTGCAATAACTTAGCCAATATTCCACAATTTAAATTAAATGACATCTAAATTTTTAAATTTTAAACACACTCAAAATATCTAATTCAATATTTCACAGTTTTCAATCAAGAAAAAATCATTTAAATCAAGATTCAAACAATAAAAAATCTTCAAAATTTACTTATGTAATCATTCTTCTTCTAAAATATAGAAAAAAACAATAGAAATTAAAATAAATAATAAAATTTAAAAAATAAAAACAACATAGTTTACCAAAAATTATCATTAAATAACATTATTTATTAAATAACATAGTTTACAAAGATTTAGATATAAAAATTTCAACCATCTGTTTGGTGCAAGGATTAAAAAAGAAAAAGCTGTTAGAAGTTGGAAGAACCGAAATGAAATATGATGAAGGGATGAATCAATTATTAAATAACATGTTTATAAGGATTTAAAAATAAAATTTCCAAAAATAAAATATGTACCGGAAAAATTGTATATACTTCTTTGCATAAAAATGTAAGTAAGATTGCACATAAATTTAATAGGTAGGCGACTCCAGTGGGCTTGAAATACTTCTCAACAAATGTTTTCTTTTATTAGATCAACTACTGGACATAATGCAACATAGATATAAATACACATCTTTGATAGCCAAATTGGACAACCTCCTTTCAGGTGAAGTATTTATTATTATACAACAGGAAAAACACATTATCACAATAGAAAATTAACATCAAAAGGGTTATCCTCACTCTTTTTTTGGGTAGAATTTCCTGTGATCCAAAAAGCATAATTTCACTGCCTCAAAAAATTGGACCATTCTCATTCAACCTCCTGAATCTAAACAAGGGCTCCAGCGCACGCTGTCGCAGGCACAGCATCCACTTTTCTCTGGCTGGAGCTGTACTTCTTGGTGATGAATCTGTGATAATGGTGGGGATGAAATGTGTTGATTTTGGGACCCATCATTAACCCATGATCATATGACATGTGCTAAGTTGAAACAGAACCAATTATGCAAATAGCGTTTACAAAGCCACTGACATACCTGAAGAAATCCCTCCACAACAATTCAAACATCAACCAGTTCATGCCATTCTCAGCCGAGGTGGCAGATTTTTTATTCGTGGATGCAGCTGATATTGTCCTGTAAGGCGGATCAAACCAACAAGAATTTGAAATTAATCTACAATCCCCAAGCTCTTGTTAAACATTAGGGCATTCATAAACTGTAGGGTAACATTTGACATACCGAATAGCAGACTTGTTCAATTCCTCAAATACATAACGCGGAGACAGGCATCCCATGGCTAGCCATGGCGATATTTTGCACGAGAAATTTGTGCCATATATACTCTCTTGATTGCCATCTTTGTTCGGCTGTGCTCGGCACTCTGCAGCAAAAGTTTTTAGCCTCTCCAGTGCTTCTGTTTCACCACCTATAAGTGAAGAAGCATTGGCATTGGTAGCAGACTTTCCATCCTGAAAACAAAATAATAAAAATTTCTCAACGGCAGTTAATTTAGTTGGAAAGACACGAAAACATAGTTGAGCACATATTTCCTTCGGTCTGAATTGAGTATCATATGCAATTCATATGAGTGAATAGGCACCTGAAACGTGGAGTTTTTCAAGTGTGTTGCATTATTATTTGCTCTCAAATCCATTCAACTCATATTAAATTTGAAAAGGAAAATTCTAATCATATCACAGAGCTCATAATCTCGTCTTTGACTTGTTCTTACTCAACAAAGCTGTCACTATGCAGATCCTGTACTGTAATGTATGATGTTCTTTCATCAGCTAATGACAGCCTACAAAAACAACAACATTGCCATCAATAGCCAAGACTGAGGAAATAAATGGGTGATTGGCTGCACAAGAAGGTCCATGCAGGCTGTCATTAGCTGTTTAAATAATTTCTGATTGGCTGCACAATAGTCAATAGCCAAGGCTGAACAATCTTGGCTCTTTAAATAAGTTTTTTAAATCTCTGAAACTGCCTTACAATAACATAGTTGTTATAAATATAATCTGGATCTCTGGTGAGTATGGCGTATCCACCCAATATAAAATGTTTAAGGTGTCTTCCACTCCTAAATGTGGCCATCTGCCATCATATAAATAAGATGACCTTCAACTATTTTGTAGTGGTATATTGCTATCATCACAGACAACACAATTCCCAAGAGAATGACAATGTATCAGAAGTAATAGATCATAAATGTGCAGTTTTCCTGCTGACCACGTTAGATAATCAAATAAGAATCAAAGGCTCATTCAAAGTAGTAGTCCACTCAAACAATTATTTGCATGTATAATCATCAAGCCCCATCCCCTTTCCCGTGAAAACAGTGTGCAACGACTGACCTAGAGCTTGTTATAAGAGAGTCATCTACACTTCTGCTTCTACAGGATCAAGCATATTCTGCTGCATTCCCTCAGCAAGTACAGGACCTTCTTTACATGCCAATTGGGGTGAACTAAAAAAAGTGCACACTAAATTTTTTTAGCGATACCACCATGTAATACCACAATCAAACTTGGATTAAAATGCTGCATCCACACATTCATATTTTACATATGATTCTTTCCATAGTTCACTCTCATTTTTTTTCCGTTACAAAAAAAAAAATTCATTTGCACTGACCTCCTGACATGTCTTTCAACCCAACTAATCACAACCTCTCATTTCAAACACCATTCACAGCTAGTACCATTTAGAAGGACAGATATGCTTTTGCATAATTGGTTTTTCATATAATTGGTTCCGAAGGGTCTTTGTGGAATTAGTTATCCTAAAAGCCAGTAACAGATTTTCTTGTGTAAAAAGATGTGAAAAATAAAAGCTCCTTTTACAAGCTTTCGTGTAATCAGTCTCCATGAGCCCCAATTAATTTCTCTGTCATGTCCTCTCATTTTTTTTACTTTGCATACCACATAATGTCCTGGCATGAAAAGCTAGTGTAATCAATTTCAACTAGAAATAGTTATATTTATTATTATGAAACAAATCTGTTTTTTGAAAATTAGATCCAAACAGCAGATAAATCAGCTCCCAATCACTGACTAATCATAAATAGATTTCGAAACCACATTAGACGCATTTCACATTTCTAATCTAATAACTACTACTAAGTCATATCTATCAGTTTGACCTCAAGCAACACAAACAATTAACAAACAAACAAATCAAACAGACAAACCTGAGCACCATCACTGACTGGGCTGAGCCCGAGATCGAGCAAGCTCGGGATCTCCCCGACCTCGACGTCCCCCATCTTCGGCAACCCCTTCAACTCATCGAGCGCCTCGATCGTCCCCCTCACCTTCACCCCCTTCACCTTCTCCCTAAACCCCCCATAATTCGACGGCAATCCCTCCAACTTGAACGGCAGATCCTCCAAATGGTAAAGCGTGCTCCCCCAGAAGTACCTCACCTCAACCCCCTCTTCCCCCTCCACCGCCCCCCTCACACTCTCCTCCGCCTCGACCTCGCCGCGCGACACCTCGAGATGCGCGTACACCCCGTCCGCCCCCGCCGCCCTCGCCACCTCCGGAATCACCACCTCCGGCCTCCCGATCCGCACCACGAGGTCGGACCCCCGTGCCCGGAGCCGGCGCCGGAGGTCGGAGACGGAGTCGATGAGAAACCTCGCGCGGTGGGGCCCGGTGCGGTCCAACCCGGACGGGGACCGGCCGTAGTCGCGGGGGTCGAAGCAGTAGACGGGGAGGACGGAGAGGGAGTCGGCGTTGGCGGCGGAGAGGGCCTCGTTGTCGTGGACGCGGAGGTCGGACCGGAACCAGACGATGGAGCAGCGGCGGAGGCCGACCGGGTGGGAGGGGTCGGAAGGGCGGCGAGTGAGCGGCCGGAGGGGGGAGAGGGCCGGGATCGGGGAGGAAGAGGCGGCGCCGGAGGTGGAGAGAAGGGACGGACGAGATCGGAGGGGGGATAGGGAGAGGGAGAAGTGGACGGCGGAGATTTGGGAGGGGATCTTGAGAGGCTTCGATGGAGGGGGGGAGAGGAGGGAGGAGAGGGAGACGGAGAGGGAGGCGATGGGTTTGGGGGGTAGAATGGTAATTTCGGGTTCTGGTTCATCGGCTGCTGCTGATGTTCTTCGTTCGTCTTCGGTAGACGCCATTGATGGAGTTCTTCAGGAGGTTTGGTTGGTTTTGAATCGGATGGAAGAGGAAGTGATTGGATTCTTTGGTTTATATTTGTTTTTTATATATATTTATATATTTTAGAGAGAAAAAAAAAGTTGTGCTCAACTAACCACTGGTAGGCGGCAAAGCACAGAGTGGCCACCAAACACGAGGGGGGTGAAATTGTGAAAAGTAGAGACGACCAATTCCAGTCCTATCCCATATTTTGGGCACTGTTTACAGTTCTGTACGCATCATTAATTCTTGGGACAGTTCTTTTTGCGGATTAATATATAGTTTTACGTGCATGTGAAGGATATGCTTAGGGTGCGTTTGGTTGCGCGATTGCGTTGCGATTGCGGTTGCGATTACAGGAAGCTGCGTTTGCAATCGCGCAATCAAATAGTTTTGTAATCGCAGTTTTAAACCCAGCGATTGCAGGCAAATAGTGCCAAAAAGCTGCGATTTCAAAAAGCTGAGAAAGTAAGCTTCCTGCAGAATCAAGTTTGCAATCGCAATTCCTGCAGAATCAGTTTACAATCGCGCAACCAAACGCACCCTTAATCAATGCATCTTTTATTGAAAATAGTAAGAATAAGGGTTTTGTTGTTTGGATAAAATATGAATAAAGATTTATAAAATATAAAAAAATAACAATAGTTGATTAGATAGGTGATTTATAAGAGGTGATGACCGTTGATTTGACAGTGGACTCAGATATTCTTTGAATGGAATAACCTATAATAACTTTTATTCTAGGGGTTGATTAGAATCCATATACCACTTTATACTAGTTTATTCTGACATACTTATTTGGGTTTATCCGGGCTTTCCACACACAAAAAAAAAATTATTCGGGATTATCCAGGGTTTATTCGGCATCCAAACATGGGCCTAAACTTTTTTTATATTTATTAAAAATTGATTCGTTCAATTTGAAAGTGGGTGATATATATACTTTTTATCAAAGCATATACGTCATTAGATGATGTTTACTATTAAAAAAACATATGTGGTATGCGTTTTAAAATATAAAAATGACTGAGTCTAGCATTTTTCTTAATTTTTACATTTGTTAAAATGGATTTATTCAATTTGAAATTGAGCGATGTGCACTTTTCATCAAATCACATACATTGTTAGATGGTATTTACTAATTTTTAATGTGTGTGCTTGCGCGTGCAGTATGTGTTTTACAATATAAAACAGTTTGAGTAAATATTTTCTCCATATTTTACACTCATTTTGTTTTGAGGTGATCTCTCAACTCCCGTTTGAATTTGAGATCCAAACAAGGGTTTTTTTTTAGAATTCCCCCAAATTTGGTGTCTAAAAAGTATTATTTTGACAACTTTTCAAACGTCGTAACTTTTACAAAAAAAATACTTCATCACTCATCATCACTCCTTTAGTACTAGTAGTCTAAAAGGGGTCCCTCAGCCGTTTATATTGATCCAACCCTATATAGTACTAGCAATGATAAGGCATCATGTGTTAAAAGACATTGAATTCTAAGGCCTTGTTTTGATCCATGATGGAGTGAATTCCGCAATAGGGAATCTGGTATAACGCTATCGCAGATTCAAACATATTTTTAGTGTTTCTGTTTACGTGGTCTATACAACATTTCCAGCCTAATTTTTCACGTTTGAAAAGGCCCCATAAATAACGTTTCTCTACCACCTCCATTTTCCCGGATATAGAGTTATCCACTGTGGTGCTATATAGACCTTAAATAACATTGTTACAAATCATCTCATTTTTAGTATCAGATACCTCATTTGCACTCACTAGACAATATATACTATTTTAAAAAATATACAAATGTGTGGAGCAGTGTTCTGAAATGTGGGATGCGGTTTGCGTGCGACTGGAGTACCGCACAGTGTATATGCGGTGTGCGGGAGTATATACGGTTCTATAATTTTTTATAAATAAAATTATATATTGTGATTATGATTTATAAATATAACAAGATAAATATTAGAAGGCTAGAAACATCTAATATTCTATGCCTATAATCTAAAGAAGTATGCAAAATTAAACATAGAATATAAATATAATTATATCATGTTGGCTTCAATAGCATTTGATGCGGTAATTACATAAAAATAAAAAAATAATGAACAACAGTCAACAACAGAATAACATGTTTTTAGATAATAAAAACAAATTAAATTATAATCAATCAAAATATTACACAGACACTTGTCAAATTTTAAACCAAATAAAATAAAATAAAACAACAACGTGTGTCACCAAAGTGGATTGTTGAGTCATCTTGTCCCACTTTAAAACCGAGTAAAATAAAATAATATAAAAGAGGTGTTATCAAAGTGGTGTCATGTACTTCTCATGAGAGAGAGAGAGAGAGAGAGGAGAGGCTGAGAGAGAGAAACAGAGAGATTAAAGGGAGAGAGGATGAGAGAGAGAGAGAGAGAGACGAACAAATTGAGTGAGACAGGCAGAGCATACCAAGAAGAAGATGTCCTCACCTGAAGATCGAAGAAGAAGAAGACCGGAAGATCAATGAAAGTCGGCTATCTCACTATTGTCATTGAAGAAGAAAATCGGAGGAGAAGAAGACCCCCCTTTGTTCTATGTAGGGCCGTCTGAAGAAGAACATGCCGGGAAGAAGAAGAACAGGTCGATTATAGAAGAAGGGCCCCTTAGATCTCTCATCTCTATAAAGGCTGGTTGAAGAAGAAGACCCCCTCGTGTGTGTGCGTGTGTTTTTTTTTTTTTTTAGTTTAAACTAACAAAACTAGCATATGCGAGGGCCCGATTCCACAGGCGGTTCGGTCTATTGACCAAACCGCCCGTGCGGTCACATATGCGGCCGCACGGGCCGCCTTTCAGAACAGTGGTGTGGAGTATATTTGAGATAGGAAATAGGGTTGATCAATTGAGTCTACCATTTTTTAATTGAGCATTAATACATTTAGTCTGTTTTATAGTTCTAGCTTTTGTCCCATATATTATAATAGCATAATATATATTGTACTATTGTATTACATAGAATTTTTTAAATAGAAAAATACTATTGTATTTCAGTATATCATTCATTTGTAAACCAATATGTACTTCAATGAGAAAATACATATATAATTTATTTTAAACAAAATTCCATGTGAAATGTGGATGGGACTGAATATTGTTAATATTCATTTTTGGAGGGGATTGTACTCTAACCATCCCTCTCTATTTTTTCTTATCATTTTTTAAATTATATAATGTTATATGAAAATCCATTAATAAATATTAATCAATTTATATAAAAAAATTATACCATTGAAACGATCTCATCAAGACATTTAAAATGAATATAATATTAAACGGTTTTGGATTTATTTTTAAATTAGTAATTTTTTAATTGAATAAAATAGCATAATTCTTAAATAATCAAACATATAAGGATTTATTTAAAATTAATTCTAAAATAATTTAATATTAGTCTCATTTTGCAAGTCTTGATGAGACATTTCTAATGATAATACTTTTATTAAAAATTGATGAACTGATTTAAATATACATTGAATTAAAGTAATTAGTGTGCAAAGTAAAAAGTAAAAAAAAAGTGATTTAGATGTGATCTTAAATTTAGAGGGTCGTATCCAAATCTTCAAATTTGGAGGTGGATTTGGAGGGTAGTTAAAGCACACCACCCTCCAAATTTGAAAATATATAATGTGGTTGGAGTTGCAATAAAGCTACATTTAGATGTGAGGTTGAAATACTAACTCTTATTGGGGGGTAGTCAATTAGGATTTTCATGGACAAATTGTCCATGTCCATGGATTTGTAAATCTTGTGTTTTTCAATCAGGACATTGGTTCGTGGACAAAAAATCCAGTGTTATTCAATTGAGACATTATTTCGTGGACAAAAAATCCAGCGTTATTCGATTGAGACATTATTTCGTAGACAAAAAGTCCAGCGTTATTCGATTGAACATTATTTCGTGGACAAAAAGTCCAGTGTTATTCGATTGAGACATTATTTCATGGACATAAAGTCCAATGTTATTCGATAGAGACATTATTTCATGGACAAAAAATCCACTGTTATTCGATAGAGACATTATTCCGTGGACAAAAAGTCCAGCGTTATTCAATTGAGACTCTTCATAGTAGACATTTTATCTGTGTTATTCAATTTAAACAGGATTTGTGAAGACTTTCATAAGTGATGGATTTTTGTGGACTTTTGAGGACTTTAGAGAGAGAAATACAAAGGAAAAAGTCATTTCAAAATCCCACCCAAATGAGTGGGATTCTCATGGACTTTTATTCCAACATTGTGAATATTTCTTCTTTTTTCTTTTATGATTTTTATCCCATGTCTTTCATATTTTTATTCACATTTTTTTTTCTTTATTTATCATTTTTTTCTTCTGAATGTCCATTTGTATTGCTATCACCTCATATGTTTGATGAATATATGAGAATGATATATTTGCTTGTGTTGTAATAAATCATTGTATTATTATCTATTATATAATATATGTCTAGATTTATCATATATTTGATTATATGTATAATATTTGATTTGATTTTCCTTAAAGATGTTTCTATTATTGTACAATATACATGCATTTTTTTATATATAATGTTCAGACATATATAAAAATAAAATTAGGCATATGTATATATATGACTAAATATACTGATTGTTTTTATTTCATTATATTTAAAGAGATGTAATATATGATTTTTATATAATATATTTATTTATTTATTTTTTATTATCTTCCTAATTAAAAACTCATCCCTCCCCTCTATAAAAGCTTGTGAAATTTTCTCTCTATAACAGAAAAAAAAGGTTAGCTCATTGTGGATTTTTATCAATATAAAATATTTTTTTTTCTTTTTTATTTTAGATTGATTGTTTTTAATGAAGAAGAATTTTTTATGAATGTAAATTATGGATTTTCTTATGTTGTAATCAATTATTTTCATTACTGTGTATCATATATAGTGTATTATCATCAACTATTTTTTTTCTAAACTGAAGCATATTGTTCTTACATTGATATCTACCATATACATGTATTGTTTGGTGGTCCATTATATATTGTATTGTTTGGTAGAATGTGTAATGAAATCCATGTGTGTATATGAAATTATACAGGATGTGGTTAAGCAAGTAGCCATGATTGTTTTAAAATATTAAAAGGGTGTTTTGTCTCTGTGTGTGTGTGTGGAATTGATTACAATGCCATGCATAATGTTATGGTACATCAGTATGGTTTTTTTTTAAATGAGTTTTTTTTTAAATGATTTTTTAAAATGATTCTTTGGTTTCCCAGCTTTTTTCTCTCTCTCTTCTTCTTAAAGGTATTGTTTTTATTGACTTTGATACATGTTTATCATCTCTGACTCCGAGTCCGAGGAGTCTTGATCATCTTAACAATTTAAAAAATATCGAAGTGGGTATTCATTTTTGAGGATTTTTTATGAATGGGTTGCTTGTTTTTGTAAGATATCCAAGTATGTATTTGTTTGAATGGGTTGGTTTTGTCTATTCATGGGAAGGCTTGTGTCTTTGGTATAGTTTAGGAAGAAAAGAAGGGTTTTTGTATGTGGGTATTATTTTGTGTGTGGTTTTTGGATTTTGGTGGGTTTTTCATATATTGTTGTTCTGTTGGTACTTTATCAATCTCTTTTAAATTCTTGATCAAAAAAACTTTTTTTTAAATATAATTAGCGTTGGCAGGAAGAATCTACATCGACAAGTTAAATTTTCTTTTCTTTTTTGTTGACATATATCCGCCCTTGAGCTTAGTTCTTTAAGAGGTTTATTAGTGCCATTGACATAATATTATGTTGAATTTGTTAGGATGTATATTGCTTGTGTCTTATTATTATTATTACATTTTGAATTGATTAATATAGAAAATGGATATGGGTAGAGAGTCGCAAGCATCACAAATGGAAAAAGACAAAAATAAAGGCAAAGGGAAAGGCAATACCGACACCGCCGGAATGTATAGTCAATGGAACCAAGATGTGAGTGAAGAATTGTTGGCTTTATTAGTAGATGCTTGTGGTTGCGGATGGCGTGACGCAAGTGGATCGTTACCTAAACAATTAGTTGAGGCTAGAATTCTCCCTCGCCTTAACTCCAAACTTGGGTGTAAGAAGACATTCACCCAATATCAAAGTCGTATTAAATACTTCAAGAGGAGATTTGTCCAATTCGAAGATCTAATGCGACATAGCTCGGTTTTGGATGGGATCCCAATACAAAAAAATTCACGGCCGACCCTGAAGTTTGGGAGGAATTTTTTAAGGTGATATTTTGAATTATAACGTATTTTTCTCTAACATTATTGTTTTTATTAAAAATATAAATATTATTAAATTCATGATTTTTTGCTAGAATCGCCCTAAAGCACGGCACCTCCAAATCGAGACTGTTGCGGATTATGAGAGTTTGATGGCTGTATTCGGGAGTGGTAGCGCTAGTGGGCATACAACAGTTGGTTTATGCGATATCGGCAATGATGCAACACCATATGCTCCAGACCAAAATGATGATACATCAGTTTATAGTGGCGAAGACCACTATACATCTGAGGTTGGAATTGACGGCTTGAATTATGATTTTGATAGTCAGTCATTTCTACCAAACGAGGAGACTACCACACCTCCACGGCTCCACCACAAAACACTTCTTCAACCAATAAAAAACGTCGGATTGAAAAAGCTGAAACCAACAATTCTAACAAGGGGAGCGCTTCTGTGGAGAGGTTGGATACCTTGAACCGTGGGATTGATCGAATTGCAGCAAGCTTTGAACATATGCAGTCTCTCATGGAGAAAAGGGATAAATCCTTTGAACATTGTTGGGATGCAATCAAAGAAACACCAGATCTGGATGAAATCACTTTTTTTAGAGCATTTGATCTTCTCAAAAGTAGAGATGCGAAGGAAATGTTTGTCAAAATGACACCCTTAGAGCGTAAGAGGTGGATTTTATTCAAACTAGGCATGTTTGAGTGACCTTTTAGATTTTTTTTCAAGTTGGAACTAATGAGTTTGAACTATTATTATGTATTGCAGATGTCTAAACTTGAATTTTATGATGGTTAAACTTAATGATTGTCATGTTGATTTATATATTATGGTTAAATAAAAATTTATGGTTGGTGGACTAATATTATTTTATTTTATTAATTGTTTATGATGTGTTTGATGTTTTATTTATCATAATTTTAATATATTAAATCTTTATTATTTAAAATATTTTGTAAATTATTTTTAAGTTGCATCCTCATTGAAGATGTATCAAGATGGGGAAGAAGATATATATGAAGAAGATGAAATGTTAGAAGAGAATGAAATTGACGACAATGAAGCGGATGAAATTGATGATGATGACGAATTTTATGTCAGAGTTAAACAAGCATCAATGGCAATAATGACACTTGTTACTGAATTAAAAAATGTAATTTCTCAGGGTTGTATTCAACGTCCACTAGCTCGACGCCCCATTTCTCGATGTGGATACACACACATACACAATGAATTGACAGGTGTTGACCCTGAAGGATTCCGTAAGTTGTACAGAATGTATCCAGATGCCTTTCAGAAATTATGCAGCATCATAAGAGAAAAAACAGCTTTACGAGATACTAGATTCATTTGTGTCGAAGAGATGATTGCTACTTTTTTAATGACAGTTGGACAAAGTTCTCGATATTGTCAAACTCGTAAGACTTTTAACCGGTCTAAATGGACTACTAGTCAGAATTTCAATAAAATTTTGAAGGCAGTGAACACAATAGCACCGGAGTTCATGGCTAAACCAGGATGTTTGGTTTCACAAAAATTAGGGAGAGTACACGATTTTATCCTTATTTTAAGGTAAGGATGAACCATTTATTCGTTTATATTGAAATTTATATCCTATTAAGTGATTAACACAGATTAATGTTATTTTTTTAAGGATTGTATCGGAGCTATTGATGGGATGCATATACCTGCAGTGGTAACTGGACCTACAAAGAGTAGCTACCGTAATCGGAAGGGAAATGTATCACAAAATGTGTTAGCTGCTTGTAATTTTGACTTGGAATTCATCTATGTGCTTAGCGGATGGGAGGGATCTGCTCACGATTCAAAAGTGTTAAATGATGCTTTGTCGAGGAGAAATGGTTTAAAAGTCCCTCGAGGTATATATATGTTACTAGTGCCATATATTTCTCTTATAAAATACTAATTAAAATATTTTATAATTTAGGTAAATATTTTTTGGTTGATGGTGGTTATCCAAATCGACGCCAATTTCTAGCCCCATTTCGTGGTGAGAGGTACCATCTTCAAGAGTTTGGTCTAGGGCGTGACCCAGAACGTGCAGATGAGTTGTTTAATCTTCGTCATGCTTCCTTGAGGAACGTGATCGAGAGATTATTTGGCATATTCAAATCTCGATTCGCCATTTTTAAATCAGCGCCTCCATTTCTTTATAAGACTCAAGCGGAGATAGTGTTGGCTTGTGCAGCTTTACATAACTTTCTTCGTAAAGAGTATCATTCAGATCAGTTTTCAGAAGATCTAGAAGATGATGATGAAAATATTCTAACTGAGGAGCAACAACGAGAGGACAATGAAGACCCACCGGAAATTCAAACTCAAGAGCAACAACGTGGAGATGCCAATAATTGGCGGTTAAGTATAGCTCAACGTATGTGGGATGACCGTGACATCAATATTCATGGTGGACTAATGTAATATTATCTAGTTAAAAACGATGTTTTTATCATGACATTCTAGCAATATGCATTTTAGATAAATGATGATTGATATTTACTATATTAAATTATATTTTATGTTGGGTATGATGAGTTCTTTATTTGTTATTTAAAAATCTAAAAATATTATTGTGTTTATTAATAGAAATTCATATGTAAAAAGAGTCAATCTGTTAAAGTATGTTAAAGTATGTGAAAGTCCATGAGAGTAATTTGTGAAAGTCTGCAAATGTCTGTGAAAGTCCATGAGAGTGATTTGAGAAAGTCTACAAATGTCTGTGAAAGTCTGTGAAAGTCCATAAGAGTCAATATGTGAAAGTCTGCCAATGTCTGTAAAAGTCTGTGAAAGTCCATGAGAGTCAATTTGTGAAAGTCTGCAAAAGTCTGTGACTGTGAAAATCCATGAAAGTCAATCTATGAAAGTCTGCAAAAGTCTACGAAAGTCTGCAAAAGTCTGTGAAAGTCTGCAAAGTCTACAAAAGTCCATCACTTAAACAATGTCACAGAAATCCATCAAAGTCCGTATCGACTACCCCCCATAAATCATCTTGTATTTCAAACTCGACTTTTAAAAAATACTGTTTTATTAAATTTTCAATCAAAAGAATTTTTTTTTTGGCATAAAGATGGAAGAAAGTGGTTCGTTAAAAACATGTCTAGACATGAGTTTGTGAATTTTTAACTTTTCAAAGGCAGACAGAATCTATGTAAACTCATATGCCAATGGGGCTAAGTGTACCATTTGTCTTTCCAATTCTAAATCGTTGCAGGGACCTAAAATAAATAAGCCCATGACTCAGGTCCTCCAATTATCATGGATGGACTCGCCTCGCGTGCCACCGTGTCAATCCCACCTCGGCTCACCGTGTCAGACACCGCGAGAGAACAAACAAAAGCCGGCCTTAAAACTTTCCCTTTGTCGATCAGTATTTCCCGCTCAAACCATTGGAGATGCTTCACGAGCTTCTCCTCTGCCTCCTAGGGTACACCGGGGACCTCATCATCGACGTCGGGCAGCACCCGGAGCCCGTACAACCCGCCGTATTCGAAGACGACGACACCCCTCTCACCATCGCCTGCCCTTTCAAGATCGCCCCCGACATCTCCTTCATCGACCCCTCCGAACGGTATGAACATCTCAAAATGTCTAGGGTTTGGGCGTCACTGACATCAGAGATTCTCATTTCCTCCTCGCTCGATGCAGGAGCGCCATTGAGAGGCTCGTGCCGTTAGGGTTTTATTACAGGGAGTTGAGTCGCTTCGCGACTGAGTCTCGTGATTTGAGTTGGATCTCTCCCCGGTGGAAATCGCAGGATCCGTTGTTGAAAGGCGGTGCGAAGAGGCCGAGTGTTTACAGGCGGGCTATAGCGAATGGAGTCGTTGAGGTCTTGTCGGTCTACAGATCCGCTGTTCTTCAGGTTGAGCAGAAGCTGCTTTCGGATCCGTTGCCCATTCTTGCCACCGTGACTCGAGGCCTTCATAAGGTTTGGGGTTGAATCTTCTCAGATTTCCATTTTTTTGTAGTAATGCTGAAATTTTGAATCTCTCGGGTATGGATAGAAATTTAGATTGCGTTGTTAAGTAATCTTTTTATTTTTTTAAAAATTGGATATGTATAAGATACTTGGTTTTGTCTTGAAATTATTATACAGTGTTTGAATGTTGTACGCCTCTGATATGTAAAAAAATGACGTGTATTAGTTTTGTTTAATAAGTTCATGTCCATTAGATTATATGACAACCTGTTACACTAGTTCTGTTGTTTCCAAATTATATAAGGACTTTGCATTATCTGATAATGGCATATCTGTGAATCAATTCCAGATTTAAACTGACTATCACTTCCTGTAGTTTTCTTTATAATTTTGTTTATCATTTCCTTTAACGTGCTTGGAGTAATTTATAAATTTGTTATGTAAATCCAGTCCAAGAATTCACTGTCCTTTGGACTCATATTTTTCATCACTTAATATATTTTTACCGATTCATCTTATTATCTTTCCGTGTCAGTTATTTCTCAAAAAAATCTTGCCGTGTCAGTTGATGCATTGTGTTTCCATGCTTTTTCCTGCTGCGTGTTGAATGTTTTTAATATTTTACTCCTCTTTCAGTTTGACCTGCTTTTGCTACCTCTTTATGAACTGATAATGGAGGTTGAGCGTGAAGACATTAGAGGAGGACAGCTGCTCAGCCTCCTGCATAAAAGATGCCACTGTGGGTTACCTGAATTGCAAACTTGTATTCAAAGGTAGAAAAGTTGGTTCTCAAACCGTTAAGTGGAAACAATTCTTCTTTTTCGCATTCATAGTCATGTATCTATGTACAATTGCTACTTTAGTTCTTGTCATCCCAAGAAGCTTGATTGATTCATAGTTTTAGCTGTACTTTGTACCTGCCTGGACAAGAACATGAAAACTGATATTATAAAAAGACACATAGTTATGTACAGATTTTAAGGCTTCTTTTCAATTTTCATCCAATTAAGAAACAAGATGCACATGCAAGTCGAGTAGTATTTTTATTAGAGTTTTCAATATATGTCAGTATGAAGAAATGAGACAAGTGTTAGGTTCAGTTGGGTACCTGGGTCGACTTCCTGGCCAATCTGATTGAGTCTATAACTCCATTAATAATGATTGGATTTATATTCTTCCAGGTTGGATCTATTTCATTGTGCCCCAACTGAATTTATTTATGGAACATGTACACAAGTTCTAGATGCTAACTTGTTTAAGGTTTGGTTGGGCCTCTTGGCCTCTAGGTGGAGTTTACATACTTGTTCGCCTAATTGTGCCAGTGAATTATGAGTGAAATGTTTGCATCCTTTTCATTATTGACATGCATGCATTTAGTTATTTGAAGGGCGCAAAATATGGGCTAACACTTCATTTAACGGTTGATTGTAACCTGTCAAATCTTAGACTACTCTGGCATGGACATCAGGTGATGTATAATCAACTTGCTTCGTGGATGGTCTATGGAATTCTTCAAGATCAATATGGAGAGTTCTTCATCAGAAGGTATTTTGTGCGATACCATTGCTGCATTAAAAAATTTATGCTGCAGTCATCTGCCTTCTATGGGTAGCAACTTGGACTATCTTTCCGAATAAAATAATGAAACCTCGCAGTTCTCTTTTGCATTCCATCATGTGTGTATGGTATGTTGTGAGTGCACCAATTGCTTCTATAAATTAACTTTATGAAACTGCATTTTCCAGAAAACATGGTATCAACTTTATGCAAATACTTGAATCTGCGTTAAACTTAAATGTCAAGATGAAATCTATAGCTTAGGCTTCTCCAACTGGTTCATTAAGCCTGAAGTAATTCAATCAATTATGCTTGATTTACATTAACAGAGAAAATAATCTGATCTGTGGAAAGTGGTCATAAATTGATGCTAAATGTGAGGATAAAAAACTTGTCAATTTTTTTTAAAATATTCATAACTCCTATTCCACTGTAAAAGTGACTAAATTAAGTAGCAGATAAATCACAATTGAGGAGTCTCTAATCCAACAGATTAAAAATTGGAGGTGTTGTGGCATTGAAGCCACTTTCACTCTGTTTGAGAAGAAACAGGGGACTGATCGATATTCATTTCCACAATGACGTCTAAACTATACTTGAATGGTCTGGGATAGTGCTCCTCATCATAAAAAACTGACCTTATGCTGGAATAGAAATCATGAAAAGGAAGAATTCAGAGAAAATTGCCCTTCAATCAACCAGAGGCGAGGGATCTCCAATTTATATACAAAAAAAAGAGAGAGGATAAAAATAACAAAATACCCATCAATTAGGCCACTCGAGTACCTACAACAGCTCCCAAAATACACTTAGACCCTACTCTCCTTTCCAATTAGAACCACTATTTTTTCCCCCTGAAAATCACCCATAATTATTGAGGGTGTCTTCCCCTAGAAGCACTCTCACCCATGTATGAAGGATTTTTCCTTTTTATTTTTTAAAAAATGTAGAAAATTCTGACTCCATCATTAATTAAGAATAATAGGAGTGCTATTCCCAAGGAAAACCAAAACAAATAACACAAGAAAACAGGTTAAGGAAATCCAGGCACAGAAAGGAAAACTGACTGCCATAGAACAGCCACCCAGGGAACCCAGTCTTCCAGACAGCCTCAAGCCTCCACTGCTGTGACAAACAGAAAGCCAGAAAGCACTCCCAGATATTGAGATATTACCATTTTACCGTGAGAATGGATGCATTGCCAGGCTGCTGGTGTATTCTGCTAAGGTTGGTCTCAAATGAACATGCAAATCAGTGTGTATGCACTGCTACCCAATCCAGTTTGTATTGCTATCAGTCATAGATGCTTATTTCTTATGAGAAGAAAAACTAATCAACAACTGATTCCTGGGTCCTGGAAGGAGGCATGCTGATCAGATTAGGAACATCTTTTGGGGGAGGGGCTAAGGGGGGCGCCACAGTGGTTAACTGGTAGATGACTCTTCTACTCGTGGATTGATCGTGGTTTGCTCTGCCATGGGCCTCTTGGGTTTTGATTATGTTTTGTAATTTTGCTTTGGGCTTTCTCCTTTATTAATGTAAGGGCACTCGCCTACCATTTATCTCAAAAAATAATTTTTTTTTATTCCTGTTCATAGTCTGCTGTGTGTGGGTTTGTCTTTGTAGTAAATGAACATCGATATCCCTATTTTGCATATTGTACTTCAATGATCTAGAGTAGAGGACCAAGCTTGTCATTCCTATTTTAGTTCTAAATAGTTTTTCATATTGTTTTACTCTTTTATCTTGCTGACCTAGAGCTGTTTCTATTTGTTTGGATTTTGCAACTAGATGAATTACTTTTTCTGTTATTTTCAGACAGGAGGATAGAGATGTGGAAAATGAATCATCTCATGCAGAAGTGTCTGAGAAATCAAGAACTAAATATCCAGATGGTGCATCTTTAACCGACTGGCACTCAGGATTCCATATTTTCTTGGTAATCTTACTAGAACTGTTTCTTTATTAAATTAAAATGTCTCAACCTTCTTTCGCATGTTTTGGCATGCACTTTATCCATTCTGGTATATATTTATTTTCAGCACTAAGCTATCAAGTAAACTAAGGGTGCGTTTGAAAACACAGTTTGAAAAACAGCTTTAAACTTTATACACGGTTTTTAGGATGTAATGATGAAGACTGCTTTTTTATTAATCAAGGAATCATGTTTGTTGCTTATAATAGAAACTGCTCTTGTTGGAATAAACACAGTTTTCGATGCATCTTTTTTGTTGTAATAACGATGGCAACTTTTCAATTAAGTCCCCTTGTTTGGTAACCTGTTTGGGGCTTTTAGCTTTTCAAAAAGCTAAAATTTCCCCAATTGGTGTTGCCAAACGGGGCCTAAGCTAGCACTTAGACTTCTCAGGCATTTCAGCAGTAACTCTATCAGTCATTATGACATAGTTCTCAGGCATTTCAGCAGTAACTCTATCAGTCATTATGACATAGCCTTCACAAGCAAATGCATCAGAATTTTCAGTTATATAGTCAATAATTGAAACAGCAGGCATGAGAATAATTGAATTCTTATGACTTTTTTAGTGTTATTTTGGAGTTTCTTTGTGATCACTATCATAGAGATTGATAAGATAAGGTTACTATGGGAATTTAAAAGGCATGACTTACAAAACAATCCTTTTCTTCTTCCTCTTCTGTTTTATTTAAAAATAATCTGATTTAGTAAGGAACTAAAGTAACTATTCCCTGCGTTGAATTTTGTTCTGTGGAAACTGCATTACATGATTAAATAGACAAAACCTATATATTATTATTTATATGCCTAATGCCTCATAATATAACTGTTTGTAGACTATTCTTTTAATGAGAAATGGCTTCATGAATTATACAGTTATTTCTGCCACCACGTGCAAGACTTTGTGCAAGTTCTGATACCGAATCACTCAATTAATAACACGAGTAATTTGTTACTGTGATATGCACATGCAATGGATTCCTGGTTCCAACCATTTAAGATATTTATTACGGTTAAATGTGATTTAGTTGGCCTAGCTCATCTTGTCCTCTCTGTCCAGATGCTCGTCTTAAGAAACAAACTGCTGAAGAATTTTGTAAAATGAGTATACCATGTTTTTTCCTATCTTTTTCTGATATGTTTATTGTGTTACATGTTCCTGCATTTTTATAAAGCAGATTATTTAATTTGGTTGTGCAAGTAATATGTATGCCTCCCTTCGACAGTTAGATTGTGAGATTCTTGTCCAGTCATTTACGTTAGACCTTGTTGTATATGAATTAGTTTTTAAACTGAAATAAATTCTCTTTGTATTTATAGGGCAGCAACCATTTGATTAGTGATTGGTGTGCTATAATGTTCTTCAAATCTTTCTCTAAGTGAAATACTTGATACACACTTCTAAAAATCCCTAGTCCATTATGGTTTTTTGAATTAGATAATTTCCTCTTGGCATGATTTTCTTGAATATATCTGTACTTCAATTGCAAACTCATTTTTCATATGTTTTTTAGTTGGTTCTTAAGTCTTGATTATTGCTCTGGATTGAAGAAAATGGCTTACATGGTATATCATTTAAACAAAATCCTTCAATTTTTGTCACTTTGTTCTGCCTTTTTATGATAGTTTTAGAAGTCCAAATCGAGCAATTCTTATAAATCATCTACAAAAATCTCAAAACTAAGAATAGAATCAAACCTGACATCCTTGACATTGGATCGATGGGCTTTTATAGTGTGGTTGAACCTCATTCATCTTGTAATTGTTTGAACAACACGGCAACACCTCTACAGGATGAATCCAAGACAGTTCGTCCATTGAAAATGGTAGGTTAAAGAAGAATAAGATAGCTTAGCGAGCACATAATTAGTAGAAGTTTTCCTTGATTGCATGCAGTTGTATAAGATATATTGCTTTAAATCAATTATCAGCTGCCCCATCTTGATGAAGATTCTGGATCCTTCTCTGCCTCTGCTCCTTTTGTGTAAACTTCTTTGCATGTATACTTCAATTTTCATATCATCTAAAGTTCACCTGCCATCCGTACCTGACTATATATATTCTTTCATCTCTATATTTAAATATGCATATCTTCTTTTTTTATTTATAGAAAAGGTAGATCTTGCTACCATCACATCCATTACTAAAAGTGGGTTACTTAAATATGCATATCTTGTTGTTGTAACATTATATGTTTACAATCTTTGCAGGACATGCTGCCTGAGTATATTCACATGCATGTTGCAGAATCAATTCTTTTTGCTGGTAAAGCAATAAGAGTACTAAGAAATCCAGGTCCTGCATTCAAGTCCCAAGATGTCATTCCTCACCAGCCGAGTGCTACTGACTCATATCAGGTTAAAGGGTTTATGGAATTCTTAACTTCGCTAAAGGAACCTTCCATGGACACTGAGCTACTTCCACAATCTGAAGCAAACAAAATCGATGAAATGCTTCAAGAATTGAAGGTGTTCTAATTTTTACAATTTATTGTTGTTGTTCTTATTGTTAGTCCATTTGTTGAGCACATATTTCTGTTATATTATATATGTGTGCAATTTTTATGACCTTTGTTGTTATGTGCAAGCTGCCCCTATTTTCATGCCTGTGCCATCATCTTTTGTTTTAATACAGGATTCTTCTGAATTTCACAAAAGGTCATTTGAATCTGCAATAGATTCCATTCGTATTATTGCAGCCAAGCATCTTTGGCAGGTAGTGCCTAATCTGGACATCAGAAATTTATATTGTCCTTAGTTTTTGGTGGCAGTATGTATTGATTTACACTGTTTTTTCCAGCTTGTAGTTGTACGTGCTGACCTCACTGGTCACCTGAAAGCCCTTAAAGATTATTTTCTTTTAGCAAAAGGAGACTTTTTCCAGGTAATGCTCTTGGACTGAGATTTTTGCATTTGTTCTTTCCCTTCATCATTTTAATTTCATAATATGTGTAGTCCACTTGTTGATGTTGCAAGTGCAGCCTTTTATTTGCTAATAAACTCTTGCTTGTAGGTATAGAGAGTAGAAAATCATTTTTTTTGTTTATTACTTTATTAAGTCATCTTGAATTCACAGAGATTCCATCCAAAGTACTTCCTAAACTGCTAAAAAGCTCGAATGCCCAGGAAGAGACAAGCTTTTTAGAATACGGACTGTTTCTTTTTTGAGCAAAGATAATGAATGCAGATATTGTGCCCTTCATGTTCGAAGTGGATGTCTTCCAATGTTGTCCAATAATGTGTTGACCCATTGTTCCATGTGAACGACCTCATAGTCTGTTATAATTAGAAAGAGGTTAACACAATTCACTGTTATTTATGAGGAGCATTGGATATGACATATAATAGCAAACAATAAGTAGTTTATATCCTGTGGCGCAGATTAGAATTCACACCTTCCATGATACTACTATAAAATATACAAAAAAAGTTATTTGATAATTTACTCGACAAGTTCAATATGAAATGCCGCTCTTGGTTAATAATGTTTCCACCTTGCCCACTTTTTGCATGATATTCACCTAAATGCCTGTCATTGAGAATTTTTCCTTCTTTTTTTCAAACAGAATAAGGTGTTATTTTATGTTGCTGTTTTTCCTTTGTTCTATTCTTCTTTTTTCTGTACGCGTCAACTATATCTTACAGGACTACAGCTATATGAATAACTTGTATAAATATAACTCAATTACTTTTCTGAGAACAAAATACTAAGGTTTCTTCAAGCAGTTGAGCAAAGATAAGATTATTTGTGGATTTTCATTCTGAAACTGATTGCATGTTTTTCTCATTAACCTTTGATATCATTTAAATTCCAGTGTTTTCTTGAAGAGAGCCGCCAGTTGATGCGTCTGCCTCCTCGTCAAGCAACTGCAGAGGCAGATCTAGTAGTTCCGTTCCAGATGGTAAGATTATTACAAATGCCATTGCGGAAAAAAGTAGTCACTAGAGACTAGAGTCCCTGCTGCTAACATCAAGCCATCAAGTATGTGAAAAATGTTATTTTGTGGATCCCCTATTTCATATGCAAAGATGTATTCCTTGTCTTCTAGATACAAAAAATTGTAACTCGGTGGTATTGTGGGTGTTTAGCCAGAATGAGGCCCATCATCCAATTCCTAACCTATGCAGAAAAAGTCCAATATGTCCCTGTTTATTGTTTGCAAGTAAATAACCAAAAAAAGAAAAAGAAAAAAAAAGAAATCAGTTGCTCCAAAACTGTGGATCATCTGCTCTACATGTGTTTTATGACTTGACCAGGGCAGAAACCTCCATGATAGTTCAATGCATTAGGTTGAAAGGTAGTATAGGGAAAGATGCTTATGGATAGAAAACATGGTGAGGTCCATTGGGAAGTATAAACTTTGCCTTGAAGGCTAGTTGACATACTGGAGTAGGTACACCTAGGTGGTATTAAGCTGTTCATTGTTAAACATGTCTACAAAGAAAGAGATGTAGACACTGACCAGAAATCTATCATTTCCTTTTTGGTAAGTGAATTTCCTCATCATGCTAATATGTTGAATAGCTTTTGTGTACTTTGTATTTTCTATTCTTTAATATGGAATTGGCCATGTTGTTTATAATTCTATTTTGGTGTTGTTCACAAATACTCTTTGTGGTGTAGGCTGCAATAAAGACAGTTGGTGATGAAGACAAGTACTTCTCAAGAGTATCTGTGAGGTTGGCACCCTTCTAAATATTGTATGCATGTTGCACTGTGAAGTTGATTAAATATCTCTTTGCAGTCTACTTTGTTTTGCTCATAAGAAACAATCTAGTTATTGTCTCACCACAATTAGGATGCCTTCATTTGGGATAGCCATCACAAGATCCCAAAATGATGTGCCTAAAGCAAAAGCTGGTGCTGATGGAATTTTCACTTCCGAGTTGTCCCCTGATGGTTGGGATGGTATTGCTCTTGAATATGTTGTTGACTGGCCACTGCAGCTGTTCTTTACACAAGATGTTCTTTCTAAGTAAGTCTTCATGCTTTGCATGCTTTTCATGTCATACTTATCAGCAAATCATTGAACTTGATGGTGCACCAGTCCAAATTCGTGTTCTGAATTTACTTGAAGAAACTTTTCTATGATGCAACAAATGCTTTCCCCCTATGAAAAAGGTTAACAATGACTTGGTTCAGATACCGGCGGGTATTCCAGTATTTGATCCGGCTTAAGCGAACACAGATGGAACTGGAAAGGACATGGGCTACAGTGATGCATCAGGGTCACTCTGATTTTGCCAAACAACGCAAAAATCGCTCAAAACATTCCATCTCTCAACATCATCGGCGACGCTCCAGACCAATGTGGCACATTCGGGAGCACATGGCTTTTCTTGTTAGGAACTTGCAATTTTATATTCAGGCGAGCATTTTAAGTCCATTGCATTCATACATTGTCAACATTCTGCATATTGATAGTTTGATACTTATTTTTTAGCCAAAGGGCCCACAACACAGCTGGCACGAACGACTGCATTATTTTGCTTTCACTCTTCTATGGATGGATCCTAGTATACCATAAAAGAAAAACTACATCTCCAGTCCATTGGACTCTATGTTCTGATAACAGCCTGGATCTTAGATAGTTGGAGGGGTTTGAAATAAAATGGATCAAATGGCAGATCTTATAAATGTAATGATAAGTGGAATTTTTTTTAGTTTAATATAAAAAAAGTTGGTATTATGAAGATATTTATTTTCCATCATGAATGATTATGCCCTATAACATCTGAAGTTTCCATCAATTTTTTTTTGTTGAGAAAAGGTAGAGATCTACCACAATGAGTGTAGTACTCGTCGAAGGAAACAAATATAAGCGAAATCAGAGAAAAAGAAAAATGAGTCTGTAGCAGAGGAGGCTACAGATTCTGCCTGTCAATAAATACAATCACTCTATCCTGAGCGAACCTCCTGCAAAGCTCATATTGCTGGCCCTCACACAATATTGTCTCCAATCCACCCTATGGAACCCCGGGTGTTTTCAAAGTATATTTTGGCATCCTTGAAAACCTCCTGGTTCTGGGTCAGCCATATCACCCAAACCCCCACTGGAATAATATGCCAAAATTTTTTCTTTCTTGCTTCTATCCCCTTTTTCTTTCAAGACTTACCGGCTTCCCACATTTGATGCAAGTTTCCATCAAGCTGTATGGCGGTTTAGGCAAGTCTAGATTTAACTCAGAAAATTGATATTATTCGTGTGAGATGTATCAAATTTTAATATGTCAATTATTAGGAATAGGAACTCTATTACTGCATCTTCGAATACACAATTTGTGAAGCCTCTCAGTCTAGAATATCTTATGTCCATCTCCAATTTTTCCAGAGCTGAGAACAACTCCAATTTGATTACTTGACACTTCAGCCCCCTGCAATGTGCATTGCAGGTGCCTTTTGCTGCATGATCTTATCTTTTTTGTTTTAAAAGAATCAAGGATTTATGGAATTACCTTGGATACTCTGATAGTGCTGAATATCTATCACCATAAAGTTTTTCTCCATGTTCTTGCTCTGAACCACATATTAATGAATACCAAAAGGAATTAATCTTTTAAATTGTATTAATGAACTTTGTGTTTAAACAGGTTGATGTTATCGAATCTCAATGGAATGTTTTGCAAGCTCGTCTCCAGGAATCTCATGATTTTACTGAACTTGTGGGCTTTCACCAAGAGTAAGTGGCATGATTTCATATGAGCAATTTCAGTTTTTTAAATCAATTCTCTTTTTATTGATTCTTTTTTTGTTTGGCAAGTTGTGGCACTTGAACCCAAGACCTCATGGTTGCTATTTGTGTTGTCAACTGTTGAGCTATGGGTCCAAGCCCCTCTTTTACAGATTAAGATGTACTGATTTACTTTCTTTGCTTGATGGTGTTTGCATTGTTAAATAATTTGATTCATCAAACTAAAGTTTGGATTGGTTATTCCAATATGAATTCTAACAAAAAACAGTTGGCTTTTATAGGCAAGTAAAAAATAGCACTCGTCAAATAATGATTTACATCTTTGGCACAAAGGAATCAGTTTTGTCAAAAAGGAGGAGAAAACTGACTTCTCATTATGTTAAAAAAACTATAGAAAAACAAATGCTCTAAGGCTCAATTATTTAATATGATCAAATTACCAAACCTAAATGTAGGACATTCTTCTACAATGTCTTCCTTTGGAGAGTTTGTTCCATCATTGATGTTGTGTTACCTGATGACAAGTTTGCATTGACACCTGTGCTGACAATTTTTTTTTTAACTCGGAAAGCAAAGTTTATGGAGGAATTATGTTTCATAGTTTTAAGTGCGGTCACACATATGCACATTGATGAGCGCTGCATGTGCCGCCAATATGTTTTGGGGGATATATTCAATATACAGGGGGTCCATGTGGACCTCAAATACATCCCAAATTTCTCAAACAACTCTCAAAGCTCTCAAATCTAGGGTTTGAGATTGGAATGGGGGATTCAAAAAACACAGAAGAATAGATATTTGCTGCAAAACAACAATGTAGACAAATTTCAACCAATTTTATCTAAAAATACACATCAAAATAAGAGATTGAAAAAGAATTAAAAAAAAACCTACATTGAAAAAAATCGCAAGGAACTCTTCTTCAATCACTTCACCAACTTAGATATGGAAGATATGGAAAAAAAATGGAATATCAAAGGATTTTAGAAGATTGCATGGGAAGGGACTTTGAAACGTTTTGAAAGAGATGGAGAAATGAAGAGGGAGATGGGGGTTCGGGGGTTTTAGTCGTCCGTGTGACAAACTTCTGTTCGAACGACCTGACAGGTGGGTTTTAAACATTAAAAAAAACGCAACCATTCGAACCTTGCTTACAATGTGTGGTCGCATGTACCCTAGGGCATATGGTTATGCAGTTCGCACTGCACACTGGTGTGCCACTCCACCAATCCATTTCTGAATCTAACATTGACAGGCATGCCTCTCGTGGTTGCATAGATGTCCCTTGAGCAACAAATGGTCCAATTTTTATATACCATGGAAATTTGATTCGATGGTTTGAGGTTTGTAAGGCTACTCTGGGGCCCCACTGTATTTTTTGAATACAAATTGACTGTCAATGATACAGAAATAGAGCCCAAGAAATATTTGTTTGACTGTTCTTTCCAAATGGGCCACAATACGGCTCCTGGCACTTTGCTCCGAACCAAAATGATTAGTTAACCAAACCATTTGCCGATGATGAATGGAGTGCAATTTAAGTTATTCCAGCATTCAATCTAATAAATGCCTGCCATATGTAAGAATACCTCATTAAACCCATGATCTAGCTCATCAACAAATTTGGCAAGTCCATGTACCCACTGGAGTAATGGCAGTCTATTCATTCTAGATATTTAAAGTGTTTTAGTATTTCACCAAGTTACTATTTCAATATACTTTACAAGGCATGAAGTAATTTTTTGTTGCTTTGTTCAGGTTCTGATAAAAGCTATTAGGAAGCTTAGTATTCTAACACACAATTCTCTTTGCAGGTATATGTTGGCTTTGATTTCACAGTCCTTCCTGGACATAGGATCTGTCTCTAGGATACTAGATGGGATACTGAAACTTTGTTTACAGTTCTGCTGGAAGATGGAAGATTGTGAGAACACTGCAAATATATCTGAACTTGAACACATAGCTGAGGTATTGTCGTGCTGCTATCTCCTTTAGCAACATTTCAACTGAAGTGCTTATCAATTATGGTTGTTTGATGTACACATCCTATTTATCAACCTGACTACCAATATCTAACATTTAGGATGCATACTCTGCTCAGTGAACCTGCATGTTATAATGATCGAATCAGATGCATAAACAGAATGGGTCATGAATCATAAAAATGCAATATCAAACATTCTGCATTCTCGTTTTGCTTATGTATGCGTTAGTCCGCCCTGAAGTTGGGCAACCACGTAGAATTTTTGTCACCCGTGTCCTTTAGTGTATTGGTATCAATGATATACGATGTTCCTAACTCTCCCCAACCTTCTTTCAAATTTGTCTTATATTATTATGTGATTTCTGCTATAATGCAAGTTCTGTATAAATAATTTGTCGAGATTCTATTCCTACTCCAACAGCAAAATCTCTTGGCAAAAAATTGATGAAAAAAGTAATGATTTTTTTTTAAAGAAAAGGTAGACTAGCCACCAACGAAAAAAGTAATGATAAAATGATAAAATCGAACAAACACCCAATAGAGAAGAATTTATATGGTTTTGGCTATGGCTCCACAGAAAAAAACAAATGGAAGCTTCCTATAACGTGCCAAAATCAAGAGAACATGATCAAAGTCAAAATCAAAAGATGCTGCGTGGGAGCAGCTTCTTTGGGGTTTTCGGGTGGTAATTTTGTGATGCATGATTAACTAGAGTTTTGTGGGGTACATCTTAGTTAGAAACCTCCTCTTTTTAAGATGTAATTGCGTGATGTTTCACGCGGGGCTTGTTTGTATTTTCCTTGGGTTTTCACCCTCCTGTTTATATACGAGTGTGGAAACTTAACATTTACTTTCAAAAAAAAAATCAAAAGAGTACAAGAGGGAAACTTGGTGTATTGTATAACTGCAAGGGCCACCAGTGTGGGACTCACACCAGTAAAGGAGCAATGTGTTTTTTTTTTTCCCTCATAACCTACCTGTTATCACCCTTTGATATGGATACAAGGGACTTTTTCATCCAGCCTCCCAATTAAACTGGACAACTGGTGGGATGTGTCCTTATAGTTTTCTTGTCTAGATATCTGATGTAATCAGAGAACTAGTATGTGGTTTTGTCATGAACCTGCTATGCTGGCTCCTGTTCATTTTGCTGTTGTTTCAGGCATGTGTTTTTTTCGTATCAGCCATGAAAATGACTTGGCCTCACAGCAATGAATCCTTCACATCCATCAGGGAAAGGATACACACTAAACACATTTAGTAAGAAGAGCAAACCTAGGCAACTCTTGTTACGTGACTTAGTACCTCTTCATAAATGAAATGTCTGAAAATGAAGTTTCCTCTGTTAGCAGGTTTCAAACATTAGTATCACAATTCATCAGCCAAAGATTGTCATACATGTGTCTACGATTACTGATGGAAACTGAAGTTCCATTCATGTTAGGCTTGCACCTTCTTTTATTGCACCCATTATAGGTGCTTTAAACGTGTTTCTGTCCTTTTGTTAGTACATACTTTCATTTTGCAACCCACATTTATTCTTAATATTACAGGTATCTCTTTTTGTTGACTTTAAATTAAAATATTCACCCGTTTTACATCAGTATTTTTTTTTCTTTTCAGATGCACACTTAGATTTTCTGTCTACTTTCTACAACAATGATTACATATCTGCTATACATTCCATGGTACCAATAAAGGCCATTGGTGTTGCCCCTGTAGCTAGCATTCATTGACTTAATTTCTGATAACTTTCAGGAATTTCACAAGAAATCAAATTCTCTGTATACAATACTGCACAGTAATCGGCTTGTCGGTAGCCAGAGAGCTCCTTCTCTGAGACGATTCCTTCTGCGCCTAAACTTCAACTCTTTCCTAGAGGTAAACTTTTCCTGAATTGCTTTGCAACATTTTTGTAGGAGATAAATTTTTCATGGGAACATTTATGAATGTTTATTGTCTGTACACGGTGATTCATTCTCGTCTTTACTGACAGGGAACTGTAAAGGGGGGTCTGAATGTCGTCAGGTCTCGCCCACCCCTTCCACACTTACGACGTTAATTATACCTTCCACACTTATGACGTTAATTATACGGTTCTGTGTGTAAGGAATCTATTATGAATCACATCCCACACAGCACCTGCTGATTCCCCCTGCTACCAAGTCTGATGTCAGAGAACAAAAAAGTCAGACATGGGATGGAGATTGCATGGCTGCATCCACTTCAGAGATTATTTTAACATAGCTCCAGCAATTGCAGGTTTCGTTTGTTGGACCTCTCTAGATTATGCATGCTGATTGCATTTTGCCATTTGTAATTATGCTCATTGATTGTCTTTCCTTTGCTGCTTGTGTATTAAATATTTTAAATTAAATGAAGATTCTTTTTTTTTCTACTTGAAGATCTATGAACATATAAAAGGCTGTCATGTGTCCCGGACACTAAACAAAATACAAAATTAAAATTGTGGGATTCAGATAGTAAACTGACTGTAATTGTTTCCATTTCAATTGTTGTATTCCTTGACTATGTTGACAAGAAACTTTGATTAATGGTGTATCTGTACCTGTATGTCTCACGACATTTTATCCATTCATAGATGGTTATATCAAGATAACAATCTGGGTGGTATAAGAAATTTTGTTTAAGCTCTTTATTGTTTTTTTTTAATTAAAAATGTACAATTCTTTTTTTTTTTGTTGATTCACCATGGACAAATTAAATGTTAGAGATTTACAAGGGTTTATACATTTTTAAGGGTTAAATGCATATAATCCCCTGAAATCCATATCTCCCCTCATTTCATTGAATATCCATGTGACCCTCCCATATGTTACATGGTTAAGTATTTAGCTCTCTTAGTTAATCTTCTGTTAAAAAACAAAGAATATGCTGAGAATATTTCGCGGTAGTTAATTCACATATTCATATGACCCCCCGAGGACTCAAATATAATGATCAAAATGATCTGGAGTTAATTGACATATGTTACTTAGATGTGTTATCAGGTGTTAATTGACATATTCATATGACCCCCCTTGTTGATTTCATATATTCATATAACTCTTAGGTTGTACAAAAAATACAAAAGAACCCACTTGTTAATTCTTTCTTCTTCTCCAACAATTCAATCATTTTTCTGACCCTTGCAATGGTTGTTTATATAAAGGCGGAGAGAGGCGGGGAGAGGTGAAAGAGAGGCGGAGAGATGTGCCAGTGGATTTTTGGGAAAGAGAGGCGGAGAGAGGTGATGGCGGGTTGTATAGATATTCAATTGGGGGGTTGTATAGATATTCAATGAAATGAGGGGGTATAGATATACGCTAACTTTCAAGGAGTTATATGCATTTAACCCTTTTTTTAAATAATAATTCTACTTGGGAGGTGTCTGTGAGATGTGATGATGTGACATTGTATGGCTCTTCAAGTTACAATGCTTTTTTTTTTTTTTTAAATATCCAGAATTCAAAATTTTAAGGTGCAAATTTGGTAAGAACCGAGATGCATTTTCTACCTTATCAGACAACAAATGAATATTGAAATTATCCGAAATTCTTCCAGTAAAGACTGCTATCTTCTTTGGAAAGACTCCTGCTCGAACTGATACAAACATTAGATTCAGCAATAGATGTGCATGTCAAATAGTCCAGTCTTATAGGCTCCTTTTCTGAGTTCAAAGTCCAGAGCTGGCCTTCTTTTGCTGCTAACGCCAGGCTTCCAATTCCACATCCAAAGTTTACTCTTCAAAGAGCCGGACAAGAATTAGAATTGGGTTTGGAGCGCTACATCTCTTCAAATCCGTCTTCATCTGCTGCTTCTTCAATTCTTTGAAATTCTAGTCTCCATCTCTCCATCTGCCATACCAAAGGCTTAACTCACACACACACACACACAAGAAAAGAATGACTTCGACCATAACATCTCTATTGAATGTGAGAATTTTAAGAAATTGGGGTCCTGGATTTTGAGTCTTATTCATAGAAAAAGATACAACTATAAGAAGTTAGGGGACAAAAACACACAACTACCAAAAAAATTCAACACTTCCAGAGTGAGTGAACCGTGCAATATACAGGCAGAATGTTTGAACTTTGAAAGTGGGATAATTTATTCAAAGACCCAATCGCACGTGCACCCCTTCCATAGTACCTAGTTTTCCATTTCTATAATTCTCTGTTTGACGAGTAAGAGGACTTTATTTTATGGTAAGTGAGAGAAAAGGATGATGTGGTAACCTTAAGGTATCATTTGAATAGATGCATAAACTATTTTGAAGTTATAACTATTCTAATAATAGATAACCATATAAGTGGAATAAGTGATTTTTTATTTGATTATGTTTTTAATTATTCTCGTTGAGAAACGCAATAATGAATTTTTTCTTGTCTGGTTGACCATGGATAAGATGTGGATAAAATGTGAATAAGATATGGATAATAATTTATAAAAATGTGAAAAAATTATTTAACATGTGAGCTCTCTGATTTATAAGAGGTGATAACGATTTGACATGTGGGCCCCCCTTACATCCGTGGCATAGATTAGATGGAATAACACAATTTCAAGGAGACCTGGAATACATGTACCTCTTTATTCCCACCTATTCTGGTATAGTTATATCCATCTATTCATTCCACCCAAACAACTTTTTAGGCTTATTATCCCTATTTCCCCCCTATCCACAACCCAAACGGCACCCAAGAGACTAAGGGTGCGTTTGGTTGCGCGATTGCACTGCGATTACGATTTCAGGAAGCTGCGTTTACAATCGTGCAACCAAACAGTTTTGTAATCGCAGTTTTAAACCCAGCGATTGCAGGCAAATAGTGCCTAAAAGATACAATTTCAAAAAGCTGAGAAAATGAGCTTCCTGCAGAATCAGATTTGTAATCGCAGATTCCTGCAGAATCAGTTTTGCAATCGCGCAACCAAACGCACCCTAAGACTAAAACCTAGGACTCCTAACGGAAGAATGGTTCAATATAACATGTCACTTGAATATGCCTTGATAATTTAGTAAAATCACTGACAATTGAAACTCCATTTATGTGGGTGGAACAAAACCAAGAACCACCTTTCATGAAAAGGAAATGCTCTCGGGGATGAAGACAATGCAAACCAATCTATATTACCTGATCATCAGACAGCCTCAATTGTTGAGCCACAAAAAGAATGCTCCCATGATCTCCCCCTGGGGAACCCCGGTTCAAATTTCTCGCAATCTCATCATAGGCAACGATATCCACGTGAAAACCGTGGCTCATGAAGAGTTTGTCGACCCATTTCTGTGTATCGGACTGCAACAAAAGGAAAAACAGTGTGACATCTATCAGTTGGATATTGATTTATGATGAAAAAAATATTGGACTACTAATCAAGCAAACTGACCTTATAATTTTCAGATCCTGGCTCCCATAACTGGACAGAGAGTTCTCCAAAGAAAGTGCACCCTTTCATGGCCATACTACTAACCATGACTAGAAGTTCTTCAAGCATTGCCAAATTCATTACTGGAAGTCCCTGCACATGTCCATACAGTCTTAACCTTTCAGTCATTGCTTTCGAAGGGAAAATTAAGAAAGTGTGAGGATTGTTATGCACTTTTTGATGGAACTTTAGTTTACATTATTATGAATCATGATATATAACAAAAAAAACAATCCATTCCAGATTACCTGAATAGCCCAGACACTTGGAATGCTGCCACTAAGGCCTTTCATGCGCAAACACTCTTGTAGATCAGAGGACTCATATGGGACATGGAGGAGCATGCAGGTTTTTGCAATCTTTGCTCCTACACCTAAATGTATGGAGAGAAGAATATCAGCAACAATGGCATCAGTGTCATGAGAAGTTTCAGATAGTAAAATAGCTCCACTTGAAAAAGTTTTCTAGGTATCACAGTTTTATTAGTTTGAAAAATAGTTTTTCACTTGAACCAGCTTTCCAAAAATCACAGTTTTATCAAATTTCTAAAAAGCTAATTTTCGTTTTCATTGCATGGGCGTTTGAAAAAAAGTTTAGATTAAGGCAAATAGGCAAAATTTGGAAAGGAGACTTTTGAAGATTCTGTTTTTATAAGAATCACACATATAATCCAAATTCGTTTCAAACACCCCCAGCAGGCACAGATTTTTGGACAAAAGCATTGGATATCAACATATGATTCAAAACAAAATCTCCAAAATGCTGGCGTTTGGAAACATGTTTGAGCAGGATTTTGCTTTTCAAAAAAACGAAAAACGCAAACATGTTTTCAAATGGCTCCTTACAAACAAAACTAAAAAAATGTCTCGGCTTTTAATACAAAAAACATACTCTTTAAAAAACAAGAAAATGAGTTTTCAGGAATTGAGTTGTATTAAACTACTTTATATAAAATCATACTTTCCAAATGCTATTAATAAAATCTAGCTTTTTAAGAATATAACAAATATATAATTCCTAAAAATTAACTTCAAAAACATCTTTTAGTGAAAAGCTGCTTTTAAACCATGAAACATATCAGAATATAGAAAATGAAATGTCTAGCCTCTTGTGTAACCCCATTTGCAGTCTACGTTGTTTTTCTTTTTTTCAAAAAAAAAATCACTCTCTCCTATTAAAGTACATGTTGTTATATTAAATTATGTATATATTGAGATACACTGGTATACTTTTTTATTTGTGAAAAATAATGTTTTTTTTACTTCATACACTAATGGAAACCCATACATTGATAGTAACAGTATACTACATTATGAGAACGCATGGGGTTGCAAAAAAAGACCAAGTGTATCAGCGCTCATCAGAATCTACAGTACATCGTACCTTCGAGTCTTTGCCGAGCCAACTCATAAACGCCGGCCGGCGAAACATCGAAAATCAAACTTGATCTTGGCCACCTGAGCCTGTAGGGACGGGTATCCATACCATCTGTCAACAGAACAATCTGTAAACATAACATGAAAAAGAAGAGACCCACTTGGTCACGCATTACAACAAACACAACAAACACAATGCAAAGCCCTCCATAAGATCCATGTAACCCACCTGTCTAGGCCCATCGACGCCATTGACGATGCTCATCAGCTTGTCGTCGATGAACTTCGTCGCCAAGCAATACCTACTCGAAGAGACCGCGTTTGTTCCCGCCAATTCGGTGGGGGAGGAAAGAAAACAACCCGCGTACGCGTCGACGAACAGAGGCTCTGTAAGAATTTCAATTTTTTAGGTTTCTCGATCAATCGATGATATGTAGTGAGAGAGAGAGAGAGAGAGAGAGAGGGAATTTTGGGGGTTTGGGGGGGGGGGTAGTTTGGGGAAAGAAAGACTTACCGGGGAGATGGGTTTCTCGGAAGCGGAGAGAGGCGGCGTCGACGGCGTTTCGGAGGAGACGATGGGGTTCTCCGCCGACTTGGTGTTCCGCGGCGACTCGAATGGTTCTCCGACGTCCGTTCTTGATGGTGGCCATGGCCCTCCATCCGAGACGGATGGGCGGCGGCGGTATTGGGAGGACTGCTTGTGCCGCGAAACACCCCATCCACGTCGTTGCACAAAACAACTCACTTTTTTTCACTCTGGGGGATCATATAGGGCAGGTCTAGGCCCACCAACCAAGATGCCGTCCCCACCGACCAGAAAAAATTAACAAAAATAATTTTTTGGTTTTGTAATCCACTATCCCCACCTCCCTTCCCCACCAATCGAAACATTTAGAAAGGTCATCCCCACCACCTGAAATCCCTGAGGTGAGGATAATCGATGCATGTATTCTTGAAGTTGTTCGACAACCCTGAAGTCGAATAGATGTACTGGCGGACGACAAAAGGTCAGTCGACCTGGGGGGTCATAGGTGACAGGAGGCCCGTCGAACAAACTATTAGACAGCATGTGTTATGGATAGAGTTCGACAGTCCTACTGTCGAACATATGTACTGAAGGACGACAACAAGCTAGTCGACGTGAGGGATTTATGGCGACGGAAGACCGTCGAACGTTTACAGTGTAGTGATTTATGACTTTAACTATGAACATTTAAAGACACAATCGGCACGGATGATTTTAGAACAAGTATCAATCAATGCTTATATTTTTTTTTATTGAAGTGGAGACTAAATCCCAAAACTAACAAAGTGTAAATGGTCTAATGACTGAATGAATGAATTGGTAAGCATAATTAGTATAAATGGTTTAAAACATTTTGAATGTTCATAGTTAAAGTCATAGATCACTACACTGTAAACGTTCGACGGGTCTTCCGTCACCATAAATCCCTCAAGTCGACTGACCTGTTGTCGTCCTACAGTACATATGTTCGACAGTAGGTCTGTCGAACCCGATCCATAACATAGGCTTCCTAATGGTTTGTTTGACGGGCCTCCCGTCGCCCATGACCCACCAGGTCGACTGACTTTTTGTCGTCCGCCAGTACATCTATTCGACTTCAGGGTTGTCGAACAACTTCCAGAACACATACATCGATTATCCACACCTCTGTGATTTCAGGTGGTGGGGATGGCCTTTCTAAATGTTTCGGTTGGTGGGGAGGGGAGGTGGGGAGGGGAGGTGGGGATAGTGAATTATAAAACTAAACAAATTAATTTTATTAATTTTTTCTGATTGGGGGGACAGCAAGCAGGTCGGTGGGGATAGAGCTGCCCATCATATATTGCGTTGTTTGAATATACGATTTCAATGCACTGTTAAGTGGATGAAATATTCCTCAATATTCATGGTACAAAAGATCCAGTGTGGGTGATGCAAATGTGCATCTAGTGAGTGGTACAAAATCAGGCATGCAACTGGTGCAATTTGAAATTAACCAAGAAGCGTTCAATAATTAGGTGGATCCACGCGTACAATGTTGGTGTTAAAAAACATTATTTGTGGTTGTACCATACATATTGGTGTCAATTTTTTCCTTATCGGTAAGGATCCGAGTTGAATATTTTTTGTTTTTTGTGGAACTAATTAAGTAATTCACCATTATGAGAGTTGTCACTCACTTTAGATCTATTTTATAGGGGTAGTCAATTAGGATTTTCATGGACAAATTGTCTATATCCATGGATTTATAAATCTTGTGTTTTTCAATCAGGACATTGGTTCGTGGACAAAAAGTCCAGTGTTATTCAATTGAGACATTATTTTTTGGACAAAAAATCCAGCGTTATTCGATTGAGACATTATTTCGTGGATAAAAAGTCTAGCGTTATTCGATTGAGACATTATTTCGTGGACAAAAAGTCCAGCGTTATTCGATTGAGACATTATTTCGTGGACAAAAAGTCCAGTGTTAGTCGATTGAGACATTATTTCGTGGACAAAAAGTCCACTGTTATTCGATTGAGAGATTTTTTCGTGGACAAAAAGTCCACTGTTATTCGATTGAAGCATTATTTTGTGGACAAAAAGTCCAGCGTTATTCGATTGAGACTCCTTATAGTAGACATTTTGTCTTGTGTTATTCAATTTAAACAAGATTTGTGAAGACTTTCATAAGTGATGGATTTTTGTGGACTTTTGTGGACTTTAGAGAGAGAAATACAAAGGAAAAAGTCATTTCAAAATCCCACCCAAATGAGTGGGATTCTCATGGACTTTTATTCCAGCATTGTGAATATTTCTTCTTTTTTTCTTTTGACAGAACTCCTTTATGATTTTTATCTCATGCCTTTCATATTTTTATTCACATTTTTTTTCTTTATTTATCATCTTTTTTTTCTTCTAAATTCTATTTGTATGAAATATTACTATCACCTCATATGTTTGATGAATATATGAGAATGATAGATTTGCTTGTGTTGCAATCAATCATTACATTATTATCTATTATATAATATATGCCTAGATCATCCACAATTATTTTCTAAAATATAGACTTATCATATATTTGATTATATGTATATATATATTTGATCATCCACAATTTGATTTTCCTCGAAGATGTTTCTATTATTGTACAATATACATGCATATTTTTTTTATAATGTTCAGACATATATAAAAATAAAAAGATATATTTAGGCATATGTATATATATGACTAAATATACCGATTGCTTTTATTTCATTTTTTATTTAAAGTAATATAATGACTACTTTTATTTTATTTTATTTTATTTTAAGTAATATAATTTATGATTTTATAATAACAGCTTTACGAGATACTAGATTCATTTGTGTCGAAGAGATTTGCGTCGAAGAGATCATTGCTACTTTTTAATGACAGTTTGATAAAGTTCTCGATATTGTCAAACTCGTAAGACTTTTGGCCGGTCTAAATGGACTACTAGTAAGAATTTCAATAAAATTTTGAAGACAGTGAATACAATAGCACCAAAGTTCATGTATAAATCAAGATGTTTGGTTTCACAAAAAATCAGAGAGAGTACACGATTTTATCCTTATTTAAAATCCATAAGTGTTTATTAATAGAAATCCATATGTGAAAAGAGTTAATATGTGAAAGTCTGTAAAAGTCCATGAGAGTGATTTGTGAAAGTCTGCAAATGTCTGTAAAAATCTGTGAAAGTCCATGAGAGTGATTTGTGAAAATCTACAAATGTCTGTAAAAGTCTGTGAAAATCTATGAAAGTCCATTAGAGTCAATATGTGAAAGTCTGTTAATGTCTGTGAAAGTCTCTTAAAATCCATGAGAGTCAATATGTGAAAGTCTGCAAAAGTCTACGAAAGTCTGTAAAAGTCTGTGAAAGTCTGCAAAGTCTACAAAAGTCCATCACTTAAACAATGTCCACAGAAATCCATCAAAGTCTGCATCGACTACCCCCCATTAATAATAATGGAGTTATAAATTAAATCACGTCACCCGTGGAAGAAAAAGAATAACTACATACTTTTTTAATGAGACAAAATAATATGGTAAACCTGATTTTATTGTCTCATTAAAAATAATGTAGTTGTTCTTTTTCTTTCACGAGTGACGTGATTTAATTTATAACTCCATTATCTATACTACTTATAAAAACATTAATCATGAAAAAACATTCAGTTTTCACTTTTACCCTCAACTCATGAAAATCCATCCCTATCCCGAATTACATTAAATCATCAAATTTAAAATCAAGCAATTTTTTTTAATCAAATTTAACCTATCTGATTCAACTCCTCAATCAAACCGACGCAACCCCTTCGAATTCGACCCTCCTCTTCTACCTCCCCTCATCCATCCGACTGCCCTAACTTCGCCTCCACATCTCATCGGGATTTGCTTCTCCACATCCACCGAAACTGTTTTCTTTGTTGGGTCGAGAAAAACATAAACCAGAGGGAAAAAAAAACCATAACCGAATCAATAAAGATGGATTTAGTTCTCTCAATTCCTTTGATTTTTCTGGTTTTGTGTTTCTCTCTTTCGATCTCTTCTACTCAGATGTAAGAATCTTTTCTCTTTGATGGTTTTTTTTTTATTGGTGAATGTCTGCTTTTGATGTTATTTTGGTGAAATTTTGTTATATGTGTTAATTAATCTCTCGATGTTGATATCTGGCCTTGAAGGGCTCTCTTGGTGTTGGGTTTTCTTTGATTATAGTGATTCTTATTGGGTTGGGCACTTGGGCTTAAAAGTTCGATAATTTTAAAGTTTTGATGTGGAGGAATGAAAAAAAATGGTAGTTGTTTATATTAAACCTTTATGTGTTGAAATTTGTATTTGGGATTGCTTTATTATGTGGGTTTTTGTTTCAAAATGATGTAAATATTATGGCTTTGAAAAGATATGTTGGATGTTGTTGGTGAGTCAGTTTGTTTGTGTGAGATATCGAGCTGTGATTGAGCTTTTCAATGGAGATCGTTTACAATTGGAGGAAATCTCTCTCTCACCACAAGATCATGTGTTTGGTTATTTGAAAGGCTGGATTTTTTATTTTTTATTTTTTATTTTTGGGGTGTGTCTGTGTGTGTGGCATGAACCCCAAAAGAAGTTGGGAGAACCCCAATGAGTTAGAAAAACCTTGCTTGTCATTGCACTGCTCACAGTTTACATATCAAGATGAACACATGATTTTCTTTTCTCCCCATATTGATATTTGTCCATAATTGATGCACTTGTACATGAACACTTGATCTGTCTTTTCCCCCCCCCGATTTATTGGCTTTTTGTTCTTTCCTTTCTACCTAACTCAATAAATGCGGCTCATCTCTGCTGAACTTTTTAGAGACATCAAATATGGAGAATTGGGTACCCAATGCTTTTGATTTCCAAGTTGTAGAACTTTTGTAAGATTTATGATACTATGTTTATGCAAATAACAGGATTGAAGAGCAAGGCAAGGAAGCTATTTTAGAGCCAGACCGCCCATTGGGCAAGTTTGTTCGACCTTCTGGATTTAATCGAACACGAGTCATCCAACTCTCTTCACATCCAAGGTCTTTTTAATTTCCATTGTGCTATCTGCATGTCGTCATATAATTAATGTATCTATGCAGATTTATTTCCTCAATGTCTAATGTTTAACTACATTCTTGAATGGCATTATAATTTTAATTGAACTCTATCTCTTACTAAAATGACAATTTTTTAACTTCACGTTAAATGGTTAAAAAGGAGATACTCTTATGTGAAATGTCTCACATTATATCCTGTCCAATCATTATGAATTTTCTTTTGGCCATATGAACTCTCTCTCTCTCTCTTCTGTATTGTAGGGTGTTTTTATATGAAGGTTTCCTTTCAGAAGAGGTTGTGCAGCGGAAGCGAAAATAACAAATATCGAAATCGAAGAAAATACAAATAACAAGGAACACAGTTTACGTGGTTCGGTCTACCACCCACGGGGCTGCAAAATATAGAGCACCACTTAGAGTGGTAATACATTCAGCTTACATGCAAACCTCCATTGGAGAGTCTCTTCCTATTTCATCAACCTCCATTAGGGCCTCTATACAAATGTGCAAAACAAGCCTTCACTCTCTAAGAGATTTTATACAAACAAATCATAATAAACAAATCCCTAAAATCGCTCATAAATCTTCACAAAAATGTTTTTTCAAATTAATGTTTAGTCAATTAGGTGCACCCTAAATGTTAATCATGGCCATTTAAATTTGGTACACCGGATGGACATACTCTCCACCTTTTTCTGGTGAATCCGGAATTCTTCAGGGATTTTGCCGTGTCTCCATCGCTCTGCAATCCATGAAGCAAGATAGAAATAGTGTAAGCAAATCAAATACATGCAAACTCCACTTTAAACCAAGTGGTCACCAACACGTCTTCACATGAAATGACCGCTCTACAAATTTCAAAGGCAGGGATTTCAAACTACTTCCTCCGATCTCTGTCACCGCCATAAATGTTGATTCATAAGCTTGCGCCGCCTTTTCATGATCAACTGAATCAAATATGTCAGAACCAAATAATGCCTTGAATCAATCATCGCGTGTTCAAAAAATCTGATCAAACCTCCACCTCAAAATGGAACACCCGTGACCCCGTGCACATCTTTGTCTATGCAGTTGCAGAAAATTCAAACTCATTCATGCCAAATTTGCAAAAATTCAAACTCATTCATGCCAAATTCAAACAACCATCTAATATCCATGGTGCCATCTTCAAATACTCCTCCTTTTTTTTTAATCAATACACCAAATCCATTAATATCTAATCTCAACGTACATGATATCTTTTCAATCAAATCCCATGCAATCAGATATTACTATTATCTTCTTTTGTTTTCTTTCCTTTTTGTCCCACATCCAATTCAAGCAAAACAACATGCAAATAAATAAATCCATGAATTAGGTATTACTTCCCACAGCCACAAGTTTCAAAATCTTCCTCTTTTTTTTTTTTTTAACCGTGTTTCATGGAGCATAATTATCCCATCTTAATTCATGCTCACCGAGAGCTCCATAAACAAATAATCAAAATCATAATGATCTAAATAAAATCCATGAACAAATATAAACAAAAAAAAATTCCATGTATTGACAACATTGGTAAACATCCAATGCCAAAAATCATAAACAATTTTTTTTTTCATACCCAGAGACGGCACATGCCCTGCTTCCCTTCTTCTTTTTTTTTTTCTTGCAAATCCGATCCGATCCACTGTGTTGCCATTGTTCATAATTTTTCAAATCTCGTTCCCCTGTGATTGGCGCTCTGATACCACTGTTGGCATAGCGGAAGCGAAAATAACAAATATCGAAATGGAAAATACAAATAACAAGAAGAACACAGATAGTGGTTCGGTCTAGCCTATCCACGGGGCTGCAAAATGTAGAGCTCCACTTAGAGTTGAGAATTACAGTACATTCAGACTATGCAAACCTCCATTGAGAGTTCTTCCTAACTATCTCACTCAACCTCCATTAGGGCCTTAAATACAAATGTGCAAAACAAGCCTAATTTCAAAGTCTCTGTAATAATTTTATACAAACAAATCATAATAAACAAATCCCTAAAATCGCTCAATAAATTTATCACAAAAATAGACTTTTTTCAAATTAATGATTTAGTCAATTCACCCTAAATGACTTAATCATGGCCATTTAAATTTGAACCGGATTGAGACATTTCAACAAAGGATGAGAAGAGGAGTGACCACCTTATCACTTTGGTAATTGCTTGCATTATTTCATGAATCACAAGTGATCTTTGTTACAGTGTTCTGACTTTTTTTCTGCACAGGGCCGTTAAATTAGAGAAGTCCATGGCAAAGGTTTCAAGAAATCACCATTCAAAGTCCCTACAGACTCAGTTGTCTTTGTCTAAAGGTCAAGTTGAGTCTCTTCCTTTGTCCTCCATCCTGAGCTTTTAAGGCTCAAGTAATCAAAATCACTAGATATTTCCATGTCATATGTTTTCTGTATGTTTGTGAATTGTTGTTATTGTTGGGTTTATTTTGTTGTTTAAGTAAGCTTTTTAATCTTTCAAGAAATTGCAATAACAGAATCGCGTATGGACTTTTCCAAAAGGTTTGTATTTCTATCCTTTTTATTAGATATTATGTCGTTTATGAATTGTTGTTATTGTTGAGTTTGAAGTAAGAATAAGAGCAATAATTATTTTTCTTTGTGTGAGATTTTCTCTTCCATAATTTTGAACAAAATAATTGTGGAGAAGAGAGCTGAGTTAGCATTCTTGTTCATTTTTAGTTCAAACTGATTTTAATATTAATTAATTCATGGGGGTATGAGTTTATTTAACTCAGGCGTCAAGATTTTAATTCATATTTTTTTTTTAGAAGTAAATGCCCACCATATTTTATGAATTAGAGATTCAAGTTTTAGGATGTAAGTTTTTTTTTTTAAAAATGCTAACATAAAAGGTGCAAACTACAAAGCAAAAAAGAGGACTGCTTGTGCCGCGAAACACCCCATCCACGTTGTTGCACAAAACAACTCACTTTTTTTCACTTTGGGGGATCATATATTGCGTTGTTTGAAGGATAATGTTACATCCAGCCCTTATTTTCAGCCTCAATTCCAGATTACAAGTGTTCTGAATTTTTAAAAAATAGTATACTTCATCTAATGAGGTACATATTTTTATAAAAAATGAAACTCACATAGTCCAATGAATTGCATGAATGCATTTATAGAAAATGTAAAAAAATTCTTTCAAAACATATGCGTCGTTAATTTTCTATCGACGCATATATGACTGAAATTGAGAGCTGGAAAATGGACTAGGGTGTAACAGCACCCTTGTTTGAATATACGATTTCAATGCACTGTTAAGTGGATGGAATATTCCTCAATATTCATGGTACAAAAGATGGAACAGTTCTAGTGTGGGTGATGCAAATGTGCATCTAGTGAGTGGTACAAAATCAGGCATGCAAATGGTGCAATTTGAAATTAACCAAGAAGCGTTCAATAATTAGGTGGATCCACGCGTACAATGTTGGTGTTAAAAACATTATTTTTTTCTTATCGGATAAGTATCCGAGTTGGATATTTTTTATTTTTTGTGAAACTAATTAAGTAATTTAACATTACGAGAGTTGTCACTGACTTTAGATCTATTTTAATAATAATGGAGTTATAAATTAAATCACGTCATCCGTGAAAGAAAAAAAACTATATACTTTTTTAATGAGACAATAATATTAGGTAAACCTAAATGGTGACAACTCTGATGATGGTGTGGGTAAACCTTGTTTCATTAAAAAAAATATGTAGTCGTTCTTTTTCTTCCATGGGTGACGTGATTTAATTTATAACTCTATTATTTTTAAAATAGATCTAAAGTGAGTGTCAACTCTCATAATGGTGAATTACTTAATTAGTTCCATAAAAAACAAAAAATATCCAACTCGGATCCTTATCCGATAAGAAAAAAAATTGACACCAATATGTATGGTACAACCACAAATAATGTTTTTTAACACCAACATTGTACGCGTGGATCCACCTAATTATTGAACGCTTCTTGGTTAATCTCAAATTGCACCATTTGCATGCCTGATTTTGTACCACTCACTAGATGCACATTTGCATCACCCACACTAGATCTTTTGTACCATGAATATTGAGGAATATTCCATCCACTTAACAGCGCATTGAAATCGTATATTCAAACAACGCAATATATGATCCCCCAAAATGATCAAATTATCATTTAACGTCGTTGCAACAAAACAAATTATCAATATATATGATCCGCGAAACACCCCAGCGACCAATAATTAGAGATCTTCGATCACATCAGGAACGTTTAACGGATAGAAATCGATCCTATCAGACCAAGCAGTCCGATCAGACGTCCTGAAATCGTCGATGCATTCCCAAACGACGCTGTTACACTTGAATCCACTCCCGAACGCGACCTGCCAAACACGGTCCCCTTTCTTGACCCTCCCCTTCGTCTCCAAGTAGCTGAGCTCGTACCACACCGACGACGACGACGTGTTACCAAACCTGTGCATGAGTCTCTTCTCAATTCTCTCAAAATTATCTTATTTTTTAATCAAAATTTAAATCTAATAGTTCTAATAAAATAAATATATGTATCGAAATATTTTTGGAGATGGCTCGTCATTCCGATCAGGGGCAAATGCATCGGGTAGCGAGCTGCCTGAATCCTGCTCGAAGAGGATCAATTGCGCATCAGGATCTAAGTCAGTGAGACTTTGCGTTGAGAGAAGAGAGGTAGAAACTTTTTCTACATCTCTATAGTCTCTATCTTTTCATGTATTTTTCTTTAATATGTTCTTTCTCATTTTCAATTTCGATATTGTCTATTTTAAAAAAAATTGAAATGTAAAATGTCTACTATTCACTTTTAAAAAATATTTTTAGAGTTGATAAAGATATAATGATTTCATATTAATTGTTTTGGTAAATATATGAAATGAATCAGTATAATTTTGAATTGGGGGTGAGAAGATATAGAATAAACTAAAAGGATAAAATAAAATGATACATAAGTGCCTCGGGAGTGGACTGGGTGTTCACTCGCCACCAGGCATGCACCAATCACATATGATCTCCGTTCAAACACTCATCTCCGGATCACCTCTTCAATTCCTCATCCACTTCTCTCACGGTGCGGCAAACGTAAGTTTAAAGGAAAAAATCCAAATAACCCCTTGTAAACTATATGAAATCTATATAACTCTCTAACTTTTTATAAAATCCATATCTCTCTCTGAAAATATTTATGTAAATCCAAATAATCTTTTGTGTTAAATTTTATTGACAGATGAGAATATTATATGAATATTTCATTTGATTAACCCTAAGTGAAGACACAATATACCAAAACTCCCTTCCAATTTGTTAAAAATGTGAAAGCCATATGTAAATAATTTTATCCCTCCAAATAAGGCTTTATAATCTATCCAAATGAATAAAATCATCATTTACATATGATTTTTCTCACTTTTAACACATTATAAATGTTTTTTGGTATATTATGTTTTTAACCAGATTAATCAGATAAAATATTCACGAATAATCATAATATGTTAACAACAATTAAACTCATGAGACTATTTAGATTTACGTAGATGTTTTCAGGGGTTATATAGACTTTAAAAAATAGTATTATATGGATTTTAGTAGTTTACAGGGGGTTATTTGGATATATCCCATGTTTAAAAAAGTGGAGGGGTAATGTGTGATTTGTTAAGATGATTTTTTTTTTGTTAGAAGAATTAGAGGGACGTGTAATTCAAACAAAGTTAAAAAGATCCCTGAAGGGTGCAAATAGAGACACCCTTACCGGAATTCAAATTTCAAATCGGTTTGAATATCCATGGCACTCGATTGATAGGCTTTAATTACCTGTGCAATGTCATCCTCGAAGCCTCCACGTCCTCCTCTCCCAACCTCAGACTCTCCCTCACCGCCTCGATCACGGCCTTCCCCCCCGCGTGTACGCACACGTGCCGAAGCACCTATTAAACCTCGGCACGCGCGCGAACAGTGCGTACCGCAGCTGCTCCGCGTACGGCAGCACCTTCGGACCCAGCGCGCCGAGGTTCGCGCGGAGCGCGCTCGCTGCCACGCGGACGATGTCCTTCGACACCGACACGGCGGGCGACCCGTCTTCGGCAGCCGCGTCCTGGAAGACGCTGCGGTACGCAACGTCCCCGCACGCGTGTGCACGCACAGCGTGACGGAGCGCGTACCGCACGCGGTGGCCGTTGGAGTAGGTTCGGCCCTGAGATGAGGGAATTTAGGTGAGGGCGCTGGGCCAACTCATAGAACCCTACTTATTTGTGTATTAAAAAAATTGAGTGAATTTTTTAAACTATATTAGTAATAAAAAATAAGACTAAACAAAAAAATAATGATAATAGTTGAAAAATAAAATGTAACAAAAAAATAATCATTGAGTTTTTCTTTTAAAAAGAAAAAAAATCACAAAAATAAGATCATTTCTTCTATAATAAATAAATAAATTTCTATAAATTAGGGAAAGACTAAAAATATAACAAATATACAAATGTATGGATGAGATTTTTAAAAATAAAAAAATACTTTGAATAATGATATCAATAAGGATTACATTTTCAAAGAAAAAATTATAAATTGAAACATTAAAATAAATAGAAAGTCATTTTCAAGTTTTGAAAAAAAAAAAAATTTCATGTCAAAAGTTTAATATAAAAAAAAATTTGTATTTTGGGGCTCCATGCATTGCCTACCTGGTCTATAGTCAAGGTTGGCCATGCGGTGGAGGAGGATATGAGAGCGGCAGATGCGCCGACACGGAAGAGGCAGTTGGGGAGGAGCATGGATCGGTCGGCGCCGCCGTACCAGTTGAGCGAGAGCGTCTCAGTGGACACGACCAGCGCGAGCGCGCCACGCGCGCGCGTCCCGAGGAGGTCGCGCGCGAGGCAGACCGAAACGAGGCCCGCGGCGCAGCCCATGCCGGAGAGGTTGTAGGTCGCGACGTCCGCGCGCATGCCGAAGCGGTTGACGATCATCGCGCAGAGGGAGGGGGTGGGCGCGTACGTGCTGCAGTTGACGATCACGACGTCGACCCACGCGGGCCGCGCACGCGTCTTCTCGAGGAGGTCCGCGACGACGGAGAAGACGACGGTCTCGGACTCCTCGCGCGCGGACGTCTGGGATTTGTTGATGGGGATGCGGAAGTGGGAGGCGGGGATGTACGTCTCGGGGCCGAAGCCGGATTTGGAGAGGATGTTGGATTGGAAGCGGAGGCTCACATCATTGAACGCGCCGGATAGGGCGGAGTTTTCGAGGAATGTTGAGGGCGGGATGCGGTGCGAGTCGGGCGGGCGGTAGCATGAGAAGTCGACGAGGAAGGTGGGTTTTGGTCTTTGAAGGGTTTTTTTGATGAGGAGGTGAAGGGTTGATAAGATTGTTATGGTTGTGAGGATGAAGAGATGGGGGGGCTTAAAGATTTCAAACATGTTGGGGAGATGTTGGTGTTTGTTCTTTGTGGTTTTGTTTGCATGGGAGTGGTTTTTATAAACATGAATGCATGTTTGTGGTTTTGTTTGCATGGGAGTGGTTTTTATAAACATGAATGCATGGATGTGTTTGATTTTTCAGTTGGAACTGAAAAATGGACAGGCAATGACTGTGCTTCTGGTCATGTCTCTGTTTTCCAGGCGGGTTTTTCGGGTACTGAATTGAGAATTGGAATTCCAGTTCCAATCCGGGTTCCATTGGTAACAATGAACAAGTCCTTTGAACTTTTTTAAATATTCATGTGCCTATTGAACAAACTTACTTTCATTGAACTGTGTATTAAACACTTTTACGGTTGGTTTGGCAATGTAATAAATGGTGGAATAAGGGATAATTATGAGAATAAGTGAGTGGGAGGACAACTTATCCCCGCTTGATATAAAATAATCGGGATAAACTGCAGACAGTTGTTCCAATTTTAAAATAAAATCGAAGATATTTTGTTCCACCTAAAGGTTGGAATAACATTTATCACCACTTTTTATCATAATTTTGACAAATGAAAATATGAACAAAATTGATGAACTTTTTATTCTTTAAAATTAGAACAATGTATCATCAAAACATTAACCTCTTGCCAAACTAGCCCTTAAGCATCAGTTTATCCATTATAATTTAAAAGTAGCATTAGCTGTTGTTCCTGCATTTCTTTCTCGTATTAATGATCAGAATGCATTTAAAAACAGTTTAATTATGTTTGTATTTTTACAATATTTATCATTAATTATCTACAAATGTCATCGTATTGAATGAAACATTTTGTCAAATATTTATACTTTGTTACTATGCAATAGCCAAACAATCTCTAGTTGAGTTTTTCTTGAGGGAAGACAGAAACTTGGATCAACATGAAGGGGAACAAATTATATTGGGAAACAATATATCTGATTCGCATGAACTTTGGGTATATGAATTACTTGTTTTTATTTTATTTTTTCCGATATAATCCATAATCGTTGCATATGTTTTTTATGGAAAAATAATAATTATATACCACAAAAATCCAGTCACAATCAAATATATGGTGTATACTTTATAGAAACAAACAAAATATGGAAAGGACACACACATTGCATGCCTTCCAGGAGAGGAAGTTGTGCTTGTTTGGAACTATCACTCAACCAATCAACCTGCCCATACGAGAGTGTGATATAGGCCTATTCACTCCTGATAGATATTCAGGATAGATAACAATCTATGTTGAATAAATAAATTTTTGTTTGATTACTTTTTCTGTTTTAATTAAAATTAAAAACATAAAAGTGACATTTTTATTATTAATTCATCTTGAATAAAGTGTTGATAAATAATAAATAAGAGATGAATAAGAATATAAGACTATATGCTTTTTTAAATTATAAGTATACCCTTTAATACTTTAATAAATGTGAGAGATGTATGACTGATTTGATAGATATGACAGCTTTTTAAATGTGTGAAACTGTTGGGTGAGATACAAATTTTAAAATACCAAATGATTATTTTTATTATTAACATATATAAGTTCTGATAAGCAATTTCAACATTTCCTTAAAATGGTTATCAAACACTATCCTAACTTATTCAGACATAGCTATCATAGTTTATATAAAAAAAACAAATAGTGAATAATGGCTATTTTTCAGTATTCACCCCTATTCTCTGTTAATTCTCCACCACAGGGGGTTATTCCACAATGTACTCCGGCGGTTATGCCGGTCACCGAAGCACATGATTCACTTCTGCCCTTCTCTAATCTCCAATTTACCTCACAAGCAAAGTATTGCAAACTTTTCTTAGCATACAATTGACATTAGATAAGTCATTCAATGCATATCCCACACAGAACATCTCGTTGCCCCCCAAGGAACCCATGTCACTAGTCCAAAATGATCTCGAAATTGACCCCATAAGCATTATTCAACTGTTATACATGTTGGACCAGTTTGATAAATCTGATAAGGAACTTCCTCCTTCCCCCGAAAATCCAATCTTGATAGATTCTAAAATAAGGAATGAATTATTTTTTTTACTTGAGATGCCCAGCAATGACCACAGGAACGGAGGATTCCAAGAAACTGCCTCTTCTGCATGGGTGGAACTGTAATTCTACTATCCAATGGGAAGAACGTAGAGAAGACGGTAAAGTATATACTGTGGGAATTCATGCATACCAACCTTGTGAGGACAAGTCATATGAGTGCATTTTACAACAACCTGATGAAGAGGGGCCTCACAGAGTTTCTTTGGCCAGAGATGTATTATTACAAGTGGCAGGAGGTGCTTCGAAGACGAACCTCACTTCATTAGCACCAAAAGTTCTGCATTACAAGGAAAAAATTCAAATACAGATGGTTAGTTATGAAAAGGAGGGAAAGCTTCCAACCCCAAATTTCAGGTCATTTTTCAAACCTGTATCCATGCAGGAGGCAAGGCCCTGATTGAGGCAATTGAGGAGAACATGACTGAAAGGATCTGAAATCCCAAAAATGAATATATATTGATATAAATGATAATGAGTTTCTGAAACATATAAATGATTTCATATTGGCTTGATCAGAAGCACATGCTCAAAATTGAGAGCCACGGACACCCTACAATTTAATTGATTCCTCCTCCGATTGCTTTCCCCTGTTGAGGAAAGAACTACAACATAAGAATAAGGGCACTGAATAAATGGCTACCAAACATGTCATTTCTTTGATTATTTTTACTATTCCATCTTCAGTTGCTTCTTCCGCCATGACGACTGCGGGTATCACTTCTATACCGCAATTGCCTTCTTGGCAGGTCTTCTTCCAGTAGACTTCTTCTTTGACTTTGTTGCCTGACCAGGCCGTTTGTGCTCCTCAGACTTCTCATGAGGATCTACCTCCTCAAATGTAATTGGTTTTATAATAATTCCTGGTATCTTGACCACCTGTACATACAAGGTAACTTGGATAAGCATGGCAAACTGATCTTCCCCATGAATTATGATTCAGCATTTCAGCATATTTATAGGGCATGCACAAACATCAAAACTAATGTACTGTTAGGTTTCACATAAAAAATATTTAGCTTAGTCATATGGAGATCAATCCACCACGCCAATATTCAGACACAAAATCTGTCAGGTCCAAATGCAGATATTTTTTGCTAACAGGAAAAGATTCATACTAAAAGCTGGTAAATTTGATAGCTCACTCAGATATTGTGCATATCTAGAAAAGCCAATATATAAGTGGTCCAAAACTCCGCATCCATGTCCATCTGCACTAACACTTTTTTTCAACAATTTTCATATGATCTAAACAATAGGTGCCATATACTCATAATACATGCATCCACCGTATACATCAAAGGAAAAATAGTTCATCAGAAATATCTCATGTGAATGTATATGATGTTTTATAATCTAAACACAAGGTCTTATAAAAGTATCATATAGGGATTATAATTTAGACTGATATAATCATCATAGAGTTGAGCCTCGATAAACTCTAGCAAGAATTTATGGGTTGTAAACATGAAGCTGGCAAGGAAACATTGGCAGAGGCTATCATGAGTTCTTTTTTTCTTTTCTTTTTTGAAAGATCCACCGTCAGCAACAAATATTATGTTAGAACATAATTAAGTGATGTGTATAATACACTTTCTGATCTTATAACAAACTGAGGCACTAAAATCACTTCTAAGAAAAATGATTTTATGTGAACGCTTGCTATTGTGCTATAGTTTCCTTGGATTCATAAACCGAGATTTGATTTATTAAGGACTAAAGGAGATCTCATTGTCGCTAAGAAACGCTATGTGATTATAGCACTTACCGCAGGCCTGTTTAATGCACCAACTGATGTTGCAGGATTGAATTCCGGACCAATAGGCATTCGAATGCTCTGCTCGAAAACTTCCTTAGAAGTGTATGGGAAGGGCAATGTCTTTGTATGGAGTTTCTCAGCCTGCAAACAAACAAAAAGAAAATGCGATGCTCATTTTCACTTCATCTTCCAATGCATTGATGTCTAGGGGGAGGAAGAAAACAAGAGTGCATGCTTCCATTTTACACTTTCAAGAATCCCATGATAAATAGCAACTCCATGAAACAGCATAAAATTTAAGTCATTTTTATGGAAGCATAGATCAGAGTACTTAATTGTGTCGAACTTTCAAGAAGAAACAAGCGAGCTCAAAAACTGTAAATTAAAATATTGGTATAAAATGGCTGCAAAAGTATCATAAAGGTGTGATCCTTGTCAAATGAACAGATGAATGAATAATGTGAAAATTTTCTACCTTCCTTTCAAGCAGGAAGATATCGACTTATTGATGCTTGATTAAAAGGAAGAAAACAAAAATGTGGGCATGAACAAATTGGAAGGAAGAAGCTGCGGATCTAGTCCTATATTTGACACACCATACAGATTTTTTTTTTCTTTTTTTTGGAGCAAAATGGTGGGGCATCCTGCCTTCAATATTATTCAAATAAAAGAGAATGCCCACAACCAAACAAGGTTACAGAAATGACCAGTCACCATATCTACCATGCTAGTCCCAAAACAAAATACAAAATGTCGAGGCCCTCGTTCTCAATGTTGATACAACCCTGTCTATATGAAACATTACTAGCTCCAACAACGTAAAACCCAATATTTTCTAAGGTGGATTACCATCTCCTTTACATTCTCCACACAGACCATTTTTATCTCTGCATCTCAAATATGTGTTCATGTTTGTATACTTAGTTGGGCTCACAGCTGGATCATTATATTAAAGGAAATTTTTATTTTACAATTTAGGATGAAAGATTAAAAAAAGTATCAGAACCCAATTGAAGAGCCATGAGTGGTGACTGACCTTTTTGTCAATTTTTTCAGAAATGATTACATGCTTGAGATGGGCATCCTTCCTCTTTCTAAGAGCCTCTTCCCTTTTCCTTTTAGCATTTTCATGCTCTTCTAGAATCCAAGGGGAAGGCCTTTCTTTTGCTGGACGTGGGTCCATTGGCCCCACCCAGGAAGATCAACAGGTTTCTCAGGTTCAGGATTCTCTTCGTTCAGCACTTCTAACTTATCCATCTCAAACTCTCCCTCTACATCATCAGCAGCAAAAGCACTGTGTATTAGGTCTGCTTGAGATGGAAGTTCATACTCTGTCTTGGCACCAAGAGTCAAAGTTCCTTCCACCATCTCCTCTTCAGTGTCTGTGTCATTATCATGATCGATTCTCTACATATAAAAAAGCAAAACAAACAATTATAAATAGAACAATCATTATCATGATCGATTCTCTACATAGTACATTTGCAGATTTCATTTAAAAGTACAGGCACCACCTTGAGGTCCTGAGGGGGCAAAACTGGATCTAAGTTGGTTGAAGGTTTTTTACTTCTCTCACCAGCTACATGCTCACTGTTCATCTGTTCATAATGACAATAAATTAATAAAGGCATATCTATATTCCTTCAAAGATTTTTTGCCCTAAAGAATAAGAAACGAGACTCACCTTTTTCCAAGAATCAGAGACAAGCATAGAAACCTCATATGTGGTCTTTGGACCAGGGTCTTTTACAATGTCATCAATGCTCTGAGATACAAAAATAAATTTAGAACAGAGAAGTTTGGGAGGCAATATAAGGGAAAATGTTAAAGTAATGATACCTTAAACATAGTTTCCTGGTCTACATCAGTTTCCTCACGAAGCAGCTCAGGAGCAATTTGGACCTCTCTATCAGTTCCAAGATTTTTTTCATGCCCCAGGTCAGCATCTTCCTTGATCTCAAATTCATCTTCACTGTCACTGGATCTAGCTGTGTAATCTGGCCGAGACTTATTAATGGACTTTTGGGATTGTTGGCTAGTTGGCCCAAAAACCTTTCTGCCACTTCCAGGTTGTAAATTTGGACTTTCTACCCCATTAGAATCCTCCAATTGCTTCAAGGATGACTCAAACTCTTGAATAGCAAGCTGAGCTTCTTCAAGAGCAGCTTCTTTCTTTTTCTTCAAGCTGCGGGCCTATACAACCAATCAAATAATAAAAACTAAAGATATCACAACATGATGACACTTTACCAACAAGAAAATGGTGATTTTCGTATGCAAATGCCTTATACAGCTATACTAGCAGGAAAAACGTTAAGGGGCACCTTCTCAATTATTCTACAATATGTGTTGCTTTTAAACATGAATTTGATAAATCTCGGATATTGACGAAATCAAATTTTTTAATTTAATTTAAAAAAAAAGAAGAGGGATTGAACCCGACATAAATCGAACACACAACCTTCTGATCCCATCCACATACAGGGAGGAAAGCCCTCCCTGGATGCTAAAGTAGAAGCTTGGAGAAACCTCCGAGATTAAATCAACTGCATATATTCTACATGCAATGGAACCAGGAAGCCAAAGGGGGACCCATAAGGAGCAGAAACTGGATGGCCTTCAAGTTGGACAGGCAATAAAATTCATAAAGTAGTCATTATGTTGTTTTGAGAAAATGGTAGGAAGAGGAGGAGAATAGGCTTCCAAGAGTAACAAAGCACATGCCACATATTATCAGTGTTAAGCCCTGAATGCACTTAAACAGTTGGGCCATGAATATCAGCCTCTAAAAATATGTAAGATGACAAACATACCCATCCTAACGACATATGCAAGAAGTTAAGCATTCCATAAAACATAAAGATGATAGTGAAGAGTGACATTACAATTCTTGTGGTTTTATTCAATGATATTTATTCTTCCATGTAATCCAGAATGCCTGCAGTTTTTTTTTTTCGGACTTTGAAATGGTCTAGTACTCATATAAACATGCATTGCAAAAAGTTAAAACTGTCAAAACTCCGGCCCGAATTTTATAAATAGGAAAAATGCCCAATAAAAAAAGATACATAAAAAGAAAACCCCCATAGACAAGTAATCCACAGGAGTTTAAAGCATGGCACAAAGCAAAGATAACACTACTCTTCAATAATAAGACCCCCCCCCCCCCCACTAGAACAATGGACCTTGCCCCTGCACAGTGCCTGCCCATATCCTGAATGCATCTAATTGCTGATTCCCACCACCATAACACAAACAAAACCACTGAGTTGAGGTATTTTTTAAAAAATAAGAAAGATGGATAAAACCAAGCTAACAAAGTATGGTTTTTGGTGGATGAGGGTCATATTGTACCTTCGAATTAATCTTTTTTCTTCTCTTACTTTTAATTTAACTTTTCTCCTTTTTGTAATTGGAGGGAGATCCCTGATTCCCTTCCTTTTGTTTGGGGGCCATCATTATTATACAAATCGCCCAATCCTTCTTTGAAAAAAAAAATGTAGGACAAACCGCTTGATTCAGTAGGCGCCTAAATATCAGAGCACTAAAGCACAATTCTCTTACTAAAAAATATGGCTACCCTTGTAACATAATGGAAATTGTGGGTTTGAAGTGAATAACATTGAAGGAAGGATTCTATCAAATGAGTTTTATTTTAAGAAAGAATAAATTGCTTGGGAAACAATCAAACATATGGCATTTGAGTGGCAAAGGAAAAAAAGTTACCATGAATGGCAATGAAAGCAGTCCAGATTTAGGTATCTCATCTTCTTCATCAAGAACCTTAGTCATTTTTTCTTTTGCTCTCGTTAAAAGCTTAGATGCTCCATTACCATCTTCTTCAGCTGATAATTCATCTTCATCTTCATCACTGCTCTCTTCACTGCTGCTATTTTCTTTCATAGAACTCATCTTTCTAGTGAGTAGTGCATGCTGATGAAGTTGCTCAGAAATGGCAGCTCGAGTGCCTTCATCTTGCGCATTCAAACCTCGCTTTAAGACACGTTTTGCCCATTTTGAGCTGTTTTTGTGCTTAAGTGTCATACGCTCCTGCATTATACAAAATAATGGATTGATGAGTTATGATTATTATCATGTCGACTTTTTATTTAATTTTTGGAGACGACAGAAAATGATTAAGAAGCTGAATTTAAACATCAGATAAGAATTCACCTCCGCTCGTTTGAATTCCTGCTTCATGGCCTGTTCTTTTGCATCTTCCGGATCCATGGTTTCCATTGATGCAGCTTTTAGTCTTTCTTTCTTCAAAATGCGATGGTATGCCTTAGATTTGATCTTTTTGACATGTTTTGACCTCATCTCGTGGCGGAAGAGAAGGCTTCTCATCTTAGCAAGACGGTGTTGTCGATCCTTCACTTCCTCAACAGAGATCTGATAGAGGATCACCAACCAGGGTATAAAACATATTGTATAATCAAGAAAGGTGGAATTACAAAAATATAATCTAATCTTTTAAAAGTAATATTTTGGGAACCACCCTGAATTAATTTGTAGTAGTCAATACGATTAACAAAATTGAAACTCAAAAGCACATATATATCACCATGTACTGATCTAGAAATCATTTTATGAAGGAGAGTCCTTAAATTAACAGATGACAAAATTAAATAATGTTTCCTCAAAATACAAGATTAAATAATATATATGTGGTCACTTTATATGGATCTGATCTCAAACACAATAGCAACTGTTTAAAGTTGATTTGATAACTGACTCCCAACTGATGTCAAGCTTCCACTAACTTTTTGTAATCTAATCCATTTGTAGAAAGGGGTTCATGATTATAAACACAGACTTATATCATACGTGTTCTTTCAATGTTTTGCTGAAATCTATCTGAAAAGTAAACCAAATTCTTATTTGAATAGAAAAAGAAAATGTATAATGTATAATTCATCCTACTACATACTAAGTTTTTTGAGTAGCTAACATCATATACACCATGACTCAAAACTTGTTCCCTACCAGGTTTTCCAGTGTTCCTCAAAGCTATATGATTACTCATCAACATCAGAAACCAATACAAACATGATTAATAATATTCATACTTATATATTTGGCAAGGCATATACACAACTGAGGAAATTGGTCCTAAGGATCCACTCACAACCTAATCCTTAAAACCCCAGATAGCAAATAATTTTCCAAAGATAAAGTTATTCCAGTTTATACTCGAAGCACTAGCCTACCAACACAGGCAATCATGACCACATGGAAATCTCCACTTCTTCTATTTTAATTCCCTGACCAGCAGAAACATATATAACTATAATTGTTCCGAAAAGTAATCCAGCAAAAGAATAGTCACAGATTTCCTCACCTTATTGAGCTCCAAGAGCCTCATTCCATCATTACCATGTGCCTCCCTGATCTCGCTATCCCATGTCAGCTCCGCCATCTTCTTCTCAAACTCCGTTCTCGGCTCAAAATCGGCAGCGATCGCCCCAACCGTAGAAGTGCCACGCTCTTCAGTATCCCCATCAAAGAATAGTGTGGGCGCCTCACGGTTACGCTTCACCAGCGGCTCCCACTTGGTGACATCCTTCCTCGCCTGCTCGTACGCCGCTTTCCTCTCCAGCCTCTCCCTCTCCACCCTTGGCAGCGGCACCGACACCGCCAGGGACTTCTTCTGCTCCAGCTGCTCGAACCTCTTCCGGAGCTGACTGTACCCGGGCTTCCCGTGAAGCGGGTCCAACAGATCCGAAATGCTCACACCACCGCCATTGCCTCCCTCATCGTCCGGTTGAGATGCCACATTCGCCTCAGAAATCACAAAATTCTTTCTTTTCCTCCCTAAAAGAAGACCCAAACGAGATCAGAAATCTGAATCACTAAAAATTAGTGTTTTTTTTTTTAAGATCGCAAACCTTCAAATGCTGTGCCGTGGATTCCCGTGATCCCTTGAAGCATCCGCGAATGCCTGCTTTTCTCGTCCTCATCGGTTCCGTCCACTGAATCATCATCGGACGGCAGGTCCTCGTCGTCGAACTCCTCAGGGAGCTCGTACTCGAGGTTGTCGACGGCGTCGAAGCGGCGGTTCCTCCTCGTCTCCTCCTCCGGGACCTCCTCGTCGTACTCGTAGAGGTCTTTGGCCTCTCCTCCATCGTCTTCTTCCTCGTCGCTCTCTCTAGGGTTTCGGATGTCGAGTTCCTTGCGGAAGGAAGAGGGGAGGCGGGGGCCTGTCTTCTTCTTGTTCTTCTTCTCGTCCTTCCCGGATTTCTTGTTGCGATTGCTCCTCTTGTTGTTGTTCTTCTTTTCGATGGCTCTGCTGTTGTTCGTTAGGGTTAGGGTTTTGGACCGGTCTGTCTTCTTCTTCGGCTTCTTATCGGCCATGGCGGCGAGTCGAAGCGTGGTCTCGCGTTCTTCGGTCGGGGGAGAGGAGTAAAAGTTTGGGATGGTTTGGTTTGGGTTTAGGTTTTAGGGGGGATTGGATCAGAGCCGTCCGTGTATTCGGTCGGTGCTCTTCGAATTGTACGGTTCATCAGCGGTTGTTGGGCTGGGCTGGGCCTCGGAAGTACTAAAATGGGTCCGCAGAGGCTTCCATGGGTTTAGGACGGCCCATCTTTCTCGGAAAGCGACGTTCCGAATGTGGGCCGTTTAGAGGGGGCGTTGTTCGATTTCCTTACATGAAAATGTTAGACTCAGTTATTTTTACGGTGTAAAACTCAAATCACATTTTTTTTTTAAATAGTAAACATCATCTAATAAGACATATAATTTAATAAAGAGTGTATATCGCTCAATTTTGAGTTAAATGAACATATTTTTAGTAAGTGTAAGAATTTTTTAATGAGGTACATGCATAGTTAGACAATGTACATGTTTCTCTGAATTTTTAACGAGGTATATAGGATTGCATTTTGGACTATAATAAAATTGAGTGTAACAGCACCCTTCTTGATTTGTTCAGCCTTGTTCTAGTTAAGTCTTGATTTATTTTTAAAAAAATTATTGATATACATACTATTACAAAAATAAAGCATGTTCTTTGAAAAAAAATTGTACATTGTGCGTTGTATGTATAAGAGCTGAGGAACAACTTTTGAACTGTAGATGAAACTACTAAATGGACTAAGTGTATGAACACTCCTATTAAATACACAAGAAATATCAAAATAAATACATGTTTTAAATTTTCTTTTCTAATGTGTATGCTTGTTTAATGACAGTATATTTTTGTAAAAAGAACTAAATATATATTAAATAAATAATAAATTGAATGTATACATTCACATGTTTTCTTATAACTTAGTACGCGCGCACACACACTAGTATATGTTTAGGAAAAAAATAAAGGATGTAAAATAGAATGCAATAGTAATTTTATATGGTCTTTTACAAGACAAAGTTTTGAAAAATAGAGTGTCTAATACATAATATGTTCACGTTTAGAGAAGCCTAAGGTTCCGTTTGGATTGGCATTCGAGGACTCTGCGTTAGGACTAAGTAGCAGAGTTGCTTCACAGAAGCGTTGCTTTAACATGTTTGTGAAGTGAGAAAAAATAATCGTTGAATGCAGCCACTGGCCTTCAAACACTAACATGGTTTTTGTGTTTGGGTAAGAGGTGGCGTTATATTGCGTTGGCCGCCACAAACGCGGGGCAAATGCCTTGCTAAATAGAGTCTAAATGTTTGAAACTTAAATACAAATAACTTAAGGTCAATGTTAGTTTTTTTTTGGTAAGGTTCTGGTCAAATTAGAGTTGTTTAGCATATGTCTTGTCATACCATAAATGATGTGATTGGATTTGTGTAATTACACATTAGGGAAAAAAAGTTCTTTCAATTGGATACTGAAAATGAAAGGTCGATATATAAATTAGGATACCCTTTCAATCACCCTATTGTAGTTCAAGTTTTTCATAGATCAGATGAATATAAAAAAATATCCCGTGATTTTCGTAAAAGAATAATAGTAATAAGGTGATGTAATACTAACCAGGTCAATAGATTGAATATCTACTTTACAATCTTTCTAATACAGATATTATCAACATTCAAACTCAGATTTTTTTCAGATTTTTTTCTTCAGATTTTTTATGATGTATGTTTTTCCTGTCATATAACGTGATTAAACTAAGCCCATGCTCGAATTAAACTAGTAAACTGAACTGTAACGTACTCATGCCAAGCCTGTTGTGACACAAGAAAAAACTAAATAATATGTCCTAATCAGTGTTGTGTTTTTGTTATAATATAATATATATATGTATATGTATTCATGTACCAGAGACCAAAGGGGCATGAATTCATGTACCAGAGACCAAAGGTCCTGTTTGACAAAAAAAACAGTTTTTAATTTTTTTGTAAACTAAAGTTAAAAATTATTACCAAACATGTCAACTTAAATACATTATCATTACTGGATTTTATCATTGAACTGGATTTTGAAATCTGTATTTTATAAAACAGTCATTATCATTATACTTTCAAAAAGTATACATAAAACTCTAAAAAGTAAAAACTAATTTTAAAACTGCCTTTTTAAACACACACTTAAAATTAACACCAGTTCTAGCAGTTGACATAGCTTAAAATTACTTTAAAAAAAAAAAGTTACTTATATTGGAAGTTACGACTTACGAGTGACACTATCAGTTCTGATCACCGACTTATTATAAAAATTACGAGTTGGATATTTGTTACACGTCTCCCCGGCAACCAAACAATCGGTCAACCACTCGGAGAGCTGGGTGAAATGGATTGGACTTATGACATGCACGTGATATGCAATTACGTGTGAAACGTAGGAGTGATTAATTTCCGTGTTCCATAAAATTTGAACTTATTTAATCCAAATCTTATCCAACCTGAATATGTGATGTTTTTTGGGTGGGTTTTAAGTTAAAATACTTGAGTTACGGTTCCAACTCAAATTTAAATTAGAACAATTGAAATTTAATTTGAATTGAATTTGAGTCGAAGGGCAGGTTATTTGAACTGACGAGATTGATAGATGTAATGAAATTGATCTTATATTAAAATATATCATTTTATTATATTTTCTTTGTGAAACATCAATAGTTATGGAATTCATCATATTGAAATCAAATCTAACTCAACCCGCAATAAAATCAACCATATCTAAATTAAACCTAAACCTAAATCAAGCTTGACGAATTGAGTTTAGGTTGGGTTTAAGAGTTAGGTTGAATTTCGGTTTGGATTAACCATTTCTAATTGTAGAGGAATTGCATGGACTCTTCAAATTAAAATTGTGAAAAATTGCTAATGATATAAATATCTCATATAATGATGTATATACAAGCAACCATCGAGGCATATGGGTTGTCTACAAGAGTATCGTAAGAACTGTGTGTAACAACATGCTCGTCTTTTAATATTAATTTCAAATTTTAAATTAACTTAAATTATCATCATGGTCAAATGGCTTTATGAGGCGTTTGATAACACATTTAAACACGCTTCTGCTTTTTAATAAAACGAAAAACACAAATGTGTTATCAAATGCCTCCTAGAAAACAAACTTCATTAAAAAGTTATTTTCAGCTTTTAATATAAAAATGTTGCATTTAAAAAGCGCAGAAAATGCGTTTTATAGGAATCGAGTTTATTTAAATCAATTTATTCAAAATCTTATTTTTCAAATGTGTTTTCAAATGCTTCCTTAGAAGGATGCATGCATGGTGGTTTGGAGGGGGAAAAAAAGAGCTCATTTCAATCCATTTATTATGGCTAGTCCAGGGTACCAAACGGTACAGGACATGTTTCATGACCTCGCTGACTACCGTCATGCCAAGACCGTGAGACAGGAGACCCCTGTCGAAACCCCCAAGGCTACTGCCAAAACCCCGTCCACACCTAGTCGCTTGGTCAATCCGAGCATCTTTTCATTCGCCCCCCTTTCCCCCGCGAATCCAATATTCCAGACCGTTTCTACCCCAGGCCCTTATCAAGCCACCCCAAACCTGGGACTGACAAATGGGTTTTCCAGGTGGTGGAAGTGGGTTAGGTTTGTCTTTTCTTCTTGGATGAATGGAGGACCGAATTTCATCTTTGTTGTGTTGTGTTGTGTTAGAATTATAAAAAAAAAATTATGTTTGAAATCCTCCATTGTTTTCATTTATAGATATATCAAAACTAGATTCATGAGAATGAAAGATTATACTTCTGTATAAAATTATCAAACTAACCATAAATATCTAATAATAGAAAAACTTTTGTTATTGTCATTTTTTTGTCATGTTTTTTTAGTGAAACTGTGGGCCATTTCTATTTCAAAAGTAATCAAAACAGATTTAATTTATGAGATGATAGGACATAAGAGAGAAGACAAAAGAGAAGAAAAAAATGATGCAAAATAAGGAGCAAGGTGGCCGGATAACTCTCATCAACATCCCGAAAAACAAAGAAAGAGCCAGATAGATAAGGTATCTATCCGAACCATAAACACAGACCAGACTACTATGTGATGCTCAATACATCGTTGCCCACATGAATGCAAGCAACCCGAGCCCCATTCTCCCACGTATTTTTGAAATAGTATATATGTTGCTCCTTGGAACAAGATATACAGGGTTTGCTACCCGAGCCCCATTCGTCTTTTGTTCTCTCCCAGTTCAGAGTTTGTAATTTGAAATTAAAAAATAAAATCAGGTAGCAAACACCTATCTATTATTCAAAAAAAATGTTGCTCCTTGGAACACTTTTTCTGTTTTGCTTTTGTTGCCCTTCTTCAGGACATTCACAGATTTTTTTTTTTTTTTTGTGCCATGTTAACACTGCCCGTCATTTACAAATATGAGGTGGGGAAACAGAATCCATGCCGAGAACCAAACCCAGAAGATCATTTGATTAGAAATCCAAATTGAAATGAAAGGAACCAAGGAGAGAAAATAAAGAAACAAAGTGGTTTAGAGAAACACAAACTTACGTGCATTATTTTCGCGAGTTCTCAATTTGTTTGAGAGAGAGAGAGAGAGAGAGAGAGAGATGAGGAGGCCATGTTGGTGAAACAGAGCGCGTGCAGGAGAAGGAGAAGAGGAAGATCAGCACGAACCATATCCCTTGCACGTGCCCTGCTTCTCCAACGAGGCCTCCCCACCAAAAATATATATATGCACACAATGACCCAGATAGAGCTCATCTTTTCTTCAGTTCTATCTGTTTATCTGTTTATAAAGAGAGAATCCATGGGAGATTGAGTCTTGGAGTGGGTTTACTTTGAAGCGGTGGGTGCAATCGAGTGCGTCCATGTCGGGCCTTGCAAGTTGTTTTCTTTCTTTTAAGAAGTGATATTGCACACAGTTTTTTTTCTTCTTTACATTCCCGATTTTAATTTCAATTTCATGCGCGTCGATAGAAAATCAACAAGAGCTCTTTGATAAATTATTTTTACATTTTCAATAAATATATTTATGCAGTTCATTAAAATATATATTTCATTTCTATAAAAACATTTACCTTGTTTTCTATAAAAAAAAAACATTTACCTTGTTAGGTGAGACATATTATTTTAAAAAAAAATTAAAACACATGTAGAGTGGAATTGAGGGCAAAAAGGGGACGGTGTGTAACATTATCCTCTTTTTAAAGAGTTTTTTTTACACTTAGTCACTGTTTGGGTAACGACATAAGTTATTCTATGATAGATAACTATATCAATATAAGTATAAAGTAAGTCACTGTTTGGGAAATGTAATAATAAATTTTTTTGTTTGGTTGATAATGAAGAATGAGATGTGAATGAGGATTTATAAAGATAAAATATTGATTTAACATGTGAATCCTAATTTAATAAAAATGATAACAAATGATTTAACATGTAATCCTCTTTAAACCAGTGAAAAAGAAACATAATTCCAGGGGGGTTTGAAACATCAATAACAACTTATCCTGGCATAGCTATACATTTATTTTTTACAAACAAACAATTTTTTTTATATACCTCATTTAGTATATATTTTATTAAAAAAATTACATTTTTTTTTATAAATGATATCATTCAATTCATTTGGATATATGCTTTACATTTTATTAGAATGCATATTTCATTAAATGAGATATATGCATGATTGTAAAAAAATAAAAACATGTAAGAATAGCGTTTAGGAAAGTAAAAAAGATTTGTTGGAATATTTTTTTTTAAAACCCTTAACTTATTGTTACACTCAAGTCCATTTTTATATCATCGTTTTAGTCTTCACATCACTTATAACACAATGTATAAGATCTACTATCATGACAAAAAATATGCATTTGATTCGTATGAGTATTTAAATAATTTTTAAATAAAAAACGTATTTCATATAAATAGAATATATATTTCAGAAAAAAATAATCAAATAGGACTGAAGGCAACATTTTCCCATATTAAAATCTCAAGAGATTAGGAGGGAAAAAAAAAGTTCAGATCAAGGATATCATGTCCCGTGATTGGACAAGGTAGGCGAACGAAGACTTGTTTGGTGATTTTTGTCACCAGATTTACTCCATATTTTGACTGGATCTTTATGAGTAGATGTTCAAACTTCAATTTCAATCACTTTTATTGAACTGGTGCGTTTGGTTGCGCGATTGCAAAATTGATTCTGTAGGAATCTGCGATTGCAAACCTGATTCCGCAGGAAGCTCACTTTCTCAGCTTTTTGAAATCGCAGCTTTTGGGCACTATTTACCTGCAATCGCTGGGTTTAAAACTGCGATTACAAAACTGTTTGGTTGCGCGATTGCAAACGCAGCTTCCTGTAATCGCAATCGCAGCGCAATCGCGCAACCAAACGCACCCTTATTGAACCACTCCTAGAATTGTGAGACAACAAAGTATGTCTGTACCAAGTGAATTTTAATCCATAGCATTGTGTGTCTAATATTTTGATAAACACAGGGCACATGCTTCAAATTTAATAAAATTGCGGTAGGTGCCTATCTTTTTAAAAATAAATAAATTAATTAAGAAACATTTATCATGGTCTTATTGAATTTCATTAAGGTTATCACAGTCGACATAGAATTATATATAGCACAAAAAAATAGAGTTTATATATATTTGTGTGTGTTTCTTATCATGATTAATAGTGAATTATTTCTGTATGTATTTTTATTATATTTATCTCGATATACAATTATTATATCAAATTGAACCATTACACAAACTTTCGTACCACTTGTGAGGGATGATTTGTTTTATTAGTAGTAAACATGAATCCATAGATAAGTTGGGTTAAACTGGTCTTCAATACGATGCATGTTTGTGTTAGTTCTGCAACTATGTTGGCTATACAATGCAGATATCACTTATTTGGCTTAAGGAAACCAATGCAGAGAAATGGTAACCAGAGGATAAAAGTATATAATTTTTTAAATACACATATAATATATATATATATACATCCTTTCATCAAGCTTAACAAGTCACAGATAAAACTTTGAGGAAATCATTTAGTGGACATCTAATGGGTCAATTTTTTGGATCTATCTCTTAAGACAAACTTCAAATTTTCTAATGAGCCAGTGAAGGTATCTGAGCACTTCTCATCAAATCATTTGACGTGAAATAGTTATTCAGGCCCCAGCCATCATTTCATACTTGTTTTTAAGTTCAACATGAATCCAGATAAGTAATAGGTATGCCCAACTTGAGTCTCTAATATTAGAGCATAGAAATAAAATCATGTAGAGTAGTTCTATCTTTTTTCGTTTAAATATATTATAAATATTGGGAAAATTAAACTCCTAATGTATTCTGATAATTATAGCACAAGAAAATCCATGCAAAAACATCTATGTTAGATGTGATGGTGGTTAAATAATTAAATTTTTTAATTATGAAAAATGTGATAAATCATTCAAACTAAAAGAATACCCACATGTTGAAGGTACTAAAATTACATTTTAAAGAATATGTTCAACGAATATATGTAGGAGCCATCCAATATAATATCCAAATTTTCCTAGTACTAAGAAAAATGATTTAGGACTACTTTGATAACTTTAGTCCAGAAGGAGAATTTCTCAATCTCAAAAATTTAATTTTGATAGAATACGTGAAAAATGAACTTTTGTTTGAGATGTATAGAACATGAATAAAAGATTTCAAATTTAATTTCATGTGTTATGGCAGAATAAAAACGTGAATGAACGCCAAACATGCCATTGGGACAATGTGACATGGAAATACAAGGTTGCGTACTTGTGTGAGTAGTGCAATATTTACTATAAAAGAATATCAATTAATGTTGGCATTGAATAAATGATAACTAGCTTGAAAGAGAAAAAAAAGCAATTATATCTTCATTACTACAATCATCATGGGTGAGGCTTTGAATTCCTTATTCAGACCCTTTGGATGTTCTCCAGAACGAGACCTAAAAAGCAATATATGTTTGGTTTGAATTTTCAACTGGAAATCAATGTATTTTCAGAGCCTTCAAAAAAAGGGCCTGCTTGAGAACACGCAATTCCTGTAGGTTTCTTTCTGCACTCTTAGCATTGATAAAGCTAAATTGATGATTCTCTATTTATGAAGGTTATTGAGTGTCTGATCTTCTAAGATCTGAATATGAAACATCTAGTGAAACTTGTGACAGAAATATCTATAAGTGCTTTTTTAACCAGATCTCAGCGAGTCCCTATGAATGAGTTTTGATTAGATTTCAAGGCCACAAGACCTTCAATTCAAATGACCATTGGCAAAGGCATTGTTTCAGTATTGGATTTTTTTCATGAATGGTCAATTAATAAAAGACCCATACAAGGAAACAACAATCGTGTGTGAGTAAACGCAAGCGATGTATGATAATATGAATCCCAACATGTTTTTTTTAGAAATTTATAATCATATCTATTCCAATAAAAGTATCAAGATAGACGGTGTTCGAAAAAGGAAAGGAGCGAGAAAAAAGAGAAATAAGAAGAGTTAAAAATAAAATGAGACAATGAGAACCAACGCGGGGAATAGAAAATGCTTCTACCCATGCTCACTGAAGCCATTCCCACTATTCGATGATTTTGAATGCGTGCCCAATAAAAATGCTCTGGACTGTTCATACATGTCTCAGTCTTTGATGTTGACGTCTCTCAATGATTTTTGAAATAGAATTTTGATTCGTTGAACACCACTTCATTGCGCGATCTCCAAATCGTCCATAGGCAGACTAGGATGATCGAGAGCCACATGGAGCTCCTAAAGCTCCTGCATCGACATGAAACACAAAGCTCTTTACTCATAAAAGCCCAAACTCGCGATAATAAGTGATGACTAACAACAACATAACAAGTGATCTAACGTTTCCAACTCCCCATTGCACAATCCTGATAGGTTGTTGAAAGCAGGGGCGGCGCCACCCTTTTACTTGTGGGGTCAAATGACCCCATTAAAATAATAATAATAAAAAAAATCAACCCACAAAGCAGCCTATAATGTTTGACATAGAGTACTTTTGACTCATGACATTTGTTTTAAGGAAAAAAGATAAACACAGTCTCATTGCAGCCTCAATTGCAGTTTATCTCATTTTTTTAATTTTGAATCATACACTCACATTTTGAAATGTATGTTGTTATCTGAAATGAAGTATATATTGAGATACATTAATGTATTTTTTTTCATAATAATAATAAAAAAAATGTGTCATATACTATGATAGAACTCCTCATAAACTATGATAATGCAGTATATACAACATTATTATAGCATATGTGGCTGCAAAAAAAACTGCGTGTATCTGCGCTCTTGTTTTAAACAAACCAACCCCATCAACAATTTTAAAAACAAACAAGCCCATACTCTGTACCCATTAAAAAAAACCATGTACGGCTGTACTTATTGCCCCATTAGAAAAGGTAAAAGATATTTTGATAATGAAGTTATCATGTAACAATTTTTAAAAAATGAAATCTCATCGTGGACAATTGTAAAAGTTTATATATTGAAAATATTTTATTTCTTTCTTTGATTGTCAATTTTTTATTAATGTAAATTGGTCTTTTTTTAAAAAAAAAGTTTATGTTTTTTATAAATACATGATAAGAGTATATCTTTTAAAAATTTTATGAAATTTTTTTGTCATGATCCCATCTATGAAAATTCCTGGAACCGCCACTGGTTTTGAAAGCCACAATTCAAAAAATCAAATTAAACGAAGAGAATCATTATAGTTAAAAAAAAGTGTAATTAGTACTCCGACACACATGATTTCTTTATTCCACATATGATTACAAAAGAATTGAAGCACCTTCAGGGGTCAAGAGACTGTTTAAAATGAAACACTTGAACGCTTCAAACTGCCCCAATAAAACCGATACGCCTCAATGGTCCCCAGAAAGGGGCATTGATACAACACTTTTGTAAGCTTTATGTCACCTAACACATTTATGTAGGATATATATTTTGTTATGTCAAACATATACAACGGTAAAAATATATACATTTAAATCACAAAGCTTGTACATTATTTTTTGTCAAATTGTGTAGTTAATTGGAATAATATATGCATACAAAAATTCAAACGAGTTTAATTTGTAAAAATGATTAGGCTTAGGGAAAAAAGTATAATTAGACCGGGTAGTAAAATAAATGATAGCCTTTGTGAACCCAAACTTGGCAAATAAAAGAAGATGCTGATATACTCAATTCTCATTTATAATAGTGACATCATTGATGCATGTATGAAATAGTCTAAAGTAGTGCATACTCCTATGTATGAACATACGCTCCATTACTTTAAAACTATTAAAAAAATTGTGTTTTCAATTCATACGAATACATTATTTTTTATGAATATATATTTCATTATCAAAATATATAATTAAAAAAAATCAAAATATATACGAATAATCAATATTCTCTTGACAAAACATTTTTCAGCACAAAATGGTTCCTGGTGCGCAGACCGCAAAAGAATGATACACTTGGTCTATTTTACAGCCCCGCCAGCAACCTAGGTGCACGAGCTATAATTTTTTTATTTAAATACACTAATATATTTCAATGTATGCTTTAATCCTAATATAACAATACCTATTTCAATATACAAGTGTATATAATTGTTTTAAAAAAATTCTCTGTGGGCTGCGGATGGGCCACCATTGTAGGAGAGCCCAAATCCGGCCCGTGGAGGGGCAACCGCGACCACATAAAGCCCAAGAGTGTCTCTATTTGCACCCCTCAAAATGGGGTGCACACCCCTCATAAACGGATAATGCAAAAAAAATCTGTTTATAATTGAATCATGTGCACACCCCATTTGAATCGCGACACTATCAGTGTCGACATTTGATATTTATGTCGACAGTAATTGTGTCGCAAGGTTTAAAAAACTAAACTCGTAACATTTAGATCATTCATGACACTATCAATGTCGACATTTGATATTTATGTCGACAGTTATTGTGTCGCAGGGTTCAGAAAACTATGCTACACTGGATCATTCACGACACTATCAGTGTCGATATTTGGTATTTATGTTGACAGTGATTGTGTCGCGAGATTCAAAAAAGGGGTGTTTAAAGAGTTTCATTGTTTTTTGTTGGGTGTATAAAAAAAGGGTGTGCACCCCATTTTGAGGGGTGCAAATAGAGGCACCCAAAGCCCAACCCGACCCAACCCAATCCGGCCCGCCTCGTGCGCGCGAGCCCGCCGTGGGCGGGTCCTCCATTGCCTCCCGCACGGATCTATCGATCGGACGGTATCGCAGTCGCCTCCCATAAACAGCAAAAAGTACGACTCCCCCACCTCGCCCAGTCATCCACTGATCCACCAAAACGGGACTCAAAAAGAACAAAAACAAACTGTGTCGCGAAACAGAGACATAGAGAGTGGAAGACAGAGAAGGAGAGGAAGTCATGCGTGGTAGTGAAAGAGTTTGAACAGAGACTGCTTCTCCCCCCCCAATCGTCGTCTCTCCTCGCACACTGTGGCCCTCAACGTCGCATGGAGGTCCTCTCCTTCTTCTTCGATCCGTGCCAGATCAAGATTTCAGGTCGGTCTTCGTTTTTTTTTTCCATCTCCTCGAGTTGTTATAAAACCCTAGTAACACGAGATTCCCTCCGTTTAGGAGTTCATTCGATTTGATTGAGATCTCACTGAAGCGAAGCGGGAACTCGCTGTGGCTTCATGAATCAGTAGGTCTATAGGAGATTGATTTGATTTACAGTTGGATCTCAGTTTATCACCTTGGTTTGTTGTGTCTTCTGAACGATTCCATTTTGGATGGGCTTTTTGTGTAATATGTTGCGAAAACCAGGTGAATGTATGTGGAAGTGGTAGCAAATCGAATGGATTACTATTTTTTTTCACATATATAAAGAAAAAGTAGTTGATGTATCATCATTTTAGATAGGAAGATGATGAGGTTTGATAGCTCCGACGAGGTAAAAAGGCATGACATTTGCTCTGTTGAGGACATTGGATTTTTTTTTCTTTCCTGCTATTGTTTTGAATGGTTTTAACTTTTAAATAGTATGCCTTGATAACCATGGAACTGAGTCAACTGGTGATGTATGTTTCTTATCCTGATGCCTTGACTCTGTCCTTCGATTTTTTAGTGATTTGATTCTTTAGTGTTCTACAATGCCTTAGACGCCACTGAATTGTTTCATAATGATGTCTGTTCGATAGTTTTCCATAATTTCAACTCCAGAAGAATGGGATATAGTTTGTTAATTGTTAGATTGTTTTAGCTCCTTTTTTTATAATTGTCATCATGTGCAGGACCTTCTTCTTTCTGTGCTCTTCTTATAATATACATTACCTTCATCTGTGTGTGTGTGTGTGTGTGTCATAAGTGCTAATCCAATGCCCTTTCAATGTTGTCAATTTATGGATGCTCCCGAAATGTTAATAATCCCTCCTGTTTCTCTGTCTGATGCATATATTAACTTTTATGCAGTCTTAATGTTTTTCGTACTGTAAGATGATCATCAGATCTAAGATCAAATTGGTTGCGCTGATCGGGGCTATCTTATCTGTGGTGTCAATATTGGTTCACCTTCTCCTTGCAAAGTACTCAAGTGAAGATTGGGTAATATACAAGACTGACACCATTGCTGATCTCTACGTGAATTTCGGAGAGCAGGTACACTAATTTAATTACCATAGAATGTCTGCATGTTTTTATTTTTCTACTGCTAAAGAAGCATGTGTGTTCCATGTGATATGTGATGCATAATCCAAATCTTAAAATAAAACCAGTAAAATAGTAACAAAAAGAATAATATGTTATCATGAAAAGTTGAAATAGTTGGATTCATCTTGATGTAACTTTGACCATGAGTTAGATATTCCATGATTAGCAATAGTTGGATTCATCTTGATGTAACAAAAAGGGTGGGTGTTCATGATTAGCAAGTGGCCACTGGATACCATAACTGTGGTAGATGATATTTTAGATATTCCATGGATATATAATTATATTTTAATCATATATTTGAAGGTTCGATATAGGAGGTTATGGGGTCCAGTGCAGTCTTTGGAAGCTTTGCAACCACATGCAAGTCCTAGAAACAAATATCCTGGTAAGTTGACAACAATGTATTGATTTCATCTGTGTGTACATGATTGTCCATCGTGCTTCATTCCTAGTAGGCTACTTGGTGAGAAGGGAATGGGTTGGCGGGTAAGAAAGGCTCATGCAATTAGGGGGCAGCTTTTTACAGCAAATGATTTTGCTCTACAGCTCTACTACATGGTTCATTAATTATTTGGGCTCTGTTTCAGTTTTGTTTTTCATTTGGTGAATTGCCTTAGAGATGAATATGAACTTTTTGTTAGATTTGCCTTCTTACTTCCTCATCTAGATGCTATTTAAGTTCAGGGTGTTTAAAAAGTTTTTCTATTTGTACTTGATGATGATATCATAAACAATAAGATAGTTTTCCTTGCATGTTGATTGGCTTTGGCCAATGACATAATGGCAGACCCCTTTTTCCCCCGTCAAGTGGCCTCCTAGGAATTTGGCTCCATTTCGTATTGCTCTCAGCTTTGATAATATGTCCTCAAATGGAACTTATGAATTCTTCTTTCCTGTTATCTCATGGATAATTGTCATGGTGACTTGTCTATTACAGTTCCAAAGGAGCAGAATAATGGCTACATTTATGCGAAGATATATGGTGGATTTGGGAAGATTAGATCTTCAGTAAGAGGCTTTCTTTTTTCAAAAAGTGACCCCTTTGATTGATGTATTTATTTATTTATTGGGAGAAGTTAACTTGTTTGGTCTTTTGCTAGATATGTGATCTTGTTGCAATTGCTAGGCTCTTAAATGCAACCCTTGTCATCCCAGAAATTCAAGAGAGTACTCGGTCAAAAGGCATAAGGTCTATCTCAATTTTTATCTAATTCTGTGTTTATTCTGGAGTATTAGTTTACACAATATGTAAGCTTGATATCTTGGTTTGTTTTCTGAACCTGTTTTTTTTTTTTTCCTCAGTTCAAAATTCAAGAGTTTCTCATATCTGTACAATGAGGATCAATTCATAACAGCTCTCACAAATGATGTGATTGTTGTGAAGAGCCTGCCTAATAGCTTGAAGGATGCAAGAAAGGAAAATAGGTTTCTTACTATCTCACCCAAATCTTCAGCTTCTCCAAGTTTTTATATCAATGAAGTCTTGCCCAAGTTAAAACAATCAAAAGTTGTTGGGTTGGTACTCACAGATGGCGGTTGCCTTCAGGTGAGAATTTTGTTGTAATTGTTGATATACTTTGTAGATGAGGATAAGGGGTCTTGAATGTGCAAATTGGTGGGAATGTCAACTTGCTTTTTCTCTTTCAAAGGTGGAGGGTGAACATTTGTATGCATAGTTTAGTCAACACAGTCATGTTTTGGTTTACATGAGGGAAATCAAGTCACGACTCATGAGTACTGTGACTCTAGTCTCCTGTAAATCTGAATTTTGAGTCATGAAACTGCCTATTTTTTAAATTAAATGTAAGTAGAATTTGAAAGTTCACTTTCTATATTTGCAGTTGCATCAGTTATTTAGGATGAATTGTTGTGACTGTTTCTGAATGCTCAAATTAGTTCAGTTTCTCATCAAAGCTATGGAAAGTATATAGGACTCGCCATGCCTGTGGATGTTAAGCTGCCTGAAATATTTTTATATTAAAGTTTACTAACAGTCGAGGTCAATATAGTCCCTCAGGTTAAACCTACCATTGAAATTAGTCATTTTTTAGGAACTGAGATCTTAATTTTCTGCCTTTTGTATGAAGTGATTGAAGCATGTGCTTCAGTGCGATCATGAAATGAAATGTGTTAATTATTCTCCCAAAGCATAATCTTTAATCATCTTAATTGTAATTTTTTGGGTGGTGGTGTGATTTCTCTTTAGAGGATTTGGTTTTTGGGACTTCTATGGTAGAGAGCGAAACTGGTGTGAGTTTGCTATAATATAAGCTAATAATCTTAAAGAGGGGGCAGAGAGATTTATCACTGATGGGGGGGCTTTTTTGTGCAAGGGCGAGCCGGGTGGAGTATCTGAATGGGAGGCTACTCATCGAAGAGTAACTGGGCTCAGCCCTTGTTTGAACAGTAGTGACCTTAGCTACTGTTCTCACTATGTGTCGAGTGTTTTTGTTTTTCCTTTATTTTGGTAACTTGTACCTCGGTTTATTATGAATCGCGGTAGATGGTCCACCTTCCTTTCGGAAAAAAAGAACTTTCTGTGGTATATTGGTATGAGGAGTTAGGATTTTAGAAAAGAATCTGGAGTTGACTATGAAGTATAAATCACCATATGAAAGTAGAAAAAGAGATCTAGAGGGATCAAGAATAGTAGATTTAAAAGCTATTTCCCAGCGGTGATTTGGGACTGGCAGGAGTTATGTTATCAAATGTACAAGTTGGACATTTTTTTGTTTTTGTTTTTCTTTTTTGTCTTGAGGGCTCTAATGTGTTGTGCAAGAATCTGTTCAGACGATATGGAATGCCACTGAGCCTTCCTGTATTTGACATGGTTAAATGCACAGACAGCACGATAATATGAATCACAAGCCCAGATAATTTTGGTGGGGATTGGGTGCTGTTTTGGGAGGATGCAATACATCCAATACAGTTTCCTAAAAAGTTATTTCATTGTTCATAGAGTTTCCAAATGCAAGTTCCAGTAACATCCCTTGAAATTCAGTGCCATGTTATTGGGTAGCACTTTATTACATATCTGGCACTTGTGATTAAATAATCATGTTCTTTCCCTTCAAGTGTGATGAGATATCCATGCTTGCATAGCTGTGCCACATGACACTTTTCTCGCCCCTCCCGCAGTCTATCCTTCCTCCAAGCATGGCTGACTACCAGAGACTCAGATGCAGGGTTGCGTTCCATGCTCTTCATTTCCGCCCGGAGATTCAGGCACTTGGGCATCAAATTGTGGGAAGGTACCACATATCTTGTTGTATTTGCTTTGTTTTCTGGATAACTGATAATTATTTGATTGTGTTATAATATTCCTGACATGCCCTTCCAAAATGTTAATTTATCTCCTACGTATATTTTAAGGTGAAAAAGATATATTAACTAAGAAGAAAAATATATTTCTGTCACAAGCGAAGTCAGAGACCCAATGCCTCATGGGCTCATGCTCCTTTTGTACGGGGGACATCTTATTTAATAAATTGCTCCAACCTTTCTTTCAAAAAAAAAAAAAAACACTCAGCGGCTCAGACCATTCCATGTCATGTTTTAACTACCCATTTATTAAAGCTAGCAGATGTTAGAAGTATATCACATTTAAATTTTATTAGAATATTATATAATGTTGAAGGCTAACTTCGATCTGAACCAAGGGATTGTTGACTGCAGCTTATTGTGATAATGAATAATATTTTTAGTAATACTATTCAAGAGAAAATTATCGTGCTCCAAATGGGTGTCCATTTTGCATAATGCCATAATCTATGGACAACTAGAAATCATATATGGCATCAATGATATGTTTGGACTGTTTGTGCGAATATGGATGCCAATTTTCTTTTAATTCTTTTCTTTATTCTATTCTTTTCTCACAGGTTACGAGCTATGGGTCAACGTTACATAGCATTTCATCCTGGGCTAGTGAGGGAAACTCTGGCATTCCATGGTTGTGCAGAGCTCTTTCAGGTTACTAATTCTGTTGCTATCTTGATGGTTTGATCTGCGCATTGTTTGTTATTTATTAATAATTTTTGTGACATGCTTTCTAGTCATACTTATTGCCTGTTTTTTTTTTTTTTTAACTTCACTGTTTCACTGGTCTAGGATGTCCATACAGAACTCATACAGTATCGGAGGAAGCAGATGATCAAATGGGGAAATGTTCATGAACTCAGAGTTGATTCTGTGTCTCGAAGAAGTAATGGTTCATGCCCTCTCATGCCTGAAGAGGTGAATTTAGCAGACTGTGTTTTAGGATATCAATACCTCGTGAAGATGTTTTAGGATATCAATACCTCGTGAAGAAGCTTCGGGTTGATTCCCATCAGTCTGACTGCTAACCCATTTCTTCTTGTTGCCATTTTTTCTGTGTGTGTCAATTGCTTTGCTCTGTTGAGACTGTTTAACTCTAATAATAGGAGCATAATTTCCTTACAAGAAAAGGATGGTATACTGTGTAGTTTTGGTTTGCTGGCGTGATAAAAATTATGTCAAGCTGTTGATTAACAATAGCAATTTTCATTTAAATTCTATTCTCTAAATGTATGGCAATATTTTTCCTTTAAGTATTGATAAGATGCTAATGAATGAGATACTAATGCAGATGACTTATTTCTGAACCTGTGATAATCTTCTGCTCATAGCCAAGCTCTAGGTGCTGCCTTATAATTCAGTGATATATTCATATATTCCTAAATTCTATTTAACCAAAAATGACTGCTGATTCTCGAATTTCGCCTGGAGGAACAATGAAGTAATAAACCAGATCGATGATGTAGACATAATTGCTGCAAGTTTAGTATTAATTATTGAACCTTGCGGAATTTTATAATTCTAAATTTCAGTGAAACCAGAAGCAAAAGGAATGATAATTAAAGAGAAGTGATTTGCTCTGACAAGCATCGATAGAAGATTACTTGCCAATGCTGATGTGTTCCAGATATTTCGCATGTCATTAGCAGTCTAATATTTTAAAAAATCCTTTTATGCATTGATTGTCACAGAAATGCTAAGATTTACGAAGCGAAAAAAAAAATTGCTAAGATTTTTTTTGTTGTTGTTGAGTCTGTCACTTTGCAGTGATTGTTAGTGCCTTTACTTGATAATCTGGAAAGCATCTTTTATTTATCTTAATTATTTGTATAATTGTCTGTTATTTATTAAGATAGTGTGGATATTGATGTAATATCCTGGAAAAATGTGCCCCCTTCCTCTTCCACTAAGTGGTTTAACTCGAATCTGTCTTAATAATGAAAAAAAGTCAGATAAAAAGTCATGAACCTGGCAGCTTGTTTTTGTCTGTTCAATGCCTTTTGAAGATCGAGTGTATTATGTTTGGAATGGTTTTCTGAGATTCACACAAAAATGCCATCTTATCTTATGTACATGAACATGCATTTATATCCATTCTTTTCTACTTTCAGAATTTTCTTGTCCCGATGATCATCATCATTAGCCAGTGATTTCATCAAAATTTAATGCATATCCTAAAAATCTCATAAATGCTATTTGTTAAGGGCTATTCCGGTTTAACCAAAATGTCTGCACTTCATTGCAGGTGGGACGTCTCCTTCATGCCAGGGGTTATCCTCCAAATACTCTTATATATGTGGCTGGTTCAGAACTATTTGGTGGTCAACGAGTTCTAATACCTCTTCGTGCCATGTATAATGTTGTAGATCACACTTCTTTATGCAGCAAAAAAGAGCTGCTTAATTTATTAGGCCCTGAAACACCACTCCCTTCAAACCTGTCAAATCCCCCACCATCCAAAACAGAGGCACAACTAATCGAAGAATGGAAGAAGGCCGGCCCTCGGCCCCGTCCCCTCCCCCCTCCTCCAGCGAGGCCATATTATCAGCATGAGAAGGAAGGCTGGTATGGTTGGGTAGGCGAAACTGATAAAGAACCAGACCCTTCTCCTATGGATTTGAGGAGTCAAGCACACAGATTGATCTGGGATGCTCTTGATTATATCGTATCCATGGATGCAGATGCTTTCTTCCCAGGGTTTCATAATGATGGCAGTGGGTGGCCAGATTTCTCGAGCTTGGTCATGGGCCATCGGTTATACAAAATGGCTCCTGCTGTAACATTTCGCCCCAACAGGTATAATTTCTTCAGATTTTTTCTTCCAAATTAACTCTGTATATCTATCTGAGTAGTTTACCCATCTGCACATATCCGTCCCTACATGTATTTATTAAAAAAAAAGAGGGCATTAGCTAGAAGCTTGGATTTGATTATGAATCAATTCGGCATGTCTACTTTAGTATCTACACCATAGGAAGCGGGTTTCTATAAGATGATGAAATAGATCTGGTTGAGGTTTTTGCAGTGGTGGAGCAACACTAGTGGTCATGAATGTGATGAATTTTTATGGAAGTTTGGGACCAATTTTGCATGTGATCTAATTGTGAGATTGGTCATTGAATACTCAAATTTTCAGTGTGGTATAGCATAAACAACAAATCCTGTTATTATTTTCATTCCGTGGATTGCTCAAGTAGAATTAAAATATTTGCTCAATTAGTAACCAGCTTGTGAATGTATTTTGTTAGTGTTTATTCTGCATATCTACCTGAATGAAAAGAATCCACATCGATTTTTTTTATTCATATAGGAATTATCACAATCTTCAATTGACTCAGTGGGGAGTGACTCCAGATAACCGTAATTATTATCATGCCATTAGTTACATGACTGTCCAGCTGATTTTATTATATACTGCCACAGAATCACTTCATCTTGAAATTGTTTTTTATTTAAACCATCCATGATTTGTTTGCCAGGAAGACTCTCGCAGGGCTGTTAGATGGCATCCGCGATAATCTGTACCATCCAAAGCGGAACTGGACCATTGCGGTTAGGGAGCACCTCAACAAAACCCTGGGCATCGAGGGCCTGATAACGCAGTCACGGACTTCTAGACCCTCCTCATTTCTTTCGCACCCGTTGCCTGAATGTTCATGCAGAACATCCCAAGTTTCAAATCCTGTGAAGGGAAGGGATGGGGAGTGGCTGCATGGGGGTGAGGACATGTGCCCTGATTGGATGCTGCGCGATCTAGTTTCGCTGAGATCAAATGCGTTAAAAGACGAAATAATCGTTGATGAGCCTGAGGACGACGTGTATCCCGAGGAGCAGCCGGAATCCGTCAGTGGTGGTGGTGGTGGAGGAAGGATGGATGGATCGCGGCAGTCTGAACAGGACGAAGAGATGGACCCGGATGATTAGGCTACTTATATAGAATATTTTATACGCATACATTGAAAGAAAACTTTCTTTGGTTCTGTTGATGCCCCTCAGCAGCCTGAGTTTTCTGAGATTAAATCCGAAGTCTGAATTTTTTTTTCTTCTTTTGGCTGTGAACGGGGCAAGTATTTGGTGTAGGTACTCTCTTTTTGTACACATGGGTCCTTATTTATACAACTCAATGAAGATACACAATACCTCATTCTTTTTATCACCAAATCCTGTGCTGACTTTCTTGCTTTATTATTGTACAGGAGGAAGGTTGAGAATCTCATTGTTTGTGCTTGAATTCTGGTCAAAATATTCTGGGAAAAGAACAGTGATATCTGCATTTGCACTCTACTGCATAGGGAGTCCACTGGATAGTATCCAGGTTTTAAAGAAATTGTACTCTTAACTAGGCTTGTCAACGGGTTGGGTCTCGGCCGGGTCAGATTGGACCCAGGCCCGACCCGTAGCAGGACCGGCAGGTCCTTGGAAATGTGGACACGCAGACCCTCCGACCCGACCTGACTCGAGGATAGTTGATAAAACAAAGAACTCTAAACTCATGAATTTGTTTGTTTTATCATTTTATTAGAATTTTTTTTGTAATAAAGCATTAATTATTATTGAGCTTTCTAAACTGGTATATAGATACTATATTTGAATATATTTTTGTACAATTCAAAAGAAGTAAATGAATTACTAAACAACATTCAAAACAATAAATACTTACATATAACATTCAAAGTAAACAGAAATCTAAACAATATGATAATAAACTACAAAGGGAGAGCTCATGATTATTTGTGTTACGAAGTAAATAATACACTTATACTTGTAACTTGATAAATAAGAAATAAAATTATAGGTCAACTAATACTAATAGTTTTGTAATATATGAACATATATCAATAAAACAGTCATATATTAATAAAACAATCAGGTCTCGGGTCTAATGGGTCGGGGCAGGGTGGATCCAGACCCGACCCGACCCGTTTGTATGTTCGGGTCCAAATCGAGTTGGATATATTACACATGTAATCGGGTCTGGACCCGACCCGTTGACAGGCCTACTCTTATCCTGGTTGGTTATTGGTTAGGGGGGATTTTATGTGTTTGCCAAAAGTCAAAATCCCCAAAGAGTGTTGATACACTTTTTACAGCCCCGTCTGCAGCCTTATACATTATGATACTGCAGTATATAATGTGATATTAGAATGTATGATGTTTTATCATACTGTAAGTCGCAAATTTTTTTTTCAAAATAAAAAATATACTACTGTATCTATCTTATTATATACTTTATTTTATATAACAATATGTATTTCAATAGATGAATGTATAATTTTTAAAAAAAAACCGGTTACTTTGAAAAGTTGAAATGAGCTTATAGTTATATTTTAACAATGTGCAATTAAGTTAATCACACTCTAGTTTAAATCAATTAGGTGTGAGTGAAAGTAACAAAGGTAAAAAAATAATTTAATCATGGAAAACAATAAGGGTCCATTTGGATAGAGACTTACGATATAGTGGGGTTTATACTTATTTCCGGAATTGTTGACTTTATCAATGAAATAAATGATTTTCTGTTTAGTTGTGTTTTTAGTTATTCTCGTTGGAAAACATAATAATAAAAGTTAGAGTATTTGGTTGATGGAGAATAAAATATGATAAATGTATAAAAATTTGATTTGACATGTATGTCTCGTTGATGTATAAGAGGTGATAACTAGTGATTTGATGTGACAACATGTGATTTGATAGATATGTCATCTTTATACCAGTGGAGGAATAACACTATTATATAGGGGGACTTTGATTACAAATATCAGTTTATTCTCACTTAATTTTGCATAATTATACCCTTTTATACCACCCACCCAATTAGTTTTTTTACCCCTCTTCCCCTCTTTATTCCCCCGTCCAAACGGCACCTAGGGGTTATGGATTTTTAGAAAAAGAGGAATGATATAAGAAACCTTTTAGGGGGCTATATGCATATTCCCCAACTATAAAAAAGGAGTGAAAAAAATAACGAGGGTGTATCTAACAAAATCACAATTTCATACAGGGACTTAAACTTAATAGTACCATCTTCTTAAACCCTCGACCATGAGTGTCCTCCATTTAGTTGGCCTCGTTCGAGCTACATCAAAGAGCGCCCTTTCAGCATCACAGGTACCTCTCCTCCCACCTTCCCCAAACCGAGCTTAGCATATCATTGTTTACATTAGGGTTTCTGAAGCCTCTCTCGATCACGGACTCCGGATTTTAAATGGTTTTTGTGGGATTCTCCTTTTTGTTTCTCTGATGATGCGTTGATCGATTGATGTTTTTCGCCGGGACAGGGACAGGGACACTCTCCAAGTCCTGAAGAAGGAGCGCCCGTGGACGAAGCGGAGCCGCCGCCGGCACAGTCACTCCTCTTCCTCCTCCTCATTCGAGTCGTCCTACTCATCGGACTCTCAGTACGACAGGTTCGTAGATCTGAATCTCTCGATCCGTTGCTTCAGGATGCGTAGTGTATCTGATGCTAGGGTTAGGGTTAGATCTTTCGTTCTATTGTCTTTTCTTCTCGATTTCTTTGATTCCGGGGAAAACTAGGTTTTAGATATCGTGATTTTCTTATGATATGATTGATTTTCATATTGATGTTAACTTGCTATGAGGACAGATTCTTTTTTTATTGCGATTAAAGGAATTTGAGGATATTAGAATCTGTGAATATTGATTGTTTCATGACGTTGGATTGAAATTTCTGCATATACCTTCTCTTTATGTGTGCTGTCAACTCATGTATTGTAGCCCTCTGTAGAATTTTACAAAGATATAAATGATAATAATATAAATTCATAGTATACCAATATTGAATCTTTTTTTTTATTGGACTTTGAGAAGGAGCTTGGGTTGGGTTGCAGATGTTCTTCTTTATTTGATGTGGATCATCGTGGGTTTCTTCACTATTTTGATGTTTGTAGATCATTTGGGGCTTTTCTAGATTGAATTGTGATTGATTAAAAAAAAAAACTGTATCTAGATCGTTGTGAGGTTCTCTCCCTAATGTTGTCACAGCTCTATAGCCACTCCTTTAAATCGAGTTAATGTTGACTCCGAAAGGAAGGCATGAATTGTATCCATCCAAGAAATCAATTTTTATTGGGTGCATGTCTTTTTTTTTTTTTTTGATGAAATTATGGACAATTGCTACCATGATTTTATAGCCCATTGAAGTTATAGAAGTGGTCCCCTAGCCATCTATACACAGTCCATTAGTGGAGCGTATACTGCATTAGAGCAGTGTACACTCCACTAGTGTAGTATATGAAAGATTAATTTTTTTTCAATTTTTGAGGAAAAATATATGTATTGGTTTATGTAGGTATATATTTCACTTTTCATAATAATTAGTAATTCATTAATGCGAGTTTAGACTTAAAAAAAAGATCAAAACGGTTGGGGGTTGCAGATGGGGTTGGATGTAACATTTTCCTTGTTAAATATTGAGAAATAGAGCAGTTCTTTGGTTTTTTATGTGTTTGTAGGAATGCCAAACCTGACAAGTACCTTGGTTGTGGAAAATGTTTTTTTTTTGTTTTTTTATTTGATATCGGAGGGACCTCCCGTGACTGACGTTATGGCCTTGGCAAATGTTGGGTTCTTTTTTACTCGAGCAAATGTTTTTTTAGAGAAACTTGAGCAAATGTTGAGTGAGGCCTAGACATATTTTTCTTTCATTAATGAAATCATAAAAGCTTACCCATCAAAAGATAGATATATAAAACACAAATCCTAATAGGAATTGAGATATCTACCACTTATTCATGAACTTGACATTTTGATGATATCAACTAAACTACGCATTCATAAGATATGTTACGAATGGCATTTGATTACAGTCCTTATGTTATTGAATCTTTAATTTCCTGTTCTGTGAGTTATGGGAAAGAAGAAATGCTCCTGGGATATATCCATGAGTGGATGGTGATGGTCCTTTATATTTTGCTACTCATTACTCATTATCCATTAGTCATGTAAAGTCATGTTTTGGTTGTGTATTTGAATTTATTCAAAGATCTGGAAATACATCAATCCTGCATATTATTCCCACCTTGTAAAAATTTAACCAGTTTCAGTCATCTTTCCCATTCCATCTTTGTTACTGTGACTCTGTGAGGCCCCACCTTGAAAATTCTCTGTTCATTGCTTGTATCGTATGTGTATCTGTAATACTGAGCATTTACGTGAGCATGTGCAATCCACATCCACGAAGTAGTTTTCGTTAAAAAAAACTGATATTACCCATGTTTTCAAGTACCATGTTTCCATTAAACACTATAACAATGAAGCACATGTTATCTTTCTTAGAAGTTCATATCGAACGTTCATTGATATGAATGGTTCAATTCGGGGAACTTGTATTCCTTTAGAAGTTCAAATTGAACATTCATTATATGAAATGGTTCAATTGAGGACACTCATATTTCTTAGAAGTTCAAATCGAACTGAGCATTCATTGGTACTCATTATTTCAAAAGGGTGTTGGGGGAGGGGGGGCGATTATCTTTCTTATATGTTCAAATTTACCAAATCAGATTTCAGGGAATCTGGAGAGATGAAAATCAAGCCACCTGTGAAGCCACATAGGATCACGGACTTCCTGAAGCCGTACGTGCTGAAGATGCATTTCACGAACAAGTACGTGGACGCCCAGGTGGTCCACTTTCCCACAGCCACTGTGGCCTGCTCCGCATGCTCCCAGGAGAAGCAGCTGAGGCCGACCATGGAGAAGACTGGCGATGTAGCCGCAGCTGCCAGCATCGGCCGGATCCTTGCAGAGCGTCTGCTCCAGAAAAACATCCCTGCCGTCTGCATCTCCCTCAAGGGGGAGCAGAGGTACCATGGGAAGGTCAAGGCCATTGTTGATTCCTTGAGGGACGGCGGAGTTAAGCTCCTCTGATGACTGGTTACTGTCTTCCTCCTGTTTTTTTGTTGATCTTGAATTGTTGTGCATGTGATTATAATGGGTTGATTGAGTTGATTTGTAGGAACTCATTACATGAGGGACTTTGTGGTATATTCAAGTTTTGATGGGATTTGTGTTGCACTTTTTCTATGTTGGAATAATTGGATTTTGGCTAATATTTGCTTTGTGCGGGGTCTGCTTATGTTTTACTTTTTTTGTGGATTCATTGTTCTTATCTTATAGATCCTGGATTTTTAGGATGTTGGAGTTTCAGGTTCATAAAATTTATTTTTATCCTAAGCTCTATCATACCTTTGTATTTTCAGTTCTTCACTCTCTTTCCCCCCATTTGGGGTGAAGAATAAACCAAGAATTGGGGAGAATACAGTAGAATAATCCCCAACAGCTTTTTGTTTGACAAGAATAAACCTTGATAGCTATGTCTGGATAAGTTAGGATAAAGCCTGATAACTATTCTAAGAAAATGGTGGAATTGCTTATCAGGGCTTATTTATGCCAATGGATAAAAATACCCTTCTCTGTCATTTTAAAATATTTATCTCTCCTAACATTCTCTGCACACATTCAAAAAACCGTCACATCTATCATATCACACTCATATCTCTTATACTTATTCTCAAACATAAATAATTTATGCAGAGGTATAATTGTCATTTAAAAATCATTAACTCTTATCCATCTCTTATCTACCACTTATCCTTACTTTATTCAAGGCGAACCAAACAACAAAAAGATCAATTTTACGTTTCCCAATGAGAATAACAGAAAAGACAACCAAACAAAAATTTACCTATTCAACATGAATTGTTATCTATCCCAGTATAGCTATCAAGGGTGAATAACCTTGTGTCACTCCCCAAACGGGCCCTTTAGGTTTGTCCTCCCATCTCTCTCTCTCTCTCTCTCTCTATTATCGCTTCTATCGAAGTATTGACTCTTCCTTTTTTTTTTGTGTAAAAGTATTGACTATTCTTTTTGTAATATGAACTTTTAGTCCCTTTTTGGTAGGGATGGTAAATGAGCCAAACAAGCCGAGCTTTGACATGTTCAAGCTCGACTCGTTATAAACGAGTCGAGTCGAGCCGAGCCGAGCTCACGAGCATCAACGAGCGTAGCGTTCTTCTTCATTTTAGGGTTTTTAGGGATTGAAAACAAATTTTAGTCTAAATAAACCAAGTTTATGAGCCTAAACAAGCATAATTTTGTATTAATTTAATGTTATGATTTTATAAAGAACTTTAGTTAAGTTTCAACTAAGTTTTTATAACACAAACGAGTCAAGTTTGAACACAAAATGAAGTTCGATCCAGTTTCCGAGCCTAACCGAGCTTTAAAAATTGTTCAAGCTCGTTCATTTGTCTAATTGAACGAGCTTGAACGACATCTAACCGAGTCAAGCCCGAGCGGCTTGATTCGTTTACCAGCCCTATTTTTTGGTAGCAGAATAGGTGGAAATTATGATGGAATATGGGTCAATAAGCTCAAAAAATTGTTTGTTTACAAAAAAAATAAACATGTATAATTATGTCAGAATAAGTGAGAATAAGCTGATATTGGTATTTCAGACCTTGCATGTGTTATTTCACCTAATCTATTTAATTGGTATAAGAGAGGTCAACATGCCATATCATTTTTTTTCACTTTTTATAGTTTATTATCCAAATTTTATTCATATTAATTCATCGTTAATCAAATAACAAAACTTTATTTTTATGTTTGTAAACAAGAATAATTAAAAATATAACTAAATAAAAAATTATTCATTTCTAATTTATATTGAAATAATTACCTACTGTCGCTCTCTAAATGGAAGCTAATATTTAGAATAACAATTTTTTTAAAAAAATCTAAACGAGAGTCCTACTCAATCTGAATTAAGCCCAGCTGAACTATGATTAGGCTAACCTTTTCGAATTTCAGTACAGAGTTGGATTATGTTCATATCCAATCTGATCTCATCCGTTTGAGTTTCAATCCTATTTGTTGTATATCATTTGGTTGCTCTATTTTAACCCTTCTAAATTGTTAGTAACCCCCCTTGAATGAATTTTGTTACTAAAGATCCATTTAGATATTCTTAATAAGTATACTCCTAATAAATAAGCTAATCTAATTTTTTAATATAATATTTAATTAACATTATTTTAATAAACATGCCCCCTCATATAAATTATTTTATTTATTTATAAATTCTTGAATATATAATTTTTCCTTACGCAGGGAAGAAGACTAGGATGAAATTTTTTTTCGGTGATTGGGCACTGCTTTTTCTTCACTAAATAATGAGATACACAGTTTATCTAGGATTTCTATTGATATTGTTTTTTTTTTTTTTTTTGAAAAATGATACTAGTGGATTTGCCACTTCTTTGATTAGTAAACGTACTACATTTCCTTAACAAATGATAAAGGAATGAACAACCTACACAAGAAGAAAAGGAGAAAAATCTAGATGATGCTTGCTTAGGAGATCTAACCAAGGCCTTCTTCTAGACTGGCTCCGAACCTTCCGCTATGTGATTACCACCCTATTCCTTTCAAATCTGACCTCCCTTGCCCCTGCACAAAAACAGCCCCACGCAGAGATACATCTCTTGACGCAGTCCCAAATCCCCTCCTCCGAAACTGAAGATCCAACAAATATCCTGTCATTACGACCAAGCCAGATTGCCCACATAACCGTCGGGATCATAATTTGCAGAACTTTGCTTTGGACGCTCCTATCACCACGACGTGACAGCCCACGTCCCAAGCCCCATAGGTGCTCAAGGGAAGTCAGGGACAACCTGTGCCCCAACATGCTGCCTAGTCGGCTCCAAACATGAAGCGCCACGCGACACTCGCAGAACAGATGGAAGGTTGTTTCCACCCCGTCCGCACAGAGAGCGCAGGACAGAGAGTCGCCAGGCCTCCAATTCGCGCGGTAAGCCTGTGTCAGCAAGCGCTCGTTAAATGCCAACCAAAGGAAGAATCTAACCTTCAATGGTGCTTTACATCCCCATATTTGTGGAGATTTTCTAGCCACACTTAGATTAAAAGGGCAATCACGTCCCCACCAAGAATATGCTGCATGCACCGAGAACCCGGCCGCGTCGACCCACACAGGCGCATCATCCTTCTGCTCGTCGATTCTAAAGTTAGCCAATACACAGAAAAGTTGTGTATATTGCAGAAACTCTTCCTCCTCGAGCCTACGTCGTAGCTGAAACACCCATCCCACTCCAAAAGCGGACTGATCCCAGAATTCCCTCACTGTTCCCACTTGATTGCAGGCCACCTCAAAGAGCTCAGGATAAATCACCTGCAGCGGACCTGTGCCACACCAATGGAATGACCAAAACCTGATCTGGTCACCTCGCCCAAGACTCCAGCGGACTGCCGATAAGATAGGCCTCCCCATACGAAAAATATTTTTCCAAACCATCGAAGAGCACGAACTTGGCAGAGGTAGTTGAAGGTATTGTTGACGTCTTCGCTGCAAGCCTCCGACGACCACCTGTTTCCACAAGGCCCTTTCAACCGAAATAAACTTCCACACCCATTTGGAAAGTAGTGCTCTGTTAAACACATCGAGATCTATAACACCCAGTCCTCCCCTCTCTTTGCCAATGCACACCGTCGTCCAACTGACCAGATGCACTCGGCGGGGACCCAAGCCTGCGCCACTCCATAGGAATCTTCGTCGCAGTGTGTCCAACCGATGCAAAATAGTCCTTGGAAGCTTGAAGAGAGAGAGCATGAAGACCGGTAAGTTAGATAGGACTGCTTGTAAGAGTACAAGTCGACCACCCGCACTAAGAAGCCTTCTAGATCACCCCTCCAAACGCTGCTCAAATCGATGGACGAGAGGGGCCTAATCTCTAAGCGAAAGGGAGCGGAGGCTGAGCGGCAGGCCTAAGTATCAAGTGGGGAAGCAGTCCGTTGGGCAAGAGAAGTGCTGGGCAAGAGGTAACAACTCGGCCTCCTCCATGTTAATCCCAAAGAAGGCATGTTAATCCCAAAGAAGGCAAGAGTATTGATATTGGTTTTGTGTAGGGTTTGAATCTTTTTAATCTTTTTAGGGTTTAGGATTTTAAGAAATTAAGTGAATTTATGCACGAACAATTAATTCTCATATTCTTTTTATATTTCCATTAAGTTTTTTTCCATCAGAATATGTTAATTAAGGCTATCCAGCTTAGCATTTGAAACATCAAAAATTACGATCACGTTAACAGTACACGTGTCAATGCCATTATTAGCGATACGTGTACAGAATAAGCTAAACTAAAATGTTGAGTTACTTTGCAATTGAGTGTGTACCATTAAAATGTTAAAGTATATGCTGAAACCATCCTATTAATTTGTTATTTTTTGAAATTGTGATTTTATAAAGTTTTAGAACTTCCGTTTTGGTCTGTAGACAATTGATTGTACACCAATTGATAAATTAAAATTATTTTATTTACAGTAAAGATCAAAATGAATCTCTTCCTGAAAAGAAGACCTTGAAAGTTCCTAATGTCAATAATATTGTGATGAGTTCTTAACTACTTGTCATTTGATACGTGAACTGGACATTAAACTCATCTAATCCTTAAAATACATGCATTCACTTGAATAGAAAAGAAAAAAAAAACCAATTGCAAATCTCATCTTTATCGTTAACTGTTTTGACAATGTTTATCAAACCTCAACAAAAGTTTTTTTTTTCTCTCTCTAAACCCAAAACACCTAAAATCTCTCATGTTCACACTCATTACGAAGATTAAAAGAAATCACCATTGTGTTATTAAAACGGACAACAATCCAACCAGCCGCAAAGGTTCTGTTGGAGAATCGAACAGATAAGAGAGAGTTTGTGAGGCAGTCGAAGCCTTAAGGGTTTAATGTAAGAGTAACTTACTTATCGTTTGAATATGCGATTAATATACGAGAAGTTTAAAAATTATGTTATAAAAATGTGAGAAACTTTTAAATAAAATAAACTTACTTATTGTTTGAATATGAGATTAGTATTCGACCGTTTGGCATGATCGACCCGTCTTACACTCGGGTGGGGCTATTTGCACCCCTTTGTTTATTGAGCATACCCGTGTCTAACCCCACCCCACCCCACCCCACTCAAATAACTTAGATTTTGTACACATCCCAGTATTTATTTAACATTTTACTCTCCACTGCACACCCATTTCATCTAAACCCAAAAAATTAAAACCCTCAAATGTGCATCTCTTCCTCCCTCTCACACATTTGGTTCTCTCTCCCTCCGCCGTTGGAATCGGAGCTCGACTCCAAGTCCTTTCGTCGCCACTTCCTCAAGCTCCAAGAGAAGGTGTACCTGCTCATTCTCTAGTCCTTCTCCTACCTTTTTTACTCCCTCTTGAATGAATGAGCTTTGAATGAAAGTAATGAGTTTTGAATGTTTATCAACAAGCATGTGTTTATGAATGTTGTTGAACTACTCTATGACTTTCAATTTTGTTCCCATAGACTGCCTCATTAGTAAAAACTTATAGATTTCACTTTTGTTTTCATAGACTGCAGCAGTGTCTCAGACGCCTCAGGTGTTTATCTCATTAGTGAAAACCTACTTGTTTCACTTCTGTTCCGATAGACTGCAGAAGTGTCTAAAGATCACATATACTTAAACACCTCAGGTGTCTACCTAATTAGTCAAAACCTACGGATTTCACCCCTGTTCCGATAGACTGCAGCAATGTCTATGTATTACAAATACCTAGACATTTCAGGTGTTTTACCTTTTCCAGAATATACGAGTTTCACTTCTACTCCCATAGACATCATATGTGTCTACGGATCAAATATATTTAGACATCTTAAGTGTCTTTACCATCCCAGAACCTATGAGTTTCACTTTTGTTATGATAGATTTCAATAATACCTACGGATTACCAATATCTAGACATCTCGCATGTCTAACCCATTCTAGAACCTATGGGTCTCACTTTTGTTCCGATAGATTGCTGCAATGTCTAAGGATTACAAATACATAGATATCTTATTTGTCTAATCTATTCCAAAACATACGAGTTTCACTTCTATTCTCACAGACATCAGAGGTGACTATAGATTACACATACTTAGACACTTCAGGTGACTAACCCTTTTTAGAATGAGTATTTTTAGTATTAATTTATAAATGGATCTTTAAATGTTAACCCATTTAAAAAGAGTGTGAAAAGCAAAAGGAGGGGTGCAAATAACCCCACCCCTTACACTCATGTCCCGTCAACACACCACCGGGTCGCATCGTCAAGGATTCCCGGTCGGATCTTCTGTTTACCCCGACTCGACCCGATCGCTTCAATCAACGTCTATCACGTGCAAAGCCTCCACAGTCCACTCTCTCTCTCCCTCGCCAAATATTCGGAAGCGGTCACTTCCACGACCGTCATCACAACCCGACAAACGTCCTCAACTTATAACACGTGCCATCCCAACCCTTCCTTGTAAACCCCTCCAAATTTTCTATATTTACGAAAACCTCCTCCATTGGCTCAGACAGTCAGACGAGGAGACAAAGACCTAATAATTTGCCCCTCCCCGAACTTTCATGATACCACGCCCCTTCCGACGGTTCTCATTTCACCAACCGTCCATCTCTCAGTGGCACTCCACCCAAATAGCACCTAAAGCCAGGGGCATTCTCGACCGTTCATCAACTCTTTCACGTGACGCGGACCCGTCCTTATCGGTAATCGCCACGTGTCATCCTCGTTTTCGGGGACCCTTTCTTTTCTTTTCCGTCCCGTCATGGCGGCCTTATCCCCAGCCGGCGCGGGCCTCTTATCAATCGCCACGTCATCACCTCGAGATTCCCATCGACGGTCCAGATTCATTCCTGCCCTGATGAAGACTTGGTTCGACATTTATTGCTTCGGCGTCTTTATATGTCACTCGAAATAGCGATTCAGATTCCTTCTTCTACAGAAGAAACGATGGGTCTGCTCGACAAGCTCTGGGACGAGACGGTCGCCGGTCCGATGCCGGACTCCGGCCTCAAGAAGCTCCGCAAGCACAACAACTTCTCCTTCCGTTCCGTCGCCTTCGGCAAAGGTCGGTCGCCGTCGCCCGTCCTTCTCTCCGGTCCCGAGTACTTCAGATCCAAAGGTCCTCATCTTTTCTTCTTTTTTTTTCTTCCGTGGCGCAGATGCGACGACGGACGGAGGGATCGTGAGGTCCAACGGCGATGATCCGACGACGCCAACGACGCCGAAGACTCCGACGACTGCGACGGTGACGAGGAGCATCATGATCATCAAGCCTCCGAGCCCGGCGGGGACTCCGCCGGCGTCCCCCGCTGGGTCCACTCCTCCGGTATCTCCGTTCTTTGGTAAGCTCGGCTGTGTTTTTTTCCTTATATAAGCAAATTGACATGAATGCCCCTGTAATTCGAGAGCCTTCAATATAATAACATAGGGACAATTGCGTCATTTACACTGTCAGTGGATGCTGACTATAGCGTCTGTGCATTATTGGTGACCCCGGATCCATGACTCGTGGTAACATCAGTATCCAATTACATCGAACAGCATAGACTATGTAATTCGATTCATGATGCTGATGGTATCTACGCTTGATTGGATCCGTATTCATTTTTTGATTGGTTGGATCTGGGTGAGATGATGTGACAGCCGTTGGATTTCGATCGCAGGTGGAAGGGACGCGAATCGGTTCAGGAGGAAGTCGTCGTCGGTGTACGAGAGAGGAACAGCCGGGGCTGGAAGTGGGAGCTCTGGTCCTCCTTATGACGTGTGACCTCTAAAAATAGAAAAAATAAAAATCTATGTCTTTTCGTGTTAGGGATCAGACGGTGAGAGCGAGAGACTTGAGTGATTGGTAGTGCTTTTTTTTTGTAGTAGTTGTTGTCGTTGTTTGTGTGAGCATGCACGTCCGTCTCTACGTGTGTATACAATGGACTGTGTAGGTGGTGTTTGTTTAGTTTGGTAAGTGTGAAATTTGTTATAGGTGGGCGAGGATTGTAATATAGTTTGTTTGTGGAGATGATATGTAATTAAAATATGAAATCCATCAAATTGCACCAGTATGCTTTTATTTTATGTTTTTCTTAGATTTTGTGTTTGACTCAATAGTTCGCTCGCGGGAGAGGATATTTTTAAATCTCTGAATCTGAATGAAAAGAAGAAGATGAAATCTAGATTTTAGCTTGATTGTTTAATTAATGTATTATGGACGATTTATTTTATTCACAAGACTTGAATGAAAACCTGGACTTGGATGGTATTCTCCAACTGATTCTGATTTCTAAGAAATGGAAATCCACGCCTTCCTTAGCTTGCTAAATCCGAACTCACCACTCACACTAGAACTGTTAAGCAGAAATCTTGTTAGCAAGACAGTACTATTAGAACGAAATAGAAGTGTACTGATTTGGCAAGTCTATTATGTTCTGGAAAGAAGAAGTCTGATGCTAGAGTTGGACTGAAGGGACAACGAACTGATTGTGTTTTCTTCAACTCTTTCTAACTGGAATGTTACGAGACTTGAATGCAAACTCTAATAACTGAATGTCTATTGCAGTGAATGATTGGATAATTTAAAATGCAGAGAAGATTTTCACTGAAACAGTCTAAGGCATCCCTCCATTCAAATAGTCAATGATCTGATCCTCTAAAATGTGGGCACATGGGCCTTTAAAATGCCCAACACTCCCACGTGCGCGCGCCGCGCGTGGTGGTGCTCGCACCACCTCGCATGAAAAGGTTCACCATATGTGTCCATAAAAAACAATTCATTAGAATATAAAGAGTCTATCTTATAAATCATCAATGTTTTTTTTCAAACAACTGATATAAGACTATAACTTTTTCTTCTTCCTTAACCACTAACCACTTTCATTATATTATTGGAAGAACTTTGCATCCAAAAGATCAGGCGCACATCGTGTGTAACCTGATTTTATCAAATTTATCATTTTTGAAAGCTAGTGTGGGGCCTGATCCTAAAGGGTTCCAATTTCGACTTGTTTGTGTCTGTACGTGATCTTATTTCGTCGTATACATATGTTAAGATGTGTTGTTTTCTAACACGAGTGGGACGTACGACTATTTACAAAGTAATATGGTTGGTTTTTATAAAGATTTTTTAGTAATTTTTTTCTCATTTATTTAGGTCTCATTTGACATTCATTTTCATCATCATTTTTATTCTATTAGAACACCTAAAAATATTGCGTTTAAATCTATCATTTCTGTCAAATTTTTCATTTCATGGAATCTATTAAAATTGAATTTATGGACTTTTAGAGTGAGTGGCCAAATTGACCCTTAGTCTCTTTTGGTTAAGTGCATGTGCTTTAAAACTTAACAGAAAAATGACAATGGTGAGGAGTGAAATAAGGGGGTAGACTTTTGTAACATGTGAATCAAATTACTCATCATCTTTTTCGTGTATATAGATAAATTTTGTCTAACCATATAAATATGTATATTTTTCTTTTTAAGTATATCAGTTCTTGTTATTGTTATGCAATAAGATTAAGGCGTTATGAACGTCATGGAAATAACATTCAGGGACATGTATGTCAAATGCATATAGTGAGCAAGGCCAACTCTCAAATAAACTAAAAAAGATGCGACCTCAAAGAACTCTTACAATTAATGAGAGAGAGAGAGAGAGAGAGAGAGAGAGAGAGAGGTTGGGAAGAGTATTGGAGGTGGACGAGACCGAATTCGGTCAGTGCCGAGCTCGGTCAGTACTGAACTGCTCCACGTTCAAATCGAACTGCATCACTTATAAATTGAACTGCACAACCAATTATTGGGTATATTTTTCACTCTCTTATTAGATATTGATGATACTTAGAAATTCATATTTTCTCCAATAGTTGATTGAATATAATAAGAGAATAAAAAATATACCCAACAATTGGTTGTGTAGTTCGATTTATAAGTAGTGCAGTTCGATTTGCATGTGATGCAGTTCGGTACTGACCGAACTGATCGAGGTCGAGCACTGATCGGATCCGGTCCCGAGATGGACAGAGTGGGTGGGTGAAAGATGACGCTACCCCCTCTCTTTTTTCTTTTTCTGTCCCCATACCCATTGTTGCCCTCTTTCCCCATCCTTTGCACATACTTGCCCTCCTCCCCTGACACCATCCTATTCTTTCTTTCTTTCCCTCCGACCTCTTGTTGGAATTTTGTGCATGGCAAGCAAATATTAAGCTAAACACAAATTCTTATAATTATCACATCAAGAATATAAACATCAAATATATATTAAGTCATGCATACTTTAAAATATATAGTAAAAACAAGATATAAATGAGATAGGGATTAGAAAAGTGTATCAAAAAATGTGGAAGCAAGTGATGACACTTTGTCCTCAGTGAATAAGGCCCTCTCACGCACATGGTTGAATAGCTCATACCACTGAGAGATACGACCACAACTGGTTTTAATCTTCCGGGATGCGAGCTACGGCAAAACCACGGTGAATGGACTACGATTCCTTCAGACTCCCAGATCAAGGAATTGAATCGAACAACAAGGTGTTGGGGAGCTAGAGATTGGAGGAAAGATGAGATTTTTCATAAAGTCTATAATATAGTGGGATCGGCTATGTAGGCTAAAACACCACTATATTAAACAAACACACATATTGTGGCGGCCCGTGTCCCAAAATGCCGACATGAGCGCGTCACGTGCCTAAAAACCCACCATAAATTTTTTTTTTCTAAAACAAAACATTGAAATGTCCATCCTATATAATCACATATGATAACAACCCCGGGATAACAGATAATCAACAAGATATATATAATCACTTATATCACAACACACCCAGGAAAGTTTAAGCAGTCAACAGAGCATCTAACACACCTCATACACAATCATCCATATATACAGAGCATTTAACATAGGCATGGTTCGCTAGACCAGCCTCTACCAAAATAATCATATACAGATCCAAAACATCAAACTATACACATCTATATATACCTATCACCAGCTGAACGTGGCACCAAAAGAAGACTAAGCCAACGTCCACCAACCCTGCCTCTACTCTGCAAAATAAGAGAAAATATAATGGAATGAGCGAAATATGCTCAGTAAGTAACCCAGGCATTCCACGCATAAGGAAAATAAGAATGACATCCAAAGTCAAGCTCAGTAATCTCAATAAACACCAGGTCAAAGTATAATGACAAATGGAATCACTGTATAAGCATCAGCGGAGAACAATAACATCGCTGATATATAAACATAGGAAAGAATAGCTCAAACTAACACCTCACAACTGATAAAGCCAATGAATATCATCAAGATGTATCACAATTGGACTGAAAGCAAGTACTCTGAAATTACTCATCGATCAAAAAGATGTTAATTAAATCACTGATGGCCCTGGAAATGTCACAATGCTACAAGAATGATAAGGGAATCACAATTCTGGCCCCCAAATGTCCAAAGCGTAGGATTGACCATCTGCATGACCCCACCATCTTGGTCCCTATGTCCAAGATATCCACATACCTCGCGTGTGGCCCTCGGAACGTCCACCGCGGATTCACTACCTGGCCCTCGGAACGTCCAGGCACGGCAGGGTATTCTCAAGTCCCCCTTGCTGGACCGTACATACTTATGCGCGCTAGGGAGGCAAACCTCAACTCTCACTGTAAGGTCTATGGTCATCCAACTCCAAGTACACAAGAAGTAATATAGAAGCAACAATGTCAATCACACTACAAGGCTTCATGGTCAAGCAACACGAGCATACAAATCATAGGTTCATGGCAAGACACTAAGATGGATACATATCATGATCAAAGAAAGGCTCACGATACTAACAAGTCAATCATAAGCTCACGAGACATAAATAAGGAAAGTAAGCTGGAATCCAATAAAGAACAACTCCAAGATACAAATAGACCAATTATAAGAATATTTTAGAATCTCGAACAACCACAGTCTAACAACAATGAAGAAATATGTCTCAATAATAAGCTATTTAAATGCAATACTCACAATGAAATCATGTGGATTATCAAATACAATTGAATGGCCTCAACATCAATAAAATGTGGGGTAGAATGAAATGAGTAAATGTCGAATCAACAATACCATGTGGAATGGAATTGAACAAATAATGGAATGGAACGGAACAAGCAAATATCGATCAGTTAGGTTACTTACAATAATACAACGTGAAATGGAATGAACAAGCAAAGTCGAGTCACTTACAATAATACAACGTGGAATGGAATGAACAAACAAAGTCGATCGGGTTACTTACATCACAATTCACAATCCAAGCTGGACTCACCCTAAACTAGCTCCTAAACCACGCAGACAGGAATCCACTGATAAAATTATAACTTCAATCAGATACTAAAATATAACCCTATTAATCAAACAATTCTCAAATCTACCAAGACAAAAATGACATCCCCACTACAAACCCTAAAATGATACTGTAAAATCAACCATCAAATACCTATTTATCCAGCCCAAAAAAAAAACATAATCATATTCCAGCCCCCAATCACAAATTCGATTCAAAACTGAAATAAAACAACCCTAGACGAAGAATAACAATGAAAAGAACAAGAATCTTTACCCAGTGTATCGCGAAAAATACTCCACAAAGCTTTTCCCAATTTTTCTAATCTTTCCCTGATTTCCCCCTTTTTTTCTCTAATAGAGTCTCGGTGACTCTCTCTCTCCGCACACATATATCACCCACACCACCGACTCACCGTTATTAAAAACTTTAGGTTTTGCCAAATTACCAGCATGCCCTTCCACTAAAATCTGCGCAGCCTCGACTCAAACAGCCATATCTTGTCGTAGGAAAATCCACTTCACATGAAACAACTTCTGTTGGAAAGCTGACGAAAATATCTAGAACTTCTATGTTTGAGCCAAGATCAGAAGAAGCTTTTCAACTATATTTAAAATAATGACGAACAGAAGACCTCGTGATTTATTCTTCTAGGGGCATAAATGGTAAAACAGACATAACTTTTCTAATATAACTCTAAATAACGCCAAACCAATTTTATATGAAAGGTAACTAAAAAATGAAGACTTCATATGTTGAGCGTGAATCCCAAATTTGCCTCGAATGTGCTTTTCAAAAATTAAACCAAATGTACGACTTCAAGGATAATAAAATCAAAAGCACAATAACATAAAAGTATCCTCTCCTGTAAACCAAACACGTAAATATTAGCATAAACCGGCATAAGAGGGTCCCGGCTATTACATCCTACCCCCCTTAAATAAGATTTGGTCCTCCAAATCCGCAAAACATACCTTATGATGAAAATAGGTGAGGATAACGCTCCCTCATCTCTGCTTCACGCTCCCACGTCGCATCCTCGGATGTCTGATGTTGCCATAGGACCTTAACCAATGGAATGATCTTAGTCCTCAACTGCTGCTCTCGACGTACTAAAATACGGATGGGTCGTACCTCAAATGTCAAATCCGCATGAACCTTTAAAGGTTGATAATCGATAACGTGCGACGGATCCGGATGATATTTCCTCAACATGGACACATGAAACACATTATGAACGCCTCCCAACTGCGGTGGCAATGCAAGCCGGTATGCCGACGTACCAATCCTCTCTAGGATCTCAAATGGACCAGTATATCTAGGGCCCAACTTGCCCTTCTTCCCAAACCTCATCACCCCTTTCGTCGGTGATATCTTCAGGAAAACGTGGTCCCCAACTCGAAACTCCAAATCTCTCCTTCTGTTATCGGCATAGCTCTTTTGCCGACTCTGAGCTGTTCTAAGCCGATCCCTGATGATACGAACCGTGTCGGTCGATTGCTGTACGATTTCTGGTCCAAGCATCTGTCGATCTCCCACCTCTTCCCAGCAAATAGGAGTCCTACACAGCCTACCATACAATGCCTCAAAGGGTGCCATCCCGATGCTGCTATGATAGCTATTATTGTAGGCAAACTCCATCAATGGTAGGTTCTTTGCCCATCCACCCTCAAACTCAAGAACGAATGCTCTCAACATGTCCTCGAGAGTCTGGATGGTCCTCTCAGATTGACCATTAGTCTGGGGCTGAAATGCTATGCTAAACTGTAATTTGGTCCCCAAAGCTTTCTGTAGACCTCTCTAAAAATGAGATGTAAACCTTGGATCACGGTCCGATACGATACTGACAGGCACTCCGTGATATCGAACAACTCCATCAATATACTTAGCCGCCAGACTATCCATCGACTGCGTAGCTCGAACAGCAAGAAAGTGGGCTGATTTTGTCAGTCTATCCACGATAACCCATATGGTATCACACTCCTTCTGGGATCGAGGTAAACCGCACACGAAATCCTCGGAATACGTAAATTTGGGTACGTCTATCCCCACTTTTCAATCTGCTGATCCCCAACCTGAAAAAAGAAAAACTTGGATCCCGTTTTTTTTTAACTAAATGGTAGGCATGCGCCTTAATTTTATTTCAAAATCAAAGCGAACACGCCCAAAGCAGGAAAGGGTAGAGAATGAGTCTACCAAAAAACAAAGCAAACAAAATCAACAAATACACCAAGGACTACTCCTCAATCATGATTTTCCCACCGACATACAACACTTTGCTTGCCCCTGCGCACACCGTCCCCCAATTTTTTATATAAGTCAGCACCGACTCCCATAAATTCTCCATGTATATGTTTGTGTCCCGAAAAATTCGATGATTACAAACAAGCCAAATGGTCCACACCACCGCAGGGATGTATGACTGAGTGATTTTCCCGAAAGCACTTCTGTCCCCCCTCTGCCTCATCTGTTTACCCGCCATCCATAAGTCGTCCAAGGATCCTCGATTGTCCGGAAGCCCTATTGCTAACTTGAGTCTCCGCCAAAGCTGACGTGCCAATGAGCACTCGAGGAACAAGTGATGGACTATTTCCTCTCTACCCCCGCATAGAGAGCAAGTTAGATCGTCGTTGGGTGCCCATCGAGCTCTATAAACCTTGGTGAGGACTTTCTCTTGAAACATTTGCCACATGAAACATCGCACTTTAAGTGGGATCTTTGGCTTCCAGATCTCTTGGACCTTTATAGCACTTGAGTCAAAGCTGGGCAATGCTCGCTGCCACCAATCATAGCAACTTCGCACAGAGAAGGGGTGACGAGGCCGCGAACGCCAACACACCGCATCCGGCATGCCATCCGCAAGCTCCACATAATAAAGCTCCCGCAAGAGATCGGGGAGGGTGTCAGCCCCCGCACCCCCCGGGTTCCAACGTAAACGCACGTCCCAAACGCCATTAGGTGTGTCGGATCGCCAAAAGCTAGCCACTGTCTCTTCTCTGTCTCGGGCCAATCTAAATATCTCCCCAAATCGGTCTTTCAAAGCACTGTCCCCAAGCCAAACATCGTGCCAGAAGCTTGTGGATCTCCCATCTCCCACTCTCCATCGAATAGCCTCCATAAAACCATCTGAGAATGACAAAATGTTCTTCCAAGTGAAAGAGAGGCGGGGAGAGACAACCGGGAAACAGTTCCGATGATCACCGCACTCGAACCTCACCTCCATAAGCCAGCACCACAATAGATCATGGTTGGACAACCATCTCCATCTCCATTTGTTGAGTAAAGCCTTATTCAAGTCGGCCAAGTCGAGGACACCCGCCCCCCACCCCCCCCAATCTCTTCCTGCTACAAACCAGGTCCCAACGGACCAGATGAGCCTTTTGCCCATCACTGAAAGCACCACTCCAGAAGAAGCATCTTCGGATGACTTCGATTTTTTGCAGAATACCCTCTGGCACTTTGAAGATCGAGAGAAAGAAAACTGGAAGGTTTGATAATACCGCTTGAAGCAAAACCAATCGTCCGCTAGTGCTCAATATCTTACCTTTCCATCCCTCCAACCTTCGTTCGAATTTTTCCACCAACGGGTTCCAATCCACCTTCCGGAGGTTGTCCAAATGAAGAGGAAGGCCTAGGAGCCTTGTGGGAAACAGTTGGACACGACACCCGAAGATCCCCGCGAGAGAGGCCAGTGTCCTTTCCTCAAGGTGGATTCCGAGCATGGAGCTTTTATGAAAATTAATACGCAAACCCGACATGAACTCAACATTTGCAAATGAATAAAACTCCCCGTATAGAGAGGGAGTTAGCGGCACATAAGATCACCGTATCATCTGCATATTGGACATGAGATGTGGAAGGGCCACCGGTGCATATGGATAGGCCTTGAATCCACCCCTCTGCCTCCGCCATCTTCATCATTCTGCTAAAAGTATTGGCCACAACTGTAAACATGATGGGGGATAAGGGATCTCCTTGACGAAGACCCTTGTTCATGTGAAAATAACCGCAGGGCTTGCCATTCACCAAAACTGATGCCGTTGCCGTCAAAATACAATCTCTAATAATTCGGATCCAGCTTGATTCGAAACCATGATAGGTCAATAGGTGAAGGAGGAAGTCCCACCTCACATTGTCGTACGTTTTTGAGAAGTCGAGCTTAATGACCACCCCACTCCGCCCATTCCGATGGGAGGCAGAGATGCACTCCTGAGCCACCATGAAACCATCGTGTAGATCCACCCCGGAATAAATGCCGACTGATTCTCCTCAATCATGAAACCAATCACCTCACGTAGTCTGTTTGCCAACACCTTAGCCACCATTTTGTAAGCCTCATTGACAAGGCTGATTGGGCGAAAATCTCCAACCTTGGCCGCGCCGTTAATCTTTGGAATCAAAACAAGAAAGGTGGAATTGAGGCAGCTGATCCCGCAAGAACCCCTTTGGAATTCAGTAAACATTTCGAGAACATCTTCCTGAACAAATTCCCAAAATTCCTGAAAAAAACGTAGGCCGAAGCCATCCGGACTAGGAGCCTTGTCAGGTGCAGCCCCGAAGACTGCTTTCTTTACTTCCTCCGCTGTAAAAGGTGCCTCTAGAGCCGGCCATAGGTGATCGGGAACCTTCTTGAGGTCCTCATCGTACCACTCGAGGATTTTGTTTCGATCCTTCTTGAAAATTGATGTGAAATGGTTCACCAGATACTGTTCAGTGTCCGCTTGAGCTTCCAAAATCTGTGTGGCAGAATGCAATCTCCCGATGTGGTTGAGCCGCCTCCTCATGCTTGTTGCTTTATGGAAAAATTTTGTGTTATTGTCCCCCTCTCGTAACCACGTCTCACATGAGCGTTGGCGCCATTCAGCTTCCTCCGAACGGAGCCATCAGAGCCAAGAATGCTTAAGATTTGCTCTATGTAACATGTCCTCCTCATCAAGAGCACAAGTTTTCTCTCTAACCTCGAGGGTTCTAAGTTCCCCTTCTATCTCACACTTTCACTGGTGTCTCTCAGCACGTTGGACTCTGCTCCACTGTTTCAAAACTTGTTTGACCCATTTAAGTTTAAAAGCCACCTTCTTTGTGCCCATAAGACCCGGGGCGGGAATCCTCCATGCCTCCATGACCACCTCGCGGAAGCCCGCACACAGGAGTCACCAGTTTTCAAACTTGAAATGGTGGTAGTCTGTGTGGGTGTCACCTCCTTCAAAGATCAAGGGGGAGTGGTCGGAGCATATCCTCAGCTGGGCTTTTAGGGAACACAGTGGAAAGGCCTCCTCCCAAGCATGGTCCACCAATACACGATCCAGCTGTCGGTACCGTCGGGGAGGCCTCCGAATGTGTCGGAATGTGTGTCGGAGCGGATCCCGGCGGGGTGCGCGGTGAGCGCGCGTGTGCGTGTGTGGGGGTTCTTCGTGGATTTGGATCGGATGCGTGCCCTGGCGGGCTCGGTCGGATCGTCTTCTCGGAAGGGTGAGGGGTGTGTCGGTCCTGGTTGAGGCGCCCTATAGAGTCTCAAGAGGATTCAGGGGTTAGTGTGATCGCCACCTACTTTTTCTAAAAGCAGGAAAAGGTTGGGTTTGGTTTTGGTCGCCTACGTGAGGAGTTTGTGGGGTCTCCGCTCTGAGACACAGATATACCGTACACAGAGGTGAAAAACAGGTATCTTATTCTGCTTCTAGGGCTTGACTAAAGGAGTCTTGGGACAAATAGGTGTGGATATAGGGTGTGAATAGAGGGGCGGCTAGTTGTTTTTAGCCGTCGGCCAGGGGGCGGCTAGCTAGGGTTAGCCGTCCAGGATCTGGGTTGGTTTGGGCAGAACTTCGATAGGAAACGGGTTTGGTTTTGGACAGAGGCTAAGCTAGGTTTAGCCCGGGTTTCTCGAGGGTGGGATGAGAGGATATTTTATGTAGGGAATGGGTGTTTCTCTCACAAAAGGGGCTCTCTCTCTCTCTCTCTCTTGGGATTTCTAGTGGTGGATTGGTGATTTGTGGATTTCTTGGTGATTGAAGATGAATTGGTGATGTTGTATTTGGGCTTGGGACCCCTCTATTTATAGTGAAAGAGGGGCAGGGAAATATCCCGAGGGTAATGGAGTGGGTGGCTTCTATTGGACCTCTTATTAATTCTCTGGTTCTTCTGTCAGAGACCAGGTGAAGGGCGGCTAGTGCTAACTAGCCGCCCGGGATGGGGCGGCTACTTCCTGGTAGCCGCCCCTATCATGAACTGCCAAACGTCCCATCTCTGACAAGCGGTGGCTTGGGTCGGCTACTTGGTTTGATCCGGCCAAGAGAGGGCGGCTAAAGGTCATGACCCGCCGCAATGATCAGCATTTAATATTGCTTTATGTCCCATCCAGGGGACTGGTCCAAAGTCGGCCAGGGGGCGGTTAGGGGGCGGCCCAGTAAGGGGCGGCTAGTTAGGGCTAGCCGCCCCTTTCCAAGGACTCAGGGTTTTTTGGGTTTTTCTTAGGTGGGGTTCTGGTTTGGGGCCAGGGTTAGGGTTTAGGTCTAGGTCAAGGCCGGCTAGGGTTAGGGTTTAGGTTTAGGTCAGGGCTAGGGTTAGGTTTAGGGTTTGGGTTTAGGTCTGGGGCTAGGGTTAGGGTTTAGGTCTAGGTCAAGGCTAGGGTTTAGGGTTTCTGGTTCCCTGAATCTTTGGTTCCCTATTAGACATCCAAATGTGGGTCATTTCCGTGTGTTACTTGAAGTATTTTCTGTCTCTCTGGACGGTCAAAATTGGGGTATCTACACCAGCCTCGCGCAAGCTGGTTGAGCCCAGAGATTACACCATGTGAATCGCTGATTTGAGAGAGGGATGTCCAGGAGACTAGCCTCCGTAATCCAGGACGAGAAATTCTCCATCGCTCCGGAGATGCCCCCGTCCCGATTTCGCTCTTCCTGAAATCGGGTCACATTAAAATCACCCATTAAGCACCAAGGATGATTCCAACTTACATTGGTGGTCCGCAGGTCCTCCCAGAACTCCGGTCGCATTTCCTCCGCATTTGGGCCATATATCCCAGTCCATGTCCACACCCAGTGAGAGATCATGTATTCGAGCACCACTGAGACTGAGAAACGCCCTACCCTCTCATCAAGCTTCTTCTATCTTCAGTTGCTCCAGGCCAGTAGAATTCCACCTGAAGCTCCCTCCGACGGTTTGAAGAGGAAATCAGAGAGACGTCCATTACCAATGCAACGTGAATCAGCAGGCAAAAATGGTTCCATCTTAGTCTCTTGCAGACACACCAAGTTAACGCCATTGCTGAGCACCATGTCTAAAACCGCCGCTTTCTTGCATGGGTCGTTTAGACCCCTAACATTCCAGCATAGGAATTTATACATTAACAAACAATGATACTCCGCACGATGACCAACTCTCAAAGATCTAAGCAGGGGGGGTCCTTGCCCTTCCCTCTTCATGACGCTCCACTTCTCGATGCAGTGGGAAGGCATCCTCCAGGTTTGACCTGAAACGCACGCAAACTGATGGGTCGACGAGGTTCATACCGACAAGATGGGCACGCAAACAACCCGGGGAGTCTCTGAAGCCTTTGGTTTCCATAATTTGACTGCTTTCGCAAACTTCTTCCGGGATCTCTCATAGCTTCAAGACTTCCCCAGGCAGCGAAGAAGTTTTCCTCGGGCTGGCCGAACCCTCAGCGGCTCGCGTAGGCAGCACAGCACGATTTATGTCTTCGGAAAAACTGTGATCATCTTCCAGGAGGACCTCTCCATCCGCCGAGACCGCGCTTGCCGGGCACGACGGGCTTCCCGCCAAAGTCACATTCGTTGGACAATTCAAATAACCCACCAATATTGATTTAAGCCTTTTGGATGGGCTAGGATCCGGACTAATAATATCTGGGTCTAAAACTACGTTCGGGCGGGTCATACATGGGCTATCATTTGACAAATGGGCCTGGACAATAGGATTTAAAGATAGTCCACTCGATATGGGCCTATCAAGTGGAGAGGATTCACTTCCAAACCATTGCCAAGAAAGCCCACTATTTCCCACCTTTTTAATAAAGGACAGCTGTCCCATCCTCTGCAGGTTCTTCACATGGCCTTTATAGGTGGCATGTCCACACCATAATTTCTTCACACCCAAAGTTTCTGATTGTGATGATCTTCTTTGCCTATGGTGAAAGTGAGGTGACAGAGACCTATTTGGAGGTGATGGTAGATCTCTCGTGGAGACAGCCAACTGGACAGGCGCCACCTCCTGTATCACAGAGCAACCACTTTGCGTGACAGGCACGCCAACCGAACGACTCTCTCTGACAGACCTCAAAACGCCACGTGCCAGCACATCGTCCCCAACTTTCTTGGTAATGCCGCCTGCCCTTCTCTCCGACGCCGGAAGTGTTATTGAGGAAGAAGAAGCATAAACGTCCTTTGACCTTGGCGCCCTTTGTTCCTGTGTCTGGGTCCTTAGACCGACCACTCCGGTGAGCACCTCCGCAAAATATCTTCGTTGACGTCGGAGAGACGATGAAATCTGAATGTCCACCATCAGGCCACCAAGACATGCCTGTATGAGAGGAGGAGGAGACAAACCTTGTCTCAGCCAAACCGTGGCCTTCACTGGTGGGAAGTCCCCTCGTCTTCATGTCCTCCTAATCACCCTCTACGAATTCCTCATCCCCTTCACAAGGAAGCTCACCGGCCATGACCCACCTCTCGCATGTTGGTGTCGGCCTCATCCTCTCTGCCATTTCCATGGCCATCGCCGGCCTTGTCGAACTCAAGCGGAGGAACACTTTCAATCGCCACAGTGAGAAGATCAGCCTGATTTGGCTTTCTTTCCAATTTGGGATCTTTGACATTGCTAACATGTTCACTCTTGTTGGGTTGATGGAGTTCTTCTATAGCGAGGCTCCATTTGGGGATGCGGTCGCTCTCGACGTCATTTTCATTTTTACTGCTCTCATTTGGTACTTTTAGAGCACCCTTTTAGTGAAGGTGATTAATTTGGTGATGGAGATGATGGCGCCGAGTGGGCGGCGACGTTGGATGCTGATCAGATACCCATTCGACCTTCTTCAACAATAATCCATTGCATCACCTTTGAAACATCCTTCTTCACCTTCTCTCATTCTTCATCGATGGCAACAGCTTCATTGACGATTGAAAACAACACCTCGGCCACCTTGTCCATGCCCGCTTTGTCACTCTCATCTCTTCTCTCTATTTTGTTTTGTCATTGATTTTTTTTAGGCATGTCAACGGGTCAGGGTGGACCCGGGTCCAGGTCGAGTCAAGGTGGACCCTGACCTTTGGGTTAGGTTCATATCAGGTCTTAGGTCGGGTCGGATCCTTTGGGTCAGGTCCATATCAGGTCGGGTCGGATCAACCAATTAACAAGTCCATGCCAGACAAAGAGAAGTTGAAGAACTTCTTAATGGTCTATAATTATTTCAAATATTTAAAAAGTCGTAAGAATATTTCAAATGTGAAAATTTTTAACAATAATGATTCCTAGGCCCCAATTTCACAGGCCCCGAATAGGCCACATGAGGTGGCATCAAGACATTACCCATTATATCCCTATTTAATTTTTTTCTTATAAAGTGGTATTTCGGTTATGATTATTGATTTTTTGTGATCATTCTTCTTCATTAATTATTAAGATCAGCGTCTAACTTCATTATTCTTCATCCTCCCGTTTTGTTTTCTTCATCAATCTCGTCTTTTTCATCAACACCAACTGATTTTGTTTACGAAGAACAAGTAAGAGCAGATCGTTAATGTACGTGTTCCGGTACCCGAGCCATGTCAGGATGCACTCCGCGTGGAACACGTGGTTGCATGGCGTCCTCCTCATCGTCTCCCCCACCCGCACGCGTTCCTTGCAAACCGGGTATTCCACCTCCACTTCCTCATCCATCACCACCACCTCCTGCAGAGACCTCAACATCGAATTCGAAAAAATGGGTTCCCCCACCCCCAAGAACATCGCGTATACGAGGATGTTATTCTCCTCTTGAAACAACAGGGTCATCCGGCTGGGCTTCGATGGTGAAGAACATGTGGCACTGATTGTACCGGTATCGAATGGCAGGGGGACGTGGCGGTGGTCGTGGCGGCGTCCTTGGTTCGGCCATGAATGTTTCTTGATTGGGTTTCTTGGATTGATTGATGTGAAGGGGAGAGAGAGAGAGAGAGAGAGAGAGAGAGAGAGAGAGAGAGATAGGGGAGATGGTGAAGTTGGGGTTCAGTGGATGATTAAGGCGTGTCTGTATGTTTTTATGAAATGTAACAGTACATTGTAATGATTAATGTGTTTAGTGTTACATTTCAGATTTAATAATTATGTTACATTACAGATGCGTGTTTTGTGTTAAAACTAACATTGATATGTGTATTGTGTTTACATTTCAAGTTGGATGAAATGTAAATGTAACAATTCTGAGTGGTTGTTATTTTTAATGTGTTACGTTTGAGACTTTGATTTGATATGTTTTTATGAAATGTAACAGTTTTTGTCAGATTCGAATCGGGCTCTAAAACGGGGTCTCCCCAACGCAGTCGCGGAGCTTGTGAAGGTCCACGGTGGCGGCGGTGCCGGTGCTGATGTCGGAGACGGTGAATCGCTGTTGTCGCCTGTGGAAGCCTTGGTCACCTCGGCAAAGGATTCGAGGGACTATTACATTTGAAATGTAACAGACTTATAACGATGTAATGTTATTTTCAAAGTCTGTTTTTTTTTACATTTGTAAATGTAACAGTAATTTGCATAATCATAATGATTTATTTTTGTTTAGACTTGTAAATAATTTATAGGTGTTATATTATGAAATGTAATAGTATACTACAAGTGTATTATGTGGAAGTGTTACATTTTGTCATTTTTCTTTGCTGTTGCAGAGGAGTATTATATTTTCGTTGGATGAGATTCCAATATTTGAAGCGTTGAGACTGACAGAGAGGACAGACGAAGAGCTTCATATCTTTAAATGACGACTGTCCGGGATAACCACAAAAGTGAGGTCGCCATTGGAGATGGAGAATGTGAAGTAAATCGAAAGCAATATCAGGTATTGTTTTGTTGTATTTACATTGTGAAAACTGTGGATTGATTAATATTCATTTATAAATGTAACAGTTAATGAATATTACGGTTTGATTCGAAAGAGACACATTTAAGCAATACACAGTTTTTGTTATTTTGTTACATTTGAAATGTAACAACAATCTTGTAAATGTGTATATTATTTTTTGTAGTTACATTTGAAATGTAACAATCTTAGAACAATATAATGTTATTTATGCAACACTGTTACATTTTATTACATTCGTAAATGTATATTATTATTGCATTCGTAATGTAACATTGAATCGCCACATAATGATTTGTATTTGTTATATTTGTGCAACACTGTTACATTCTGTAACAGTTATAATCATAAAAAAACTAGAACGTTTTTTTTGTGTTATTTTAGTAATTTTGGTGTAATTTAGATAAATTTTTGTGTAATTGTGATGAAAAACAATTTAGGTGATTTTTGTGTAAGTTATGTAAGTTTTGGTGTAAAATTCATAAGAATTTTAAAAATTCAAATTTTGAAATATGCAAATTTTAGAGAGATATTTTTTTTAAATTAGGAAAATTCAAATTAATGTGAAATATTAATAAGAGAAAAAATGAGGATTTGAATTAATGAGATCTATTTTTAATGAAGGACATATCTGTATTTTACCGTTTTATACATTTTCAAAAGTTAACAAGCTAACCAATAAGGTGATGACACCTCATAGGGCTTGTGAGTGGGGCTTATATTTTGGGGCCTAGGTATCATGACTCAATTTTTAAATGATTATTCAATATTTAGTTTTAAATGCTTGATTGAATTATGAGTGTTAGGTTTGCTTATAAATAAAAAAAATTACATAATATTTAAGTTGGGTCAATCAGATCCAATGGATCTATATGATCGGGTCGGAGTGGATTCAGATTGTTGGGTCATTCAGGCTGGGTATTTACATCTTTCATCGGATTGAGTGCGAAACAGGTCCTGGTCGATCTTACCCGTTGACAAACTTAATTTTGTTCCTTTGGTTTCTTAAGTTGAAGACGACGCTCCATTCAAAAATAAATAAATGAGGAAGACACGTGGGTAGGTGAGGTTGACAGAGTGTAAGGCACTTGAGAGGTTGAATTTTTTTAATAAGGTTTTATATTTGTAAGTTCCCGTGAACTATGATTCGGTGATCGATCTCTCATTTTTTTATATTTTAATTTAAATTTTAAGATTTAAATAATATGTTATTTTTAGTTCATCCTAAATAATTTAGTGATAGGTTCTTGCTAAATAGTGATGACAACAAGACGGATTGAGATGTGTTTGATCAATCCCAAACCCGCTAATAAAATTTTGTCCTCAACTTGTAATGGATTTTATTATTCCGTTTTAAACCCGGGACGGGTTTGCCCGTGACGGGTTTTATTATACAATCCCAAACTCGTCCCAAAGGTTTTTTAAAAACTAAACCTGTCTCATCCCATTATATCTAGATGAGTACGAATTTAAAAATCCCAAATTTTTACATATTTTTTATTTTTTCTTATATTAAAAATTAAATAATTATTTTTATTCGTCATGTTATACAATATTATTTAACGCATGCTTAAATATTTTATAAATAATAATAATATATGTTATGCTAATTTAATTTATCTATCATATCATTTGAAATGATATAAATGATTTAAACGGGATATTATAAGGCGGGGCGGGTTTTACACTTGAATCCTAAACTCGTCCTATGTCTTCATCGTGTTGGGACGGGACGGGTCGGGTTTGGGTTTGACATTTGGATGATCAAACCCGTCCTAATAGAGTCGGGTTAGGGTGGGTTTCCCGTTTATCTCGTCCCATTGCTATCCCTACTCCCAATGATTAATAAGAAACATACCCTTTAAATCTAGGGACTTAAACTGAAATATGAAGAAATGAGAGATCAATCAATAAATTATATAATTTATAGGAATAAAAAAAAATAAAAAACCCTTTTTAATGTTATCTATTTGTTTATTTTTTGGGTGTCGGTGGAGTCATGTCTTGTGTTTTTTATTTTGATTTGACATGATGGAATGAGTACTCACTCTAGAATGTCCGTTTGGAAACAAAGATTGAAAATATAATTTTCAAAATAAAGCTGTTTTTAAGATGATTTTTAGACCTTGACTTTTATTGGGATTTTTTTTAATTCAAGAAACAATATTTGAAAACAGTTTATATTTGGCAGAGAAAATTGATTTTCAATTAAAAAAATCGATTCCGACAAAAAAATGTTGTTTTTGAGTTTTTCAAAACACATATTTCAAGATAAAAATTAAAAGAAATCCAGCTTTCGATTCTTCAAAAAACTGCTCCGTTTGACTGCATTTTTTTTTTCAAGAGAGAGAGACCTTGGCGTGGGTGCCTCCACTTTTTTGTTATTCATAATTTAGGTTGTTATATTGTTTTTATTTAAATTAGTACCTGGATGATAAGATAATCTTATTATAGTATACATATTTTTCATTTAAAATTTTTTTCATATATTTTTCTATTTAAATCTCTACTTGGCTAATTGGCTTCTCAATAAGTATTTTTTTTTTAAAAAAAAATAATTATTATATTTTTTATTAATAAAAACTGTAATGCGATGCCCTTACACACAAATCGTATACCGCATTTTTAATAAATTCCCGCCTCCCACTTACATCCCCGAATCTTCCCTCACAAGCTTCGTAAAACCCTTACATCTTCTCGTTTGGCTCTCCCTGTAAATCATTCTCTCTCTCTCTCTCTCTCATTAGAAATGGCAGACCACTTGAAGGTCGCCGATATCCGAGCCGAGCTTGCGCAGCGGGGCCTCTCCTGTGTCGGAACCAAACCCACTCTCGTTAGTCCCTCTCTCTCCCTCTCTATGTATATATGTTTTGTGGAGATTTTGGAAAACCAAAGAAGTGTTGTCCTACGCAGGTCCGGAGACTCGAAGAAGCCATTCGGGAGGAAGAGAAGCCGTCAAAAGCCTCTGTCGGTGGTAGAAAGAGACAGAGAGAGTCCCAAAATGGGGAACAGGTGGAGGAACAGATGGAGAAGGTCGGCGACATCGAACGGCTTCGTAGGATGGGCGTTCATGAATTGCGGGGACAGGCCACGCTTCGAGGCCTTTCGACGAGCGGGACGAAGAAAGTGTTGTTGGAGGGTATTGCCGCGGATATAGAGAGGGATTCGGCGGAAGGTACACTCTTTTTAACTGATTTTGGATTTGTGAAGTTACGCGGATAATTGGGAGACTTTGTTTGCGACATGTTGGGTTGGGTGTACTTTTTAAGACTTAAAGCAATCTTTTTCAGAGAATCGAAATGGGGAACAATTGAAGGAGCAGGTGGAGAAGGTTGATGACACTGAAAGGATTCGAGCAATGGGTCTTTGTGATTTGCGGGAGCAGGCCACACTTAGAGGGCTCTTGGCGAACGGGACGAAGAAGGCTCTCTTGGCACGTATCGCTGCAGATATAGAGAAGGATTCGGCAGAAGGCATTGCCAAAGGTGGTATGTATCTTTATCTCTTCTGTGGATTGATTTGGATTTGGGAATGCACGTGGTTTGAGGGTCTTTGGAGTGTTTGGAATTTGTTTATTGTTGTGCCTAAGATTTTCTAATGGGTTGGGAAAAGTGTGAAAGATGGAACTTTTTACTTTAAAGCAATCTTTTTTAAGATTAAATTTTTTAGAGGCTTTTGATGAATTTTGTTCCTGATACATGCATTTTTTCAATGGGTTTGAAATGTATTGCAGGATATGAGTAGCTTGTTTTGTGCTTTTTAATCAATTTCAATGGAAACTGCAAATAATTTATATTTATATGAGCTTTTAGTTAGTGAAGTTTAAACTTTTCTGCTGGATTTTTCATGGGTTTACATGCAAAAGGCACTTTTTTTGAGTAGTTTGTTTTTTGTGATGTGTAATCCATTTCTATGGAATCTGCAAGTGAATTAATTTTTTTATCAGCTCCTAGATTAATGAAATTTAACTTTTCTGTTTGATTGAAAATGTGGCCAGCCGAGGAAGTCAATGGAAGTATAACAGAGAAATTAGTTACAGTTACAAAGAAGGGCGACGCTGTGTTGGATCAGTGGCTTCCAGACCATATAAAATCATGCTACCACGTCTTGCAGCATGTATGTGGGAGTCGTTGCATTTTTTTCCGCTTGGATTTTTTTTGGCTTTCTTGGGCATTCTATGCTATTATAATTCATCCAATGAATAGTGACACAAACGAGGAGGGTTGCGAGTTAAGTTTTCTGAAATGACATGCAATTTTTTTATTATTTGGAATTCAGCCTTTTTTTTTATCTTATCACCACTTCACAATCTAAGAAAAATATGGTAAAACTTGGGAAAAGTTCAAGCAAACTTTGGAAGAATAATAAATAAAAAAGTAACTTTAATCTAAAAAATCATCAATATCTAAAATCAAGTTCTTGAATTTCATCTCATCACTAGACATTGAAATCTAGAATTTCAAGTTATAGCATCAAAATATCACCAAAAAACTCCAAATGATACCGTGATTTCATAACAAGACTGTTAAACGGCTCATGATTCTGACTTAATGTTGGAATATTATAATCATCATTTATGTCTGGATCAGAAGAGAGATCAGAACAGTAGGAAATGAAAGCATGCCCTTTTTCGGTTTGAAACTTCTAGTGTTCATCTTGAGAAAATAAGCAGGCTCGTCGATTAATATGTGAATTATTCAATTTGACGTGTATAATTTGTTTAGGTGCATTTATAATGGGGAAATCTTTTGTTGCACAGTACATGTATTAAACGCAAATCATTCAATAGAGCGTCAAATCATGTGAGAAGGCTTTTTGATGACAATCTAATGTTGGTATGCTGTGTAGCTTCCCTTTAGTAGAACAGAGTATTTAATACCTACAATGGATTTGGATCTACCAATTTTTTTTATTGTTGCAGGAAGATGAAATCTATGACGCTGTGCTGAACCAGACGAATCTTGGGCCGAACAATAACAAATTTTATGTGATCCAAATTCTTGGTCCGTTCTTTTGGCATTTATCTCCTTTTACATGACAGTGCATTGCTAACTGTGTCGTTTGTTTGGTATGACTGAAAGATGTTCCCTTCTATGTCATGCTTCCAGTCACCAGAATTTCTCTTGTTTTGTTGCTAAGGTAGGGATGAACATATTTCTCAAGTTCACACATATGTGTACTAGTTTAGTGGTCATGCTACACTTTGTTACAGATACCTTATCATTATAAGGTTCCCCTGTCATAAGGTTTCTCCAGGAATGACTCAATTGTCTGCAAAGTGAAATTGAAATGTGTGACCAAGTGTTGTGTTGTTTAGAAAAACTAGCATTCTTCATATTGAAAAACCATGGAATCTTTTGGTGGCAGTTAGAGTCTAGTCTAGCATGAAGCCATCAAGCATATGTTGATATGATATGTGATTTCCACTTCTAATATATACTGGTGGGATGTTTCTGGGTTGCTTTTCCATTTGGATTTTAAATTCTTTTTTGGTATGCAACACCAGAAAATTGCAAAATAATTCAGCGGAAGGTGAAGATATAGACACTATGAAACAAGAAACAATTTATATTGGTAAATAATATAAAGGCAGCGTATTGTTTTTTTTTCTTTTTGTCTAATTTAACATGCATTCACACACTATATCATCATTTGCTTGTTTTCCCTTTTGTATTTAAAGAATTTCAAGTTTCTACTGAATTGTTCAGTTTCAAGATCAACTTGATTGAGATCTACTATGGGGTATATCTGATTTGCATGTTGTTGGAATATAAGTCATTCACTAATTATAGAATGACTAATATCTGTTTGAAAACTGAAATTGATCCTAATTAGTAAGTACTATAATTAATGTGAAGCACCATCTCTTATAACTGCAGAATCTGACAATGGCGGGTCATTTATGGTGTACAATAGATGGGGAAGAGTTGGAGTAAGGGGTCAAGATAAGTTGCACGGCCCCTACTTATCACGAGATGCAGCGATAAGAGAATTTCAGCTGAAATTTTATGCTAAGACAAAAAATGAATGGTCTGAACGTAAGAAGTTCAAATGCCATCCGAGATGTTATACTTGGTTGGAAATGGACTACAGTGAAGCAGAAGGTCAAACAACAGTTACGTATAAATATAATTGCTTTCCTTTACAGACATAATTTCATCCCTTAATTTATCTTCATGTTCGTTTACACATCTCACATGATTTTGGCACTGAATATTTTTGTTTTAGTGTTGGTAGATTTGCCTAATTAAATTTCAAACTATACATTGCTTCTAAGTTTTATTGTATCAATCAGGTTGTGAATAAAAATGGTGCCTCTTCATTTGATGCTCGATTGAAGGAAACAAAACTTGATCCACGGATAGCAAAGTTCATATCTCTTGTATGCAATATCAACATGATGAAGCAGCAAATGCTGGAAATAGGTCAGTGATCTTCATTTACACAAACGATTGGTTCTTTAATGCGAAGTAGCTTGGACTAATGATTGTCCAAGTTGACTTTCAAATGCTAAAATTTTCCTGAACTTATAATGTTCTTGTACTCTTTTAGGATACAATACTGAAAAGCTTCCCCTTGGCAAGCTCAGCAAATCTACAATTTTGAAGGTAACCACAATCTGAAATTTAACTGATTAGATACTGATATAGGAATATCGTGTACTTGTGTTGTAATTTCATTCTCTTTATTTACTAAGGTAATGGATTTTCTGTCAAAGAACCATTATGTTTTGATCCTAAAAAGTCAAGACAGGTGTAAACACTGCTGTTAGCATTGATTATTGATCCATATGTATTCTGATCAGTCGATTATAAATCCACTGCTTCTGATTCCTTATGTAATCGAAGTTCATGAAAAGAGAAGTTCAATATGTTTTTTTTGTAAGTAAAGTTAAATATGTTGATTTCTATGTAATTATTTTTTGTTTCTTGAAATTTTTTTTTGGCAACTGCTGAAACTGTATTAATCGTTTATCATCACATCCTTGTTTATGGAAAGGTGTGCCTTTTGAATTACAAAGAGTGGACCTTCATATTTATATGAGATGAGAAATGACAAGTTTTAACCAATAAAAATGGAGTTTGCAATTGATTTCCCATTTAGGAAATCATAAAGGATCCACAAGAAAAAAGTTATAGCAGTTTTGTATATATATATATATTACATTTTAATTATTTCCTCCCTCTACCTTGAAAGATTCATACATTAAATGTTTATAATCTCTTTTGATCAGGGATATGATGTGTTGAGAAGAATTTCTGAGGTGATAGGGCAATCTAGTAAGAAAGATCTTGAGCTATTAAGTGGGTATGCTTCCTTTTCCTTTTTTCTCCTTTTTTTACATACTGAGGTGATATTTACAGGAATTCTTTTGCAACTCATGCAGTTTATAAGCAAAATGTGTGATTTTTTTTGTCTATGGTCATGATGGATGCATCCACATGCTGAAATGCATATTATGGGTGCTTGTATCTTAAATTACATGCTATTGAATTGAACATTTTTGTGCCTGCTTATATTATATGGTAATATAGTAAGTTAGATTTCACTTGTTGCTTTCCTGTTTTCCATTGCAGAGAATTCTACACTGTGATACCCCACAACTTTGGTTTTAAGAAGATGCGTAAGTGCACCACCTTCTTAATTTGATTATTTCTTCCTGTGATTATCAGCAACATACAAGAGTATAATGAGTTTTCTGCCGACACTGTTTTTGGATTATTTACTATCTCTACATGTAAACGCCAAACTTATCATATGAAACATATGTAATGCAGGTGACTTTGTTATCGACACACCATTCAAGTTGAAGTGCAAACTGGAAATGGTACAATTGCTTCTTGAGTTTATATTCAACTCTTGTTTTTTTTCTGATGAAAATTTTGCTCATGGTTTTAATACAATAAATTATTGCATTTTTGGCACACATTTTGAATAGTAAAGATTGTGGATCATGATGGTTGTTTTTGTGCCATGTCTTTGTGAAGTTCCATGACAAGATCATAAGGTGGGTGTGAAATTCACCTACCTGAGTGATGTGTTCTTTTTGTTATAAGAATAACTGGTAAGTAACTAATTTTAGTGGTTGCCCTTGCGTGTTGTTAGCAAGAACCAGTGTTGTTAATGCTATACATCTCCCTTTCTTTTTTACAATTCTTATTTATTCTCCTCATCATTTTCATTATTTTTTTGTTGAAGAGAAAATTCTTTTTTGTTCACTATAAAGCATGTACGTCTTTTAGGAAGCTCTTTGGTGACATTAATGATGCAGCTAATAAAGTTTATAGAATATTTTCCTCACTGGTGACATTAGTGATATGTCTTCATGTCATGCTTATATTGAAAGGCAATATCATGCACTTGAAAAGTAAATATTTTGGTTTAGATATTTCTTGTGGATTTCAATGTGGTTCTTTCTTAAATCCGTGTATATTTTTATTTGGACCTAACCAAATATTCTTTCATTTGATTGCCGAATATTTTGGCAAACCTGTGAATTGTAACTGCTACTGATCTCAGCTATTTAATTTTTATAAGTGTTGTATTAACACATCTGAATTCTTTTGTTTTACTTCATGAAAGGTTGAGGCATTGAGTGAGATAGAGATTGCAACTAAATTGTTGAAGGATAATGCCGATGCACTGGTATGCTTCTTCTTTGGCATTTAATTGCTGCCATTGCCTTCCGCAGAAGCCATGAGTTGGTATTGTGTGTGTCTGATGCAACATTCCCTTATTTTCAATTTTCTGCTTTATATTTATATATCATTGTCTACTGTATCTGTTTCTCATGTGTTTTTTAAACTTGATTTGGCATGGTACATGGAAGTGTTGGGCTGACTGGCTGAGCTAGTATGCGGGCAGGCGTTACGGATGGTTTTCTGCCAAGTGGTGGTGGGGTTTACTCTGGCAATGCTGAGCTCAGATGAGGATGCTCGGCCTGAAGTTTTATTGGGTGTGGACTTTGGGACCCTTTTGAGCCTGAAGTTTTATAGGGTGTAACCCCAGCCAACAGAGGAAACTGAATCACCACTTGGCAGTTTGCATTCCTTATGAGCCCCGGTCTTCTAATACGTCTAGTGGATCCAACTTTATGCATTCAAATAAATTTACTGAATCTTTGTTCTTTTAAATTAGTGAACTTCAGCTTGCCCGGTTAAGGAAGGATGGGGTAGACAGTGTTCATCCTGGGTGTAAATGTGCTGTTTTGGAGGTTGGTTTGGGCAGAACAAAATTTTCACATTGGCTGGCTCAGGACAGGGTTAGCTAAACTGTTTGAGGTGGATTTTCCTAGTTGGATTTTTGGCAGCCAACTAAACTTGATCCATTGCCTTAACCCAATTATTCATAGGGCTTGTTTAGTTGGAAATTATCATTAAACTGCATAACTCTTAACTCTTCTTTAGGTTCCTAATTGCCTAGATCCTTAGGTTTCCCTGAATCCTTGTATCGACAGAAAGACGGCTTGTTTCAGTTATCTCACTGTACCCTTAAACTTTCATCTGCATTTCTAAAATTTCCTTTTTTCAGAATTTTTAAACTAATGAAGCTAAATCAATAGCTCTCTTTTACTCATTTTAGCATCTATAGAATGTAATCAACTTACGTTTAGAACATTCTCTTGGTCTCAGTGATCTTGATCTTGGCCACTTAATGATAGTCTGTTTTTGTTTATATGGAATTTTTTTTGTTTGACTGCTCATATTTTATACAAATCTGTACAAGAATCTTCTTATTCAAATTTCCTTTTTTTGTATTACAGGAAGATCCCTTGTATTCGCACTATCAACACCTCTGTTGTGAAATGGCACCACTTGAAGTTGATTCCAGGGAATTCAGTTTGGTAAATAACTTTTGATATCTCTTTAGCATATCTAAACTGTAAGAGTAATATGGTTTTCATAATTTCTGATATAGATTAGGCTAGATGGTTGATCATCAGTCTTTTGATTGCTGCATAACTTGGAGAAACTTTCAGTTGGGAAGCTATTATTAAAAGTATTCCATAACCATTTTTTTACTACATTGGCAATTCAAGAGCATCAGCTAAGTAGTAAGTACAGTTACGATCTTACTTGTAGCTCCTGTTTTTGGATTTTGTAACGGAGATTCCTGCAGCTGATGTTCTTTATTCAAGGTTGATGTCTATCCAAAATTGTGGAAAATTATATGAATAAAAATATTGATATAGGAGACCGTAAGCATCTGAAAGGCAAATTATGAATATTTGAAATATCATCTGTTCAAACCAATTCAAAGTAAAAAAAGTCAACGTCCTTCACAAGAAAATGAAATCATTGCAAGATGGATTGGCCCTTTTTTATTTGAAGTTCATGAAAAATTTTTAGCAGAGTGATACACATATGTTCTTCCAAAGTTGGCTACGTATATCTACAATAACATATGGTGCTTGTCAGTGTTGTCTAAATCATGTCCTGAGGGAGGGTAGCTAGTTTTGGGAGGTGATAGGCTGGGTTTTGCAACGGACTTAATTTCAATCTTTGACGTCTTTAATTATTTATACACACATGCATGCATACATGCATACATACATGCATACATATATGTGTGTGCATATTGCGAGGATGTCTTCAATTATATCAAATAACGATAACTGCAATACATGCACACCCAAGCATATACATTCTGCCCATTTAATACGACTACATTATAAGGTAACTGAACTTTTTTAGCTGGGACCAATTGTATGTGTTAATCTAAGAATTATCTACATAGTAATTTCACACTTTGCGAATTTAAATGAAAGGTAAACTGAATAGTTGTGACAGTAATCCCATGGCAGTCTTTCATAACATGCACATCAAGTTTCAGTTTTTGTTGTCATTCAGTGGTGAAATGTTATTTATGCATGATTCCACATTTTGTAGCCAAGAAAATGTGTTATATGGATAAATTGATACTGCATCTATATTAATTCATTTGAAGTTTTTTTCAGTTTCTTTTTCCCCGTTTATTGAATGCACATAAAGTTGCATGTGACATGCCAGTCTCAAGCAACATGTTCATGTTACCCTCGTGGCTTAATTTGTAGAGTGTGCAATGTTGTTGATGTGAAAATTTCTTTCTCATTGGGAAGATGAATGAAAACTTGCCACATCAGTTCTTCATATTTGTGAATAATTGTCCATCACTACAACAGCTTCTTATGGAATACTCAACCTCTTAATCTCTTATTGTCTTTTGATGTGATGTCTCTATGGCCAGATACGGAAGTATGTGCAGAATACCCATGCCAAAACTCATTCAGATTATACAGTGGAGATTGAACAAGTTTTTAGGGTTTCCAAGCAAGGTGAAATGGAACGCTTTAAAAAGGTATAGATAGTTTTCCATAAAAAAATTACCGGGAATGATGCCCAACTTACTACAATTCACACTTTGATATTCATGGAAGTTTGGATCTAACATGGTTACATCCATCACCGTTTTCTTTATAGTTCTCCACAGAGAAAAACAGAATGCTTTTGTGGCATGGTTCTCGGCTCACAAATTGGACTGGGATTCTGTCACAAGGTTCGCTTTATTCTATATTTGTTTCCGACTTGTAATTGTCTTCACATGATGTCTTGATGATCATAAACGACTAGTTACGCTAATAACACATTATAATTATGTTTTTGTCTGTGCTCTCCCTTTCGTCACCTATATAATTGTTCTTCTCAATCTTTAAAGATAGCAGTGTGATATTTTATTTTGAATTACCATCTTTTAAACAATATTTAGATCACTTTGTTGTGTTCTTATGCACCATTAAAAAAAAAACAGGATTACGAATAGCTCCACCAGAAGCACCTTCCACGGGCTACATGTTTGGAAAGGGGGTTTATTTTGCTGACATGTTCTCAAAGAGTGCAAACTATTGCTTTGCATCTAATGATTCCAGAGCTGGTGTTCTTCTTTTGTGTGAGGTAATCCCTTGACTCTCAAAGATATGTTTACTAATATATTTATTATTATTTATGAACATTAAGCTTGAGTATTTAAGTAAATAAAATGCCCACTATACAGAGAGGTATAGTGCAAGGTATTAATATATAATGAATCATGAAAGATCTGGTTTAAGTGTTCATCTATTGTTTGCTTATAAATATAGAATTACAGATGATTGTTGGCCGTGTATAATATTTATTCAACATCCTAGACTTGCTGAACCATGTAACTTCCAGGTTGCATTGGGTGATATATCTGAGCTTCTGTATGCTGACCATCATGCTGATCGGTTGCCAAAAGGAAAGCTAAGGTTTCTTCTTTTCTCACTAAACATTTTTTTTTTCACTTCCATCGCTGCATGGAAGTTATCTGCTACTTTACTGCTCTACCATCAATCTGTGATACAATCATCCATTTTCTTGAATTTGTTTTTGTGTAAAACATGGTACCCTATCGTGTCTTGGGTGATGCATTTGTATGATACATATCAAAATCATGATTCATAAGTTTCATAATTGGACTTTGTTTTTTTTGTTGTAATTGTATCTTTCCTCCTGATTCCAGTCTCTTTTTTTTCTATGAATGTTTTCAAATCACTGTATAATTTATAAATTGTGTTAGCTAATCAGAATCGCTTAGTGCAACATGCTTACACGTTCATATTTTTGGGGTCTAATAAATTTTATAATGCAATTATTTTTTTGTCTAATGAAACACAGACTTTTACTAAAAATGAAGTGCATATTCAAATGAATTAAATGCATACATTTTTTGTTTTGCGTAATAGAGTATATACTTCTTTAGAGATTTCACATGCTGCCAGTGGTGGCTCTAGGAATTTAAATAGATGGGGTCATAAAAAATATAAATTTATCAAAAGTTTCAAAAAAATCTATTTTTATATTGAAATTTTTTTCTTAGCCATGGATCTGAAAGAAGATTGTTTACATCAACACAACTTTGCTTAGCACTGCAATTTTCTTCGGTAGGATGAAAAACTTATTCTGTAGTTGATTTGCTTTTCAAAAATTTATCCATTGAACAAATGACATAATTTGTAAAATAAATTTTTTATAAATATAAATACATAAGAAATTAAATAACTAATCAACTAAAGACCTACCTCACCTTCCTAAAACACTCTCCAGATGCCCCCCCCCTCCCCCTCCCCCTTCGTCCCCCAAGCATATATTAAATTATATTTGCATACATAATTTTAGATAGGGTAGTGTGTGTTTTAGGTTTTATTTTATTATTTTAGGGTCCCACTATATGGGTGTAAGGTTTTTAATGGATAAAACTCTGGGCTGGACTAAAATATTATATTTTTTAATGAATCTCACCTAATTTGACATGGTTTCATTAATTCTGAGAGTTTTGTTTTATTTATTTATTTATTTTAATATGCTGTTTTTTTTAATATTTGATGGGGTCAATTGACCCCGTCCTTTGAAAGGTGGCGCCGCCCCTGCATGCTGCGTTATTGATATGACCTCTCTAGGAATAACTACCAAGTCTCTTGTGTAACAATGCCCCTAACAAATATTTAGTATGACATGGATTTCATTTGCTTCATTGAAGCACAAAAGGTGTTGGTCATACAGCACCAGATCCATCAAAGTTTCAAGCACTTGAAGATGGTGTGGTCGTGCCACTCGGCACGCCAAAACAGCAAACTGGTACAAAGGTACTACATTGTTTTTCCCCAATAAATTGCACATGTTTCTAAGCTTGGTAACAATATCCCAAGAGACCTTATCTCTAGTACATATTACAGGGTGCCTTGCTCTACAATGAATACATTGTCTATAACGTCGATCAGATCCGGATGCGATATATTGTCCAGGTGAATTTCAACTTCAACCTCTGAAGAGTTACTCAGATTTCAGCAAGTGTTACCTGCTCTGCAACATATATCCTCCAATGGCTTGCAGATGTATTGTTTTTCTTGTAAGAAATGTATGTATCATCTTCCTAATCATGCAAAAGAGATAACTGAAATGTATCTATTTTATGTGAAGTAGAATGCAGCATATAAGCAATGGAAATTATTGGTTGGTTTTCCCATGTTAGTTGTGACATTTCATTGGGTTGATAATCATAATCATGACCATCACCAGCATGGTCCATGGTGGGCTGTCATGGCAGGCTAAGCTTGTCAACACGGATACAAATCAAATGTCTTAATATTCATATCCTATTATATATCATTTGGATATAAATGTTAATATTTTAATTTGGATCTTTTCATATTTAAAGCGGATTTGTATATTTTTGACATGTCTATAATCTATATATGAACATTAGTATGGGTGATCATATGATATATGGATAGAAAAATTAAAATCAAGGTTTCTTTTTCTTTTGGATGTCATAATACAAGAGCTATTTAAATTCTTTGATTAATCATGTAGGTTAATGGGTATGAATAAATTATTATACACACACACATATATATAATTTTATAATGTGGACTTGGATGTTTTTGGATAGGATAACTCCTGATATTTGAGTATCAGACAATTTTTATTTTTTCGGATTCTGCTTTGGAAATAATTGATAGACTAAAGACGTTTTTGCTGAGCAACCAGGGTCGGCTTATCTGTCCATAACAAAGCCAGCTTATCTGCCTATAACAAAGCCTAAAGTCTCAGTTTCAAAAAAACAAAGCCTAAAGTTGAAAAAAGAATAATGTTATTTACAAGTATATAATCCATATAATTAAATATTTATTTTTTATGAAGATATAAAATGATACATCTCGTCTTAAAAATTGCTCAAAAAATCACACGTCATACGCTTTTTGTTTGAGATCATATAAATTTTGATAAGTACATACAACATCAGAATATGTATACGTCTAAGGCTCCGTTTGGTTGCGCGTTTGGGACAATTCTGCTTTTTGAAAAGCTGAAAATCCCTAAATGCGCAACCAAACGGAGCAGCTTTCGGCGTAATCAAAAGTTGGATTCCTTTTAATCTCTCTCGAAATCCGTGTTTTTAAAATCTAAAAAACAACGATTTTTTGTCGGAATCGATTTTTTAAATTGAAAAACAACTTTTTCTACCAAATATTAAACTTTTTCCAAATATTAAACTTCTTCCAAATATTGATTCTTGAATTAAAAAAAAACATCTCAAAAAAGTCAAGGTCTAAAATCATCTTAAAAAATAACTTTATTCTAAACGGAGCTTAAGAGGTGAGGTGATTTTTAAGATAGTGTATTAAAACTATGTCATAACTCATAACCCAAGAGTACGTGTTACATAGTCTCTTTTCAGGCCCCAATTACAGATGATGTATATATTAAAAAGAAAAAAAATTAAAACTTGGAATTGAGATTGGTAAAGGAACTGTATGTAACGTTATCTAATCCCAAAGGACTATCAGTAGGTCGGTCCGGCCCATCACATTCATGGGCCAAAAGCCCAGTTCACGTTCCCATTTAAAATATCCGGTCCAATTTAAATGAGCGAGATAGATTGGTGGTTGCTCTGCGGCGGACGCAGTGAGAGATGGCGGAGCGAATGGCGATCGATCAACAACAGCCGTCCGATCTTCATCAGCCGGAAAGCCATCAGCATCCGTCGGTGAAGGATGAGATGATGGAGTGCGTAGCGGCGCTGGAGGCGGCGCTTCTTCCATGCCTTCCGGCGAGGGAACTCCAGGCGATCGATCGCTCCGCCCACTCCTCTCATCAGAGTATGCCCTAACTCCTTCAAACGTATAAAGATCTCTTCTTTCAACGTAGATTCTCATATATTGTTGGGGGGGAGGGGTTGAATGTGTAGGTTCTCCTTGTTAGGGTTCCTTTTTGTAATACTGAAAAGCACGAATCTTTATTAGGGTTTATTATTGGATTGGAATTATTGGAAGTGAAGGAATCACTTTGGGGGAGCTGGTGGAGTCATGTTGTTTTGAATGACTTTGGATGTGTTTGTGCATGTAAGAAACTTGTGAAAAATGAGGGAAAGTTAAAATGTCTCTCTCTTGCGAAATAAAAGGGGGAAAAAAAACAGCTGCTTTGGTTCTAAAGAGAGAAATTATGGATTTATAGACAAAATTTATGGCAAAGCTTCGTACACTTTTTTCTTTTTTTTATATATGTTGATAATTAAAAGGGTCTTCTGATGCAGCAATCAAAATATCAATCCACTGATTAGATGAGACTTACTATGGATTTTTTGTTCTTATCCTTTCATACTTTGATTAGAACTTAAATTGTGATATTAAAGAAAATTTCATGTTTAAATGTATTATCAGTTAACAGGGGAGACATTAATTGTTACCATCATCACCATTGATGGTTTTACTGGCCTCTGCATCTACATGATGTCAAAGGAAAGGCAAGGTGGTGTTTACCCACTAAAGAAGGGGTAAAAGGAACAGTGAATAGAGGACACCATGATGTTTTGTAGGACTAGATTGGCAAGGGGATAATTGGTGGGATAAATAGTAATTGTGGGGATAAGTCGGGAGAAGACAAGTTATCCCGTTTGGTATAAAAAATAGGGATAAAGTGCAGATAGTTGTCCTAATTTTAAAATGAGAATGAGAATATTTAATTTCACCTAAAGACTAAAATAACACTTATCTTCACTTTTTGTCCCAATTTTGGCAAATGTAAAGAATGACAAAATTGATGGACTTCTTATCCTTTAAAATTATGATAATTTGTCTTCAAAACCTTAACCCTTTGCCAAACTAGCCGACCCGACTTGGCCCGGTCCATGTTTTGAAGAGTGGGATGGGTTAATTCAGAAACCACCCCACCCACATGGGTGATTTAGAAAATGCTCATATAACCACTTCATCTTCATCTTTAATCGTGAATTCGCCACAGTTTTTACTTCTTCTCAAGCTTCTTAAAGGCCAACACATTGAAAACAGTAAAAGAGGGGTTCCTGAGTTGTGAAAACAAATTGAGGAGTCTTATTATTGTGATTTTTCATCACCTGCGAGCACGGATTCATCATGGAAGAAGAGATCCATATCCACTGCCAAGAGAGAGGTAACCCACAAACTCACCATTGGGTAACTCATGTTCTGATATCTCTTTGAAAACATTGGTAGCAGAACCTATTATGATGTTTTTTGTGCTTAGGTATATATTTAGAATGCAATACATGCCATAATTTTAGCCCGCATGGGTGGGATGGCTTCTAAGCTACGTCGTTACTCTTCATCAAATGGGTTGGGTCAGCCCATCATGAGTGACCGACCAGTTCAATCTAAATACTATCAGTATCTGGTTCTTTTTCCTCATGTTACTTTTTAAGTAGCAGAATGAAAGTTAGAAAGGGTGCTATTACAACCAACCCTAATTTTAGCCCATTTTCTTGTTATAAACTCCAAGGGCATATATACATCCTAAATTTTAGGCCGTTTTCTCAAATGGGTTGGGTCAGCCCATCATGAGTGACCGACCAGTTCAATCTAAATACTATCATTATCTGGTGCTTTTTCCTCATGTTACTTTATAAGTAGCAGAGTGAAAGTTAGAAAGGGTGCTATTACAACCAACCCTAATTTTAGCCCATTTTCTTGTTATAAACTCCAAGGGCATATATACATCCTAAATTTTAGGCCGTTTTCTCAATCTAAATGCGGACTTCATTTACATGGGATATGGTTGAGAGAGAAAACAAGTTAAAATCTGCTGCTGGTTAGAACATTATCCAGTTAGAAAATAATTGCCTTAAATGCAAAGTACATGCTTCATACTTGATTTAACCCTTAGATGGGGAGAATTTGGCAAATAGCGAATACAGATGGATGCATCATGTCATTAAGCTGCTCAAATAACTACTAAAAGTTTGGTGAATCAAACTGTAGTCCAGCAACGCATGGCATTGGCATATTAATGTTATAATTGTGTGTTCTTTTCATTCTTGCTGAAGAAATAAGTTCATGTGGTTCTTTTTTATTATGTGTATATATGTACTAAAAGATCATGCAAGTCTTATCAGTTGATGTGGAAAGACATGCAAGAGATTTCATGGAAGCTGCAAAAAAGCTACAGCTTTACTTCATTGGTCTACAACAAGAAGATCAACCCACAAGGGAAGAGATGCTAAGGAAGGTACACTGTAATTCACAGTCTCTGGTCTGTACTTGTTCTCATAGGCCCTCTTTGGGAGTGGGTAAATATGGTGCACGTCTTCATTTTTTTAATACTAATTTTATTTTCAAGTAAAATGTGATATAATATAAATGAGAAGAGATGAGTGATTGATGATTAGTTTATATTAATGATTTATGCAAGGGTACTTACATTATCAGCGGTGGGTGAAAATCATTGTATAAATCCTAATCCATATCTTACTGCACTAGTTAAGTCACTGTTTGAGGATTGAAAATGGTTCTCTACTAATAAGGGTATGGAAAGTGAAGGAAAGTAAGAGAAAATAAATATTTTCCCTTTGATAATTCAAAAAGCTAACATTTATGTCAAATAAGGAAAAAAAATAATTTTCCATCACTTTCCCTCTTCGATTTTGTCTTATTATAAAAAGTGGAAAAAACTTTTCCTTTCCACCATATCCACAAACACCATGAAAGTTGTCAAATGAAATTTTTTTTATTTTCCACTACTTTCCCTTTGATCCAAATTCCCTCATTTTCTTTCATTTTCCCTTCAAATTTGTGCACAAACACACCCTAAAGATATTCCCCACATCTTTGATATTGAAATATCATTTCAACTTTATACCATGGTTATGTCAGTGAAAAGCAAGCTATAGTCAGCGTAATTTTGAAATGTGGATAATTTCTCTTCAGTATATGCTATGATTTATGTCACAACTTGTGCTGAATTTGGATTTATTGAACTGTGTTTTCTAGGAGATTGCTGTCATGGAAGATGAACTGAAGACCAAATCAGAGATCATTAAAAAGCATGAGAGACTCATCCAAGGCTGGAGGAAGGAGGTGAATGACCAATTGGACAAACATGTCACTGAGCTGGAGAGAGTTTAATTTCTATCCCTTTTTTATCCTCTTTGTTTGTATCTCAGCATTGTTATTTATTTTTTGTTTTCATTTTATTTTATTTTTATTTGTTTTGAACTTTTGATAAAGATGGCAATCATCATGTTGTGAAAAAGTGCCACCAATGTATTCCCACTTTGATAAATTCGGAAAATTAAGTCTAATAAAGAATGTAGTAATAGTGTACATTTTTTTTATTTATTTTGCATAATAGAAGAGTTCCTCACTCTTGACTGTGAGAAAGTCATACTGTATTTATTTAATAACAATCTGTAAATGCTGTGTGATAAACCCAGATTGAAAATTTTCCTCCAAATACGCGCCCTAATGTATTTTACAGCTTTTAGGGCATTTTGGGATCCTTTATTTTAGAGATCTCAAACCCAAAAACAAAAAATGCTATTGGAACACCTTGTAAAATATTATTTCAACCCAACATCTCTATCTTATTTATTAATAGTATATTTCTTTCAAAACTTAAAATGTAACATCTCTCTCATTGTCTAATTACGTAAATACATAAAAGTAAAGTCTCGAATCAAATAAATAATAATAGAAAATAAAAATGGTAATTAATAATATCTTAAAATTATCATCTTTATCTATATGTTAACATATTCAATATCAGTCTCATTTTAAACAGTTTGAACATTATATTGTTGGGTTTTTTATTTTTAAGTCTTCACAAATCATCATATTTAGTGATCGAATCCTCACTTCTTCGTATTTGAGTTTTAATCCTCAGATTTAAATTATAATTCCTTTTTAGTCCATATCAGAGATTAAAAAGAAAACTAAATAATTTACGGATAGATCCTTCTTGAGGACTAAAAAGAAATTATCCTTTAAATCTGGGGGTTAAAGCTCAAATAAGAAGAAGTGAAGGATTCTCTCTGCTCACTAATCATTTTTTTTTTTTTTTGTTGGTGGGGATGGGGGGTTGTGTGAAAGAGATGCACCCAAATATACAAGGTGCCTTGGTGGTGGAATAAGGAGAGAATTTTTGAAAAAATAATTTTTTAAAAGTGAATCCTTCAAATTTGAAGGCCCCCTAATCCTCCCTTATTCTCTCTGCTCACTAATCAAATTTTTTTTTGTGTTGATGGGATGGGGGGTTGTGTGGAAGAGATGCATGCACCCAAATATACAAGGTGCCTTTGGGTGCTGGAATAAGTGGAAAATTTTTGAAAAAATAATTTTTTAAAAGGGAGTCCTCCAGATTTGAAGGCCTCCTAATCCTCCCTTATTCCCTCTGCTCACTAATCAATTTTATTTTGTTGTTGGTGGGGATGGGGTTTGTGTGGAAGAGATGCACCTAAATATACAAGGTGCCTTTTGGGTGATGGAATAAGGGGAGAACTGGCGTAGAAACATATTTGGGTTGAAGGAATAAATGAGTATAATTATATAAAAATTAATGAGAATAAACTCCAGGTTCTTGAAATTTTGTTATTCCATTCAATCTGAATCACTAACACAAAATGACTACCATTAAACCAAGATTTATCTTTTATAAATTCTTATTTACATTTTATTCATATTTTGTTATTTTATCAACAACTTATTAATGGTCAACTAAATAACAAAACCTTCATTATTATGTAAACATAAAATTATTTAGTCCGCTGATAGCACCTCCAATGGGCCACTTTTTTTTTGCTCTTTCAACTAATTAGAGAAATAGAGGAGAAAAAACATCTCCAAAAGGCTCCTCAACGCTCAACAAATTGGACGGAAGAGTTTAGAAGTTCACCAGATGAGAGAGGCACGCGGAAGCTCCTAGATATGGGATCCACATAATTTTTTTTTAAAATTTAAATATAATTAATAATTAATATACCCTTAAAAAATATGACATTTAATATAATAATATTTTCTCTCATATGGTGGGTCTCCTAGGAGCTATTCAAGGAATATGGTTGAAGTTGACAAAACTTCTCAACTAAGTATATGTGCCATGCTCTACCAAATAAAGAAGACCTTGGTGGAATTTAGTTGAAGATGCTATGATATAATAATATATTATTAGAATTATCATAAACTCAAAATAAGTTAGGATAATGTTATGTCCAACCTCATTTTCAACTTCAATTCCAGTCTACATTGTTTGAATTTTTTTAAAAATAACATACATCATCTAATGATATATGCGCTTTTATAAAAAAATAAAACATATACTCTAATGAATTGCATTGATGTATTTATAGAAAATATAAAAAATTATTTCAAAGCATATGCCTTGTTAACGTGAGCATATGCAATGTGAATTTTCTATTAACATGTAATAGCGCTAATAAGTTATATGTCTATCCAAACGGCACAAGGGCCTACCGGCCTGCCATTGGCTTAGCTTGTGTGTTTAAAATTACAGAGTAAGTACACCGCCAGAGTTGCTCCACAAAGAGGAAAAGATGGCAGAGACAAAAGTGGGCGACGAAAGGCAGCCGTCGGATCAGCAGGACCACCATGATCGGCAGAAGACAGCAACATCGGTAGAGGAGGAGATGATGGGTTGCGTGGTTTCACTGGAGGCTGCGCTTCTACCTTGCCTCCTGGCTATGGAGGAGCTCCAACACATCGACTGCTCCACACATTCCTCTTTTCAGTGTATTCAATCCCCTCTTTTTTGCATTTTGGGATGCTCTTTTTTTTGCTTCTTGTTCAAGATTTGATTTTGTTGGGTTTTTTTTTTTGGGGTTGAGGCAAACCCCTTGAAAAGGAATTGGTGGAAAGTGGTCAAATGGGTTGTTTTCCATTGTTGTTCATATTTAGGTTGAGAGTGCTGTTTCACACAATCCCTTTTCCAACTCACATGCTTCGTTAGAAATTTTTTACATTTTTAGTAAATATATCAATACAATTCATTGGAGTATATGTTTTAATTTTTTTTTATAAAAACACGTGCTTGATGAGATATAATATTTAAAAAAATTAAAATATGTGTGGATTTGAATTTGAAATTAGGGCTAAAAAAGGGTTGTGGTAACATTATCCTTAGGTGATATAGTACCATAATTGTTTCAATCAAATCCAACTTATCAGTGAGCGTGAGCCTCCGTAATTGCTTTTCAAGTGCGCGGAAGAGTTGGGCAATTGAATATATTCTTTACCTATTGGTCGAATAAACTTTTATTTGACAAACTATGCATTGATATTTTTGGATTCACCGCAGAACTATGCTCATGCTCAAGCATCATCAGCTAAAGAGTTCAGTTTTGTTTATCTGGATTCACCGCAGAAAGTTGTTGATTTGAGAAATTGTGAATGCAATAAACATGGTTGTTTTTGTTGAGTTTTTTTGTTATACACAACACAGAGTAACTAGTTTTTGATAAGCAAAGTGGTAGTCTTGAGTAACTAGTCTTGATCAGGAATAGGTTTCTCACTCTACCTCCCAAACTAGTTTTGATGGATGGGTGTAGCTTCATTACCGTGAACAAAGTGGTAGACTTGATCAGCAAGTATTGATAGCATTTGAGAGATCATGAATGCGTGAACTTAAATTCTCCATCCCTATCAATGTCACTGACTCTTCTGATGCGGAAGTGCCTTTTTTTTCTCCTTTTGGGGGGTAGAGTGAGAAACCTATTCCTGCTTGGCTGCTTCAGAAGTGGAAGTTGGATCTGCTGCAATGTATTGAAAATGGAACGCTCCACGATGGTAATCTTTCAAGGAGACTCATCACTCTTTTAATACAGTTAGATGGGTTCTAAAGGAGTTATTCCAAGGAGACTTACGGAATGGATAGAGGAAATTTTATATAGATAAATGGGATCGTAGCAAATCCATTTCATGGCATATAAATCGTTTAGCGAATGAGGTGGTTTCTGTAAGCTGGCAACTTCAAGGGAGAGTTATGGCTGCTTAATTTTGTCTTTGCTTCTATAATTCCTGTAACAACTCAAATTATATATATATTTTTTGGGGGGGGGGGGGGGGCAGAGACCTTTAAAGTCTTTCATGGTTAGAAAGAGAGAAAGAGAAGGGGAAAAATCTTAGCATGATGTGATTAGACTGCTCACCTAGCTACTGTAACAGAAGTTTTACACATTAAAAGACGGGTGACTGTAACACTCGGTGCACCAAGTGCACATAAATTTCATAATTTTCACAATCGTTACTTGTACTAATTACCCGTTTTTAATGCCAGACCATTTTCCTCCTTCCAAATGGAATTTTATGTACATATAGTTTTCATATATATCGTAGATAATGATAACTGCCTACTGAACCTGTTGTAGTTGGTGGGGAAATGGCAGAACATGCGAAAGAATTTATGGAAGCTGCGAAAAAACTCCATCTGTACTTCATCAGCCTACAACGCGAAGATCAACAAAGCCAGAAAGAGATGCTACAGAAGGTAATTGGTCTACCAAAATCTCAAATCTTTTCTTAGTTTCCAATTATTAGAGATTTTGGTGGGAGGCAATGAAAGTGGTTATCCTGCCCTTCATGGTTGAAATTTGTACAAATACTTATTCACTATGGAACACGGACACTGACATGATATGATACTTACTCAGTGACACGGAATATCTTGGAAAACTAGGACATGAACATGGGAAATACACGTTAGTTAATAAATAAATAAATATTATATTATGGTAACTCCATTTTGGAAATGTACCCAATCTTTTCTAAATTTTGGTGATAGACTTCCCACCATTGTTCAGAAATAATGATCAACTCCATTAAAACATTTATTATCATTTGCCCATTTACAATAGTGTTAAGAAAAAAAAAAATTTACAATGTCGTAATGTAATTCCAAAAGTTACTTTTGAATTTTGGACACGTATGGTACATTGGTACGTGTCGAACACATGCGTGTCCTGTCCAGTGTCCACCCGCACGGACACAACATGTTGATTGATTTGTTCATGCTTCCTCTCTTTATTCAGTCTTGCAGTCTATTATGCAAACTGAACACATTTTGATTATTTTTTATTATTTATCTAATGAAATACATACTTTTGCAAAGTACAAGATCTAATGAATTGAATGCATGCATAATATGGTATATATTGTGATAGTAGAGAATATACTCTATTAGAGTTTTCATATATTGTGTTATGTGACATGAGAAACATCTGAGGGTATCAGCGCCCTTGCCCCTTGATGATTTCTTATGTTATCTCTTCCAGGAAATTTCCAATATGGAAGAGGAGTTGAAGACTAAATCAGATTTGATAAAGAAGCATGAAAAACTCATCCAAGGGTGGGGGAAGGAGCTGAGCTGCCAATTGGACAAATGTGTTTCAGAGGTGGAGAGAGTTTGATTTCTTTCAAAGATGCAAACTGACACAGTATAGGGAACATCAGCTTTTGTCATCACTGACCTTCCAACATCCAAAACATGAGTAAAAAACCATACATACAGTTTTGAAAAGCCTGTGATTTTTTTTTGGTGGGGGATTATAATGGGTGTGAAAGTTGTATGGTTTTAGAGACTTCAACATGACAATTTCAAGAACATTATATTTCACTCAGTGCAGATTATGTGGGGTTGATGAACGACTCCGTGCATGTCAATTTATGATATGGGAAATTATTCATGTGTGACACATTATATACATGTATTATATGTAGGTTAAAAATTGCCTGTGTAATACATTATTCAGCTGTATAAAATGTTTATACAAGCTTTGATTTGTGTGTTTTTATTTTGGGTGCTGTTAAGCGCAGTCCGCGATATAGGCTCATTGAAGACCCATATACCTCGTTAGCTATCCAATGAGGTAAGTATATATTTTGTTGACAATTTTTCATATTTACTAAAAATGGGGGACATGCAATTTTTAAAAAGCATATACATCATTAAAGAATTTTATTATTTTAAAAAAAATTCAAAACACGTGTGAATTATGTACAGGATTGTAAACAGGCCTTCATTCTCCTTCTGCTAGGACACTAAGGAAAATTTTGTTTGGAATTTTCAATTCCTATGTTCACTCCTAGTCGTGGATGTTAATGAATGCGGAATTTCTCTTTTTATACCAAGACCAAGGTTGCCATACTTATCATTAATATTTTCTTTTTTTCTAAATTTACTTCATATAAGAAAACATATATATTTATATATCTCTTATGCAAAAAAAAAAATAAAAATTATACGTTTATCTAATAAAGCACATGGGACTACATGTGAAGAGTGTGTGTAACAATATCTTGTTCAATTTAATTAATTAGTTCGCATGAGCTATAATATTATGGCAGCATTTGGTAGCGGGATTGTAAAACTGATTTTCTATAAACACTGGGTTTAAAACTGATTCTGCAGAAAGTTGTCGCATCCTAACTTTTGAAAATATTAGCTTTTTGGTACTATTTTTTTGAAATCTGTATGCATAAAGATGCTATAGTAAAACTGTTTGGTTATACAATTACATAAACAACGTCCTACAAATGCAAAAAATGTTCAATTATGCAACCAAATGTTGCTAGGGTTGGTAAATGAGTCGAACAGCTTGGGCTCGGCTCGGTTAAAGCTCGTTCAGGTTCATTCGATTAAACAAACGAACCGAGCTTTAACAATTTTTAAAGCTTGGTTTGTAAACGAGCCGAGCTGAGCTAAGCCGGAGCCAAAACGCGCACGTTTACTTAACAGAAAAAAGGGAACAAGCCGAGCCCGAGCTCGAGCTTATGTTACTTTCACATATATAAGATGTTTTGATTTGTGAAATGTGATTACTCAAATGCTAAGCAAAGTTTTTTTTTAGTTAAACGAGTCTAAGCCGAGCTTTGATTTGAGCTTCGGCTTGACTTGTTTGACAAACGAACCGAGCCGAGCTTCAATCGAGCTTTTTACTAGCCCAATGAACCGAGTTTGAACACGAAATGAAGTTCCGTCTCAAGCCGAGCCGAGTCCGAGTCAAGCTTGATACTAAATAAGTCGAGCTTGAACAGGTCAAAACTCGGCTTGTTTACCACCCCTGAACGTTGCTGTGTTGTTCTTTGGATTCAAGTCTCATGAACTCGAAGACTTTGCAAAAATCATGTGTACAATTCTCTTAATTGGTTTCATAGATGACCTTCTGGGTCTTAATTGGTTTCATAGAAGACTTTTTTGGTGGTTAAATCTGGCCTTCTGGGTCTTGATGACCAGTAATGTATTTTAGTGTATTTTATTGTGATTTTTTGAGTGTCATTGTCCAAAAAATATGTATCGATATGCCAACAAGCGGTCCGTATCAAGCACTCGTTGATCAAATAGACTTTCATTTTATTGGACGGACCAGATTGAACTACCGATTGACGATCAACGGAATCTATTTCTCGCCGGCCGCCCTCAGAGCTCTCTCTATGTGTATCTCTCTCTCGCGATGAATATAAAAAACAAAGCGAAATTTATGTAGAAAGAGAGAGATGATGATGAAATTGAAGAAGGTTTTGCTTCTATTGATCTTCATCGCAAGTTCTTCTCCTCCACTGCCGTAATCGTTCACTCCCCGTTCTCTCTCTCTCTCCTCTGTTAGGGTTTCTATGCACTGCAATTGTTCGTTTTTGTAAGAATTCATGATTCGGTGTATTCACGTATGGGCATGTTGTTTCGTGATGAGTTTGGCGTGATGTGGACTTTGCATTGCTTGAAAGTCAATTGGGTCCTTTTTGGAGTGTGTTAAGACTGGGAAGGTGAGAAAAATCTCGTCTTTGGGATGTTGAAGTTGGAAGATTTGTCATTCATTTGGAGGTTACATGATAATTTTCCAGCAAAAATTGTGGTTTGGGTGGTTAGATGTGTTTTTAATGTCTTGTATATGGTATATGTAATGGGTGGAAAGATCGTCAGGGTGTAGGAGCGGAATTACTTTAGAGGTTTTCAGATCTATTACAACGTATTGATTTTGCATGGATTGGATCTTGTTTAATTGTTTTTAATTGTTTTGTTACTAAGTGGAGCGATGATGATGTTTAAAGTGGGTTTTTGGAAGAGGTGATCTAGGAGCAGAGCATA